>JAUPFT010000014.1:37526137-38126137 GCA_036936625.1 Parnassius smintheus behrii | reverse complement strand
AAATGTAGATGTCTATGGGCCACAGCATCCCTTTACTATCAGGTGTACTGTGTGCTCGTTTGTCATCCTATTTTAAAAAATCACTACGCTGGGGATACGTATTATAATTTAGGATTTAGTACTAGGACGATAAGTTATTATTTAAGGCTAGATTAATAATCTCTGTTTGCAATATAAATTTGCGCAATTATTTATATCACAAAAAGCGTTATATGAAGGATTTATTAATACAGTGGATTTTATCACACATTATATTAATTAAATTTATATAATTCGATATATTTTTTAGTTTAATAAAAAGCACAAAATTACCAATGTTTTAAAGCTTTTTTTGTCAAAAATTGTTTTCTTGTTTTAATTTTCAAGTTTACATAATTCTTTTCATTTGTAACATTAAATGGGCCTATAATGTTGACGCTCCTGTGATTGTAGAGTCGAAAAATAGCACTTACTTAAATGCTTTCTGGTAAAATTTATAACGAAAATCTTTGTATTTAAACTTTTGTGGCGACCAGGCTCAAAAACGACCCTATGTGAATTATTCAAAAAGTGCTTTTCTTAAGTATCTCTATAAAAACATTGCTTGTAAAGGACAGTAGTCCAGTAGGCAGGGTACGGTCCGTGAACTCAAAATGTCGTGGGTCCGAATCCGCTATTCGACTACTGCCATGACCATTCCTAACACAAGAATTTTAAGCTTACCAGAAGTGGTTAAGGCGACACCTTGAGAAAATGCACCTCCTTTCATCGAATAGTATGGGTCTATGACACGACTAACTAAACTGAAATGTTGATATAGGTAAATTCATGTCCTTATCTTGAATTTGTTTGCTCAAAAACACGATTGTATAATTTGACTCAATCATAATTATTTGCAAAAACACCTCTAAAAATCACTATAGTTGAAACAACAACAAAATTACTTAAACCCTGCTTGGGAATCACTCAAATGTATTCGTTACGTCAATATTTATAATTTAGATGCACATTATTATGATTATTTAATTCATTCATTTTTTTTAAATATTTTAAGATTCTCACAATTTCTAAGCGTGTTAATCGTCGCGGACGCTACGCAATATTAGACCTTATGACAGCGTTTTGTAGAAATTATATACTCACGCGGGCCAGTCCGGTGAGACGCCGCTACAACGTTGGACTTGCGCAAGTCGTTCGCTTGTACTCTCTATTCTTATAGATATACCTTCATTATTATAATTAACTATAGTTGTAGAATAGGTTTATTATTATAATAGGAAATTATTAATAGTATAAGTAGGTACTTAAATAACTTGTTTGTGGTAATGGGAAATATGTATAAAGAAAAAAAATATAGGAAAAAAAAGCAAAGAGCAATTTAAAAAAAATGTTCTTAGAATGATGGAGGCAAACAAGTAAATAATATCATTGTAAATATTTTAATAGCATTTTAGTGTCACGTATGTCTGCAGTTAATTATAAAGAACATCACCTACCTACCTGCCTACCAAAATTCAGTATGATTCAAGCAACTAGGCCATTTAGATAATTCAAATCACTTAGTACTTACCTACAAGGGAATGGAGAACAAAATCGTATATAAATAAAATAAGCCTCTGCATTATACGTATCGGAGTACGATTTTTTTATAGGATAGGGTGACAAACGAGCACACAGCCCACCTAATGGTAAGTGGTTGCTGTGGCCCATAGACATCTACATCTATCCTCGATTATGAATCAAGATGCAGACGTGTTGTCACCCGTGAGGACTAATGGAATGCCTCGTTTCCAGTAAAAAGGATCTCCGGTTCTCTACACTCACCATACGAAACACAGCAGCATTAAGCTACTACTCGTATTTTACGCTAGTATTCTGTGAGAGCGTGGTCCTTCCCCGGACGAGCAGGCCCATTCGTGCTACGACTACTACATAGAGTGGAGTAATATATACAGAAATAGAGAGCCATCTACTAGGATTTTTGTCACCCAATATGAATAGTGTCGCCGTCTGGTATCATATCCCTTGAAATAATCTCATTATCATGTTGACTATAGATAGCTGAAATGAGATGTATATACAGCTATGCTATAGGCGGTTATATTTATATTTTAAGGGATTAGGGTTCAATTAAAGACGTATTATAGATTTCAGTAATATTAACATTTATTTTTTTATATATATTTAACATAAACGATGTAAAAGCGTCTATTCCGCAAAATAAAACACCAAACCAAATTAAATATGTCCACCGGATTACCGGAATGATAAATAAAAGCGTCTATTTCGCACAACACTAGACAATTATACAATGTGGTTCCAGCATGAAAATCTATGCAGCCAACAAGAAACAGAGGGCTAATCCCAACTCAACCAAACTTATTGTAGCAACAACCGAAAATCACTTATAAACTATAATAAAACAACAATTTGCTCAGCGGCCGGTAGCCATTATGTCGTATAAAGTTGCTACTTGCCAGTTCGAGAATAACCAGAATTGGTGTAGTCGCCATCTAGCGCACCTTTTAGAATTTAATGTTCGAAAGTTTATGCGGATATCGCACAAGATGGCACTAGTGTCTTTGCAAGTTATTGAATCCCAACCTAAAGTTCGCGTAGTGTATATATTCTTTGCCTAAAGTATGGAAGTGTACCTCCCCCCCCCCCCGAACTACTAGTACATATAACTACAGCATGACTCCACCACGTTAAATGACACTTGAACCGATAGGTTTTCTACGCGTGGTTGCTTATAGCTGCATTTTAGAGTTATTTTTTGCGGGAATAAAACATGACATTGGATTAAATGCTACCTATATAGATAGGGCTGCCATCCGTCCGGGTTTTCCCGGATTTGTCCTAGTTTGGAAGACGTCCGGGGGAGCGTCCGGGCGGGGTTTAAATTTTAGTCTGGGTGCAAGCCGAACTACAATAAAAATCCGGGTTTTCGATCAGATTCCGTTCCCATAATTTATATAAGTAAATAAAAGCTAGGTATTTTACCGCACGCGCTGGCGACGCTATTTTACTACGCGAGCGTCGAGTGGGGGTGGGGCGCGCTTGACCGACGCATGGCGTGATAGCGTTTAATTTTATTAACTGAATAACTAATATTGGGTTTGTTGCTCTTTTACTTAATACGTAAGAGGTTTAAAAATAAAGCAAAATTACTCACTTGTCGTCACAAGAACGACTAAACAAACTATTTCAAAAAACAAAAGAGGCTTAAAATTAAAGTTTTCATCTATCAAGTACGGATTACAATATATTTTAATCAAGATTTAAGAGAATTAAAAAAGTATTGAAATGTCCGGGGTGAAAGCTCCAAAATCCGGGGAACTTACGCTTTCGGTCCTGGGGGGCAGGTTTTAGAGATAGGAGCCCTATATATAGACGTCCATATACTGGCCGTATATCTAGATCAGGAGTCGGGACTCCACACTTTTGTTATATCCACTATAAGCTTGCCTGCTTCGACCTAGGCTTTGTACGTTTGTGAAGGTCACATTCCGTTGGTCATTATACAACGCCATACGCACTATTAGGACAGTAATCCGATGGAGACGCTGTCACTGTGCTCTATATTATTCTTAGTGACATTAAGGAGTTTTTTTTTCTAATATTGCAACCTCTAATTTTGGGAAGATTGTCACAAGAATTAAAACTAACAGTTGCGCTAGTACAGTAAAAATATCAAATTTACTAGACCTAAAGATAGACTCTTATAGTTTATTCATAGACAAAAATCAACCATTTTTAGGAGCAATGCCTGGCGGTATTATAGGAAGTAACACACTGTTTGTTAGTTAGTTGGTTAGGAACTAATCACATGTCCCATAATTGCATACAAGGTCGGTATGGACGAAGTCATAATACAAGAAAAAATGCATTTCTGGCGGGTAAATAAAAAAAGTGGTGTGATCCAGGTGAACAAAAATTCTGATTGGTACATGCAAGTTCAAAGACAGATGCATATTTCCGAAATATCTAAATGCTTATTGGCAGTATGGTATAGTAACGTAATAAAATAAAAGTGAAAACACTAGTAAAGGATGATCAATTTTGGAAGGATAAAATGGAGAAAAATTACTTTCATTTTATTTTCACTGCTTACTACCGGAATTAAACCCGAAACAAATTCGGTATCCAAATAATGTAACAAAAAAGAAAAATAAAGAAAATGTGCACTATGGCCCTAAAAAAGAAGAGGAATAAAATATCATTAAAAACGTAGTTAGAAATTCTGTTATACAATATAATCAGTTTAAAAAATTATGACTTAGTTATTATTTCAATAAATAAAAAAATACAAGCTTTGTTGATTTCTCTTTTGATAAACTAACATGACGACAACAACAATGAAATATACAGTTACATTTTATTATACAACAAGACAATAAATGATGCAAAATTTTAAAAACATTTAAAAAAATAGTTTGTCGCAACTCCGACGCTTGCTTGTTCCTTTCTGTTTACCGCACGTTGACCTCCGATTGAGCATTTGGCGCGAGTTTGAATTTTTAGGATTCGAGTGACGAGTGTCACTAACGGGGTGCGGGGTGGTATAGGCGGAGCCATTTTAAGCGTTTATTTTCGATGTGTCATCTTATAGGGATTATTTGTAACGTTAACCAATAGCATTGCTAGTATTTAAAAAAAAGCAATTATCTCAATAATTAGGTGAACCAGTACATGTAAATAAATATCGTACATCAATAAATGATAGAGTATTAATTTACCGTCTCCGTAATATACTAGAGTCGGTTAATCGATACATATAATATAATATAACATAATATAATATAATATAATATGCATATTTTGGGTAAAAATTATCGGGCGGGACAATATAATTAAATAAATACATTTCTATCATTTTTAAAAATGTCTATCTTTTTGTTTATGAACGTATCACGTCTAAAGTACTTTTTTTTCATCAAAAGAATCTCTAAGAATCATAAAGGGTACCTCCATATAACATATAGTTTTTATTTTATTTAAATCGGTTCATCCTGTTAAAGAGCTGTGGTTATTATTTTTAAATGTAGGTGTGAATCTGTTTAAAGGTAACGTTGAGTCATTAATACATTTTTATCTAATGTCAGAAATCGTTATTAAATGATCTAAAATATTGTATATTTTCATACACAATAAAATAATATGATGTGTATCTGTATATTGTATATGATTCGGGGCGGATTTCGCACGGGTAATTTTCAGATCTGTACAACAGCGCCACCTATTTAATTGTGAATCTAATCCATCTCTCACGCACACAAAAAAATTATATCTTTCGAGCTGTTTTCGAGTTTTAGTGATACTTACTAACTGACACCAAATTATTTTTTATTTAAAGGTGTATATTGTATATAACGATATCCTTATATATTTATATAAGTATATCGCCCCCTTACAACTAAAACCGATTATCTGACAAATTTTGTGAAAATTAGTTATTAACACCAATCGAAAGGGAATTTCAAGCTGCGTCTACTGGTAAAACCCGTTTTCTGATACGACGCATAGTTTAGAATATAAAGAAAGTGAAAAACTATTAAAATTCAATTATTTGCAATAAATCTACATAAAAAAACGACTAACCTATTGTAATATAACCTTTTTTAAATATCATCCAAGTAAAACCGCGTTTCCTTTTGTAATTTATTTTTGCTGTAGAAAATTACGAATAAACTTCACCAATGATTACAACTAAAGCAAGGTAAATAGTTTTAGTTGGTTTCTTCACACTGAGATCTTAAGGCAGTTCTGTGAATTTATTCAGCTAAAGTTTGTTACCCCACTTAAATAATTTTTACCAGACAATATTAAGACTAATATTTATAACTTAAATACAATTAAAACCGGTTATACTCATTTAAATGTTTTTAACCTTATAATTTCACGCAAACCTTCTACTAATGCTTCTGGTAAAAGCAAATTTCTGCACTTACTTGTTATTGCGTGCCTATAATCGTGCTTATCGCATAAAATGTTACTCCGCTAAAAGCTGCTATCGGCCAGTAGTCTGTTTCGCTCGCACACGGCGCTCGCGATCTGATTCGTCGTTCAGTTGGGTCCCGTCATTTAGTCGGTTTGCATTCGCGCGAATTATAGTGTCAAAGTTGAGTGGTGGCTGATGACATTCTGATATTGATAGCAGTTTTTGTTTAATTTTGTGTTGTTTTTTGATTAAAATGAGTTCTCAGAAATATTTTGTGCCTTTAGAAACTGGAGGAATTGAATTACCAAACGGTAAGTAGTGTTATATTATAGTTTTGAGGTTATGGTTCCACTACAAAACTTTTGATTGCTTGATTATAAAAGTATCGAATAAGTACTGTGATGAGTGTTGTTCTAAGTGAAATACAATAATTATTATGCTTATCACAGGAACTGGAGATCTCGGGCTGCAAATATCCGATGAAGATGACTATCTTTTATCTCAAGCCTTCGATTATTTTATACAACAACCTTTAAACAATCCTGTTGAAATTATCAGTAAGAAAGAAGGTAAGAGGTTTCTACATAATAATCGTAAGATGATGTACTTCGTAACCTCTGTACTGATAAGCAACTCATTATTTTATTATCTACCTATGAACAGTACAAAACAGTAGAACTACTTCCCGTCTATCTGTTTAACGTAATGGTTTGTATCTCTTTCGCGGTGAAATCGCTTAACCATCTTAATGAAAATTTACACAGACATTCTCGGCACGTTGGAGACGGACCTAGGTAACTTTTCACCACTGGAAAATATCCCATCACACGGACAAAACCAATTAACTGGCTGGCTGGTCTCATACTTAGTGTCATCATTTGTAAGAGCATTTAAAATACCATAGTAATAAATTTTACTTTACAGAATGCTCTAAAGAACAAAAATGCAAGAAGTGTAAACGTAAGTGCAAACAGAGCGACGAAAATACAAACAATTCAGAAAGTATAGAAAATAGTACTGGTAGTGATGCTAAAAGTAAAAGTTTTATGTTATATTTTGTAAGTTTTGTAAGTGATTTAGGTATACCTACTAATAAAAATACAATTTTTACAGAATGCCTGAATATAGTTCTTAATGAACCAGAAACAAAAGACAAGAAGTATAAAAAGAGCAACAGAAATAATGGAAATAACCTTGGAGTCAATGATATATTATTACTGTCTGAAGAGTGTAAAATATCAGGTACAATTTTAAATACGTTATTTTATATAATTAAATTAATGATTATTATCAATAAGATTTTATTTTGAATTAAGTTTTTTTTTACAGAAACTAATACTAGCTATCATTGCCAGCCAGGCACAAATAAACAAGTGCAACCAGAAGCCATGGTTGATAGTTTTAAGAGTGGTGTCATATCTGCTGAAACTTTAAATTCTGAAGGTGATTTTTTTGGATAACTAAGTGGCTTAATGTAATGTGTTGTGTTCTTACTTTAAGTACGTTCACCTATAATTATTTTATTTATATTTATTTATTAACAGAGATTGAAAAACAAGAGCGGAGTGTCGAATCTGATATAGAATCACTCTATGGAGGTGATTTCTCTGATAACGACCCTACATACCACCCAGAAAATCAACAAGCTCCTCCTAGTGACTCAGATGACTCCGAGCTCATAAATTTAGAAGAATTACTTAATCCAGATTTAGTTCACACAGCAGAAAAAAATAAAAACATTCAACGGGGCAAATGTATACAGATGCTATTCGGCAACAAGTCTGAATCTCGTCAAATAGCGGAACTTGTGATGTTTGATATATTTGAACGTAGCTGGAAGATATTGAAGCCGCAATCACGCTGGCGCCAACCGGATCCCGCGTCTTGGAAAATTAACGTCGCAAAAAAACGAAGAGCGGAAGGCTTATCGTATGTTACTGGGAAAAAGGTCAGAAACCCAAAAGTTCCTACAACCGTTGACTGTTCTAAATGTAAATACCAATGCTCTAATAATTTTACTGAAAGTGTAAGACAAACTTTATGCAGACTATACTGGGGTCTTGATTTCGTAGGACGAAAAGCTTTTCTGCTGAAGCATGTGAGCGTTATGCCGACGAAAAGACTTTTAAAAGACCGAAAAAGGACAACAGAACGTTCTTTTACCAAAAAATGTTTTTTTGTAGTTGAAGGACAACAAAAGTATGTCTGTTCTAGATTTTTTTGCAGTACTTTGAGTATTTCGCCTTTTAGTGTGAATAATGCTATAAAGCGAACAGATCAATTTGGCTGTTATTTAGAAGATAAAGATCCTCGTGGACGTAAAGAAGCCCCAAATAAAACCCCACCTGAAAAAATTGAGGAAATCAAAAGCCATATAGCTTCTTTCCCAACAATGGAAAGTCACTACACTAGAAAGCAATCGAAACGCAAATACTTAAGTGCTGGGCTTTCCTTAGCTAAGATGTATTCTTTATATGTTAATCAATGCAAAGAACGTAATACAAAACCGGTGTCAGAAATAACTTATAGAAGAATTTTTTCTAGGGAGTTTAACTTGAGCTTTTTCGTGCCCAAGAAAGACCAATGTCTTGTCTGTACTAAATACAATCGTGCAAACGCAGATGAAAAAGCAAATTTAGTACAAAACTATGAAGATCACATAGAAAAGAAACGAGCATGCAATGCTGAAAAGGCCAAGGATAAGGAGAGAGCAGAAAGAGAACTAAACTTTTTATCAGCAACATTTGATCTTCAAGCTATTTTACAAATTCCTAGTACTCAGGTTGGCCTTCTTTATTATACCAGAAAATTGACTGTTTATAACTTAACGTTATATGAAAGCGCGCTACCAAACGAAGCATATTGCTTTGTATGGACGGAGGTACACGGCAAAAAAGGTAGCTCGGAAGTTGGCACTATTCTAGCCCATTATTTAACAAACTGCATTCCAGAAAATGTAACAGAGGTTAGTTTGTTCTCCGATACATGCGGGGGACAAAACAGAAATCAGTTCATAGCCGCTTTACTCTTGCGGGTTATCAATCAGAGCAAACAATTACAGATTATTGAGCACAAGTTTTTGGAGTCTGGCCATTCTTACATGGAGGCCGACTCAATGCATAGCTCAATTGAATCTGCGAAAAAACATCGTGACGTGTATTGTTTATCGGACTGGATCAATATATTCAAAGATGCCCGATCAAAGGACACGTATAAAAAGGGCACCAAGAAAGTGAAGAAAAACAAATACAACGTAAAACAGTTCACGTATTCTGAATTCAAAGATCTGAAACAATTAGCGAGCACTATAATTTTGAACAAGACAACAAACACGGAAGGTCAGAGAATTCAATGGCTTAAGATAAAAAGGATGAAATACATAAAAGGTGATCGAAACATATACTATAACTATGATATGTCAACCAATTTCATGACAATGGACGTCACTTGCTCAGGAACACAACTAAATAAATCTGCAACTACTGTATCGGAAAGTCACGGCTATGCGACAAGGCGTAAATCGAAACAACCAGACGCCTGTGAACATGCGACCTCTTCGACTAGCTGTGAGTTCATATTTCCTGCTTTGCAACAGCTGTACAACAAACCATTGCCCATAACTGTAGCCAAAAAGAAAGATTTATTAAATCTATGCGAAAAGGGTGTTATACCTGAAGAGTACCATGGCTGGTTTCAGTCTTTGGCTACAGATAACAGAACTGTTGACTGTTTACCTGAAGCAGCAATTTCTGAAGAGTCTGATTTATCTGACAATGAGTAGTATTTTCACAGAAAATTAACAAGAAAAAATTATCCTATGGTTATTTCGGTATTATTTTAGTTTTAAGATTTAAGTAGTCGGGATTTTCTACTTAGCAAAATAAAGATGTTTCGTGATTTAATTCCTGTTTTTTTTTTATATTACCTTGTTTCTTTCAGTAAATAATAGTTCGTTTATATTATTATTTCTTTTAAAACACATACAAAAGTACAAAAGTCTTGCAAATAATTGGATTTCATTCAGTAAATTTGAAAGTTTATACAAGTAAAACCAACTATGTATTCCAAAATCATTCATTTTAACCTCCTTTTGTAATTTATTTTTGCTGTAGAAAATTACGAATAAACTTCACCAATGATTACAACTAAAGCAAGGTAAATAGTTTTAGTTGGTTTCTTCACACTGAGATCTTAAGGCAGTTCTGTGAATTTATTCAGCTAAAGTTTGTTACCCCACTTAAATAATTTTTACCAGACAATATTAAGACTAATATTTATAACTTAAATACAATTAAAACCGGTTATACTCATTTAAATGTTTTTAACCTTATAATTTCACGCAAACCTTCTACTAATGCTTCTGGTAAAAGCAAATTTCTGCACTTACTTGTTATTGCGTGCCTATAATCGTGCTTATCGCATAAAATGTTACTCCGCTAAAAGCTGCTATCGGCCAGTAGTCTGTTTCGCTCGCACACGGCGCTCGCGATCTGATTCGTCGTTCAGTTGGGTCCCGTCATTTAGTCGGTTTGCATTCGCGCGAATTATAGTGTCAAAGTTGAGTGGTGGCTGATGACATTCTGATATTGATAGCAGTTTTTGTTTAATTTTGTGTTGTTTTTTGATTAAAATGAGTTCTCAGAAATATTTTGTGCCTTTAGAAACTGGAGGAATTGAATTACCAAACGGTAAGTAGTGTTATATTATAGTTTTGAGGTTATGGTTCCACTACAAAACTTTTGATTGCTTGATTATAAAAGTATCGAATAAGTACTGTGATGAGTGTTGTTCTAAGTGAAATACAATAATTATTATGCTTATCACAGGAACTGGAGATCTCGGGCTGCAAATATCCGATGAAGATGACTATCTTTTATCTCAAGCCTTCGATTATTTTATACAACAACCTTTAAACAATCCTGTTGAAATTATCAGTAAGAAAGAAGGTAAGAGGTTTCTACATAATAATCGTAAGATGATGTACTTCGTAACCTCTGTACTGATAAGCAACTCATTATTTTATTATCTACCTATGAACAGTACAAAACAGTAGAACTACTTCCCGTCTATCTGTTTAACGTAATGGTTTGTATCTCTTTCGCGGTGAAATCGCTTAACCATCTTAATGAAAATTTACACAGACATTCTCGGCACGTTGGAGACGGACCTAGGTAACTTTTCACCACTGGAAAATATCCCATCACACGGACAAAACCAATTAACTGGCTGGCTGGTCTCATACTTAGTGTCATCATTTGTAAGAGCATTTAAAATACCATAGTAATAAATTTTACTTTACAGAATGCTCTAAAGAACAAAAATGCAAGAAGTGTAAACGTAAGTGCAAACAGAGCGACGAAAATACAAACAATTCAGAAAGTATAGAAAATAGTACTGGTAGTGATGCTAAAAGTAAAAGTTTTATGTTATATTTTGTAAGTTTTGTAAGTGATTTAGGTATACCTACTAATAAAAATACAATTTTTACAGAATGCCTGAATATAGTTCTTAATGAACCAGAAACAAAAGACAAGAAGTATAAAAAGAGCAACAGAAATAATGGAAATAACCTTGGAGTCAATGATATATTATTACTGTCTGAAGAGTGTAAAATATCAGGTACAATTTTAAATACGTTATTTTATATAATTAAATTAATGATTATTATCAATAAGATTTTATTTTGAATTAAGTTTTTTTTTACAGAAACTAATACTAGCTATCATTGCCAGCCAGGCACAAATAAACAAGTGCAACCAGAAGCCATGGTTGATAGTTTTAAGAGTGGTGTCATATCTGCTGAAACTTTAAATTCTGAAGGTGATTTTTTTGGATAACTAAGTGGCTTAATGTAATGTGTTGTGTTCTTACTTTAAGTACGTTCACCTATAATTATTTTATTTATATTTATTTATTAACAGAGATTGAAAAACAAGAGCGGAGTGTCGAATCTGATATAGAATCACTCTATGGAGGTGATTTCTCTGATAACGACCCTACATACCACCCAGAAAATCAACAAGCTCCTCCTAGTGACTCAGATGACTCCGAGCTCATAAATTTAGAAGAATTACTTAATCCAGATTTAGTTCACACAGCAGAAAAAAATAAAAACATTCAACGGGGCAAATGTATACAGATGCTATTCGGCAACAAGTCTGAATCTCGTCAAATAGCGGAACTTGTGATGTTTGATATATTTGAACGTAGCTGGAAGATATTGAAGCCGCAATCACGCTGGCGCCAACCGGATCCCGCGTCTTGGAAAATTAACGTCGCAAAAAAACGAAGAGCGGAAGGCTTATCGTATGTTACTGGGAAAAAGGTCAGAAACCCAAAAGTTCCTACAACCGTTGACTGTTCTAAATGTAAATACCAATGCTCTAATAATTTTACTGAAAGTGTAAGACAAACTTTATGCAGACTATACTGGGGTCTTGATTTCGTAGGACGAAAAGCTTTTCTGCTGAAGCATGTGAGCGTTATGCCGACGAAAAGACTTTTAAAAGACCGAAAAAGGACAACAGAACGTTCTTTTACCAAAAAATGTTTTTTTGTAGTTGAAGGACAACAAAAGTATGTCTGTTCTAGATTTTTTTGCAGTACTTTGAGTATTTCGCCTTTTAGTGTGAATAATGCTATAAAGCGAACAGATCAATTTGGCTGTTATTTAGAAGATAAAGATCCTCGTGGACGTAAAGAAGCCCCAAATAAAACCCCACCTGAAAAAATTGAGGAAATCAAAAGCCATATAGCTTCTTTCCCAACAATGGAAAGTCACTACACTAGAAAGCAATCGAAACGCAAATACTTAAGTGCTGGGCTTTCCTTAGCTAAGATGTATTCTTTATATGTTAATCAATGCAAAGAACGTAATACAAAACCGGTGTCAGAAATAACTTATAGAAGAATTTTTTCTAGGGAGTTTAACTTGAGCTTTTTCGTGCCCAAGAAAGACCAATGTCTTGTCTGTACTAAATACAATCGTGCAAACGCAGATGAAAAAGCAAATTTAGTACAAAACTATGAAGATCACATAGAAAAGAAACGAGCATGCAATGCTGAAAAGGCCAAGGATAAGGAGAGAGCAGAAAGAGAACTAAACTTTTTATCAGCAACATTTGATCTTCAAGCTATTTTACAAATTCCTAGTACTCAGGTTGGCCTTCTTTATTATACCAGAAAATTGACTGTTTATAACTTAACGTTATATGAAAGCGCGCTACCAAACGAAGCATATTGCTTTGTATGGACGGAGGTACACGGCAAAAAAGGTAGCTCGGAAGTTGGCACTATTCTAGCCCATTATTTAACAAACTGCATTCCAGAAAATGTAACAGAGGTTAGTTTGTTCTCCGATACATGCGGGGGACAAAACAGAAATCAGTTCATAGCCGCTTTACTCTTGCGGGTTATCAATCAGAGCAAACAATTACAGATTATTGAGCACAAGTTTTTGGAGTCTGGCCATTCTTACATGGAGGCCGACTCAATGCATAGCTCAATTGAATCTGCGAAAAAACATCGTGACGTGTATTGTTTATCGGACTGGATCAATATATTCAAAGATGCCCGATCAAAGGACACGTATAAAAAGGGCACCAAGAAAGTGAAGAAAAACAAATACAACGTAAAACAGTTCACGTATTCTGAATTCAAAGATCTGAAACAATTAGCGAGCACTATAATTTTGAACAAGACAACAAACACGGAAGGTCAGAGAATTCAATGGCTTAAGATAAAAAGGATGAAATACATAAAAGGTGATCGAAACATATACTATAACTATGATATGTCAACCAATTTCATGACAATGGACGTCACTTGCTCAGGAACACAACTAAATAAATCTGCAACTACTGTATCGGAAAGTCACGGCTATGCGACAAGGCGTAAATCGAAACAACCAGACGCCTGTGAACATGCGACCTCTTCGACTAGCTGTGAGTTCATATTTCCTGCTTTGCAACAGCTGTACAACAAACCATTGCCCATAACTGTAGCCAAAAAGAAAGATTTATTAAATCTATGCGAAAAGGGTGTTATACCTGAAGAGTACCATGGCTGGTTTCAGTCTTTGGCTACAGATAACAGAACTGTTGACTGTTTACCTGAAGCAGCAATTTCTGAAGAGTCTGATTTATCTGACAATGAGTAGTATTTTCACAGAAAATTAACAAGAAAAAATTATCCTATGGTTATTTCGGTATTATTTTAGTTTTAAGATTTAAGTAGTCGGGATTTTCTACTTAGCAAAATAAAGATGTTTCGTGATTTAATTCCTGTTTTTTTTTTATATTACCTTGTTTCTTTCAGTAAATAATAGTTCGTTTATATTATTATTTCTTTTAAAACACATACAAAAGTACAAAAGTCTTGCAAATAATTGGATTTCATTCAGTAAATTTGAAAGTTTATACAAGTAAAACCAACTATGTATTCCAAAATCATTCATTTTAACCGGGTTCTTAGTGTTTACATGTTCTAACATTCTTTGAATTATAGTTATTGTAGTAGAGAATCTGAAAAACTATCAATAATTACAATTATTGCGATACTTTATAAAATAATAACAGATTAATAATATTTGTAATATACAGGTAAAACTAATTAAGTGTCTTCCCTTGTCAGCATTTTTTGTATTTTTTAGTAATTTACAGTGCGTTTTTTAAGTTATTCATATTTAAATCCAATAACAGTTTGTCTTTCTTTCATAATTGAATCTTGAATCACAAGGATAACTAAATTTTAATACTTATTTATAGCGTCAAACTTTTAAATTGCGATACTATAAATTTAGGTTCATGTCGGTTAAGCGGTTTTAGTTGTAAGGGGACGATTTTCTGTCGACTAAAATTACTTTGTAATAGAAACTTCAAAAATTGACTGAATCTCTAGGTGATCCGTTAATCGCTAAGATATAAAATCGTGAATTGTTAAGAATAGTTTGGATATGATAATTTCATTCAATATAATAAATTTTATTTATTTCATAAACTTATAATTTTTTATTATTTGTTATTCTAACAGTTAAAAGTAATATTAATCATATTTAAAGCACCGCACACAGAGGAAAACGAGATAAAAGGAAACATTTTTTACTGTACTAGATTTGCCCCGCGGTTTCACTCGTGTACATCCTGCGTCTGAGCCGCGTGACATGACACCTCGCTTATAGACTATAGAGGTGTTCACTGTTGGTTTCGCTCGATTCTCAGGGGCTAGTTGTCAGTCCCTCTCCGAGACGAATGTTGAATTATTATAATCCTATACCTTTAAACGCGCTATTCTTGTATATATATAAAATCGTAATCTCGGAAACTCCGAAACTAAAATGCAGCTATAAGCAACCACGCCTAGAAAACCTAATGATTCAAGTATCATTTTACGTGGTAGAGCAATGCTGCAGTTATATTAGTAGTATAGTTGCAGCACGAATGGGTCGGCTCGGCCGGAGAAGAACCACGCTCTTACAGAATACCAGCGTAAAGTAGTAGCTTAATGCTGCTGTGTTTCGTATGGTGAGTGTAAAGAACCGGAGACCTTTTTAGCGGAAACGAGGCGTTTCATCTTATTCCTCACGGGTGACAAGGCATCTGCATTTTAATTCGTAATCGAGAAAAGATGTAGATCCCTATGGGCTACAGCAACTACTTACCGTCAGGTGGACTGTGTACTCGTTTGTCAACCTATGATATAAAAAAAATCATACCCAGAATCATATAATGCAGAGGCTTATTTTATTTATATACCATTTTGTTATCTATTCCCTTGTGAGTAAGTAGGTACTAAGTGATTTGAATTATCTAAATGGCTAAGTTGCTTGAATCATACTGAATCTAAGTAGGCAGGTAGGTAGTCTTTTGTAATTAACTACAGACATACGTGACCCTAAAATGCTATTAAAATATTTACAATGATATTATTTACCTTGACTTGTTCGCCTCCGTCATCCTAAGGACATTTTTTTCAAATTGCTCTTTCCTGTTTCTCCTATATACTGTTTTCTTAGTATTTCCCATTACCACAAACAAATTATTTAAGTACCTACTTATACTAATAATAATTTCTTATACTTAATAATAATAAACTTATTCTACAACTATAGCTATTTATTATAATAAAGGTATATCTATAAGAATAGAGTACAATAACACACATAAGGTCTAAAATTGCGTAGAGTCCGGGACGATTAAGACCGCTTGGAAATTATAAGAATTTTAATTTTTTTTTTAAATTATTGAATTAAGTAATCAAATAATGAGCAACTAAATTACGAATATAATCGTTATGAAGCAAGCCCAAGCATATCGATTAAGTAATTTCGTTGTAATTTCAACTATAGCTATTTTTAGAGGTGTTTCCCAAATAATTATGATCGAGTCAAAATTATATAACCGTGTTTTTGAGCAAGCAAATTCAAGATAAAGATGAATTTAGCTATATCAAAACTCCAGTTTCTTTAGTCGTGTCATATTCCCAAACTATTCGATGAAAAGAGGTGCATTTTCTGGCGGTGTCGATGTCAAAAATCAATATTTAAGGTTAGTTGAGAGGTGTAGCCTGATGCTATTAGTCTATACTATTCCTCATGAATTTGGCTATCACACACAGAAAGAATGTATCAAATTGGACTGGTAGTTCTGGGGGTTAGCGTATTTAAACAACCAAAAAACCTCTTCTACTTTATTGTATTAATTTATGTAGATTCTATCTAATTCTCTCGCGGGCTAAATGATAGAGATATACCTATACTCTTTTTCGTTTTATCGCGTTTTGTCGTTTAATATCTCAATGTCGTAGTTAGCCCGGCTTTTGAATATTAATTTTTGGTCCGATATACGCGGAAAGAGCTTACAGTATCTTAAGTCTTGCGGTGGTATATAACCCAAGCGGTTTAATTTTGTTAATTATAGAATCCCAAGCAGAAAGCAGTACTTATCCATCTTCTTTATTGAAATTGGGATATTTTTTTAATTTCAATAGCCTCACGTATCATCCTTGTTAGGGACCGGTGTTATTTTGTGAAGATTTGTGGTTTATCAAATCTGATGTAATGGTAGGGATGATCTTGAACATGTTCACAAACTGCAAACTTTCGGGGCGTCGGTGCTTCTTGTTAGCCATATGTTCTTTCACGCGAGTTTTTATAGATCTTTTTGTTTGTTTTATGTAAGAGAGACCACATCTACAATCTAACTTGTACACTCCTGTATCTTGTAGAGGAATATTACACTTGATGGATTGTAAAAATTGACTAATTTTCTTCGGTGGCTTACAGTATGTTTTAATCTACATCTATCCTCGATTACAAAATGCAGATGTTTCGAGTGTGATGACATTACTAGAGCGCAAAAGAATATATCGTACAATTTCGTCTTTTGGGTGTCAAGAAATATAAGGATAAATAAAGGTAAATTATTTTTTATAGGATAAGGATCCTATAAAAAAATCATTTACTCGTCTTTAACACGTCCCCAGTGTAACACGATGGTCAGAATAACGGTAAACTTCGGTATTAATCCTTAGCAAATGGTTACGCTAGTCACTAAAATCAAATACAACTTCAAAATTGTATACGTAAATACACTGTAATTTTTTTTATTTAAAATACGAGTATTATAATATGTCAATCAAAAAAATATATTACGGAAATTGAATTAAAAATAATAAAATATCCACGAGAAACGCTGAAAGAATGAAAAGAATTTCTCTTGTAACAGTCAAGATTGAAACTTAGTCAATTAATCTTATAGCGGCGATGACTTTTATCGGAAAATTTATCCACCACAGTTGGACAGATCGCTCTGTCTTTTTACTACATATTTTTCTTTTTGCATAAATTAAAATAATATTTTATACGTTTATACGTGGTACGCATTTCATACGTGGTATTTTCAACGTGGTACAACTATACTACTAATATAATTGCACGAATGGGTCGGCTCGACCGGGGAAGGACCACGCTCTCACAGAATGCCAGCGTAAAATAGTAGCTTGACGCTGCTGTGTTTCGTATGGTGAGTTTAGAGAACCGGAGACCCTTTTTACTGGAAACGAGGCATTCTACTTTAGTCCTCACGGGTGACAACGCATCTGCATTTCGATTCGTAATCGAGGATAGATGTAGATGTCTATGGACCACAGCAACTACTTACCATCAGGTGGACTGTGTACTCGTTTGTTACCCTATACTATAAAAAAGAGGATGTTTCTATACAACTTTATTACTCATTAAATGCAAAATTCGATTACGATTTTTGATTTTATAAACAACTCTAGCTCTATTCCAGGTGCCAATATATCTGTTTTTGTTACTTTAATTTTTTATTGCTAATTTACTTATTTTAAGCGCGACGGTAACAGGAAATATTTTGTGACTATTTGCATCATTTGAAGTATGTTTTTTTAAACTTTGGTAGTAAACGAGCTCATAGAAATTTACTGCGATATCATGAATTCAATTGTACATCATGTCTTAAAACTTCCTTATGAATATTTTCTCAATTGATATGTAGCTCTTCCGAGCAACATGTGGCATTAATTAATTTATCAATAGTTAAGTTTTAAAAAGCATAATCGGTTATAAGCTTATTTAATCACTAACGATATATAATTGTCTAATTTATATTCTGATGAAAGGTCACCGTACTTCATAAACATCTGCAGCCAACTTCAAACAAAGAACAAATGCGTTGTCACCTCTGAGGACTAAGATGAAATGCATCATGGTCTGTAATTATGCTGACTCCCAATAATTTTACTTCTTCAGACAGGAATAAAGACACTGCTGTTTAAGACACAAGTAGGTGACAGGGTGGTACCAACTGATAAAGTCTGACGCAGAAAAATTGTCCGAATACGTTCAATTTTATATACAAACAAGTATATAAAATTGAAACATAACCATCTGCGTTTAACAGTGACAGTTTTTGCTTGACTGAAAAGAGATTCAACAACAAACATCTTTAAATTCTATTTTAATTAAAAGTCATATCGCTGCACTGTAAATTCTTAATAATTCATTATAAATTTTAATCACTCCACGTTAAACACAGACAGCCAATCATATTATTCTAATCACTCCACGTTAAACACAGACAGCCAATCATATTGTTCTAATCACTCCACGTTAAACACAGACAGCCAATCATATTGTTCTAATCACTCCACGTTAAACACAGACAGCCAATCATATTATTCTAATCACTCCACGTTAAACACAGACAGCCAATCATATTATTCTAATCACTCCACGTTAAACACAGACAGCCAATCATATTATTCTCACTCACTCCATGTTAAACACAGACAGCCAATCATATTATTCTAATAAACTACAAAAAGACAATACGTTAATACGACGTTTTATTAACCTACAAGTATTGTATTTTAGTAATCTGACAATAATGAGTGAGGCGTCTAACCATCACTTTTTTGCGGGAGTTCCGTAAAAATTTAAAATAATTAATGACGTAGTCACGTCTCACTCATTCATAAAACTCCATTCGTCCCATCATCCATACAAAATCCTGTCATATGCACTGTTTCATTGGTAAATACGATACGGCGGTATCGAAAAGAAAAATATTATTAAGTTTAATGGTGTGACAACAAGGTCGTTTTGAAGTGGCTGACAAGCTCGCAAGGGAGGGCTCAAAGAGTACACAATTTTGGACCCGAGCCATTTTGTGGAATTTCAAAGAGCCTAATCTAACTGACCCTTGAAACTCTTTATCACAATAAGTCTTAGAACTGGTCAGATACGCCAGGATTAAAACATTCTAAAACCATAATCCGGGCTTGTGATTGTAAATTCGCTTCAGAAGTCCTGGGATTAAGTAAGAATAAACTGCGCGCTCTGACAAAAACCCTGACTGGACATTGTTGTGTCCAGTCCCGGCCCAGGCAGGGCCCATCCTGGGACTAAATTACTTAAGTATTTGCTGATTCTTATCCTTAAAATAAAAAACACGTCTGCACATCCTAACTGATTATGGATCCTTAATGCGCAAACGTAACACTCATCTGGGAAATTGTACTTAGCCCAGAAAAAGTGAAATTTCTCACAGCTGAGCAACTCCCACTATTCAATTAAGGCTTAGCAATGAACCATTACCACTATAATAAATATATACCTAATATCTTATAGGTCGCAGTGACACTGGTCTTTTTAGACCTGCATAGCTGCTCGCACGAAAAGAATGGTGAGCATTCCATTTCTATCCTAAGGAGAGACATGCATCTGCATTTTGATTCTTTAATGGATGATAGATGTAGGTGTCTTTGAGCACGGTATCTAATTACGATCTAATGGATTTTGTGCCAGTTCGTACACTTACTCCTTAAAAAATTATCATCTATCGGATGTCTTAAGATTTTTTTAATTTTTTATAATCGCTTCTTACAACACCCATGGGACGAGATGGAGTGATTAATTATGCTTAAGCTACCACCACATGGTACCATAATGATGGCGATATAAATCAAAGCCGACTTAAGATGATAACAAATAATATTTATCACATGTTTTTAAAACATTATTTCGTATTCTTAGCGACCTCAAGATTATTTAGTTTTGTTATTATTAAACCCTATAACGTTGAAATATACTACAGAAAATTTGTAATCCTGCAAAGAAAAGTCAAAGTAGCTTATATTATTTCCTATTAGAAATTTCATTATAGCGGAGTGCCTTTCAGTCAGGAAATAATTTGTTAGTTTAGAAACCGCATATTACCGATGAGTGTATAAAGTATTACGTGTGTAAATATTTTTGATAATTAGCAAACTATATAACAAGACAGACGTTGTAGATTAGCGTCGAAGATCCAAGACCTCAGGTAGTGTGATTGTCAGAATCTTAAAATATTTTTTAAAAAATTAAAGATTTAAGTAATCAAAATAATGAGCAAGTACATTATGAATGTTATGAATATATTTGAGTGATTCCCAAGCATATGGATTAAGTAGTTTCGTTGTAATTTCAATTACAGTGATTTTTAGAGGTGTTTTCGCAAATAATTATGATCGAGTCAAAATTATACAACCATGTTTTTGAACAAGGAAATTCAAGATAAAGACATGTATTTACCTATATCAAAATTCCACTTTCGTTAGTGGTGTCATAGACCTATACTATTCGATGAAATGAGGTGCATTTTTTCGCGGTGTCGCATTAAATCGTTAATCTATCTCGTAAAAGGTTGTCGTTCACTGCGCTTACCTGTATGCGACTAAAGTATTTTTCCCACTACCTTGACCGTGGAAGGCAAAGGGCGGAGATATCCTGTCAGTTAAAGTGCTCAGCCAAGTGAAGCGGCTGATTTTGCAGCGTCGTACGGAGACTTCGCGTGAATAGCGTGATTTGGTTTCGGTTGGTTTTTATCCTCGTTCAATCGTTTGTATTATCTGTGCCTCAAGTTGGATCATCGTTACAGCCATTCATAAGTCCACTGCTGAACATAGGCCTCCCCAAAGAACGCCACAAGGCACGGTCTTGAGCCACCTGCATCAATCGTTTTTCTGCATATCTTACTACCAGGTTGTCACTACATCCGGTGGGCTGCCGTCCTACTTACCGATATGAAATTTCCACTCGAGAATCTATCTTTATTGGTTGTCTGTTTTTCGAGCTATATGGCCGGCTCATTGCCACTTTAGCTTATCTTATCCGTACTTTAGATCCGTAGGGCAATGTCGGTTCCTCTGATTTGTTGAAGTTGGATTACGTACAATCAACAATAATCGCATCAAATACTATATTTCTTAAGCGTTCATTCCCTTACAAGTCTGCACATTATTTTATGTGAGTCTGGGCCAAATCGAAAGGTTATACTTCATTGTGAACTATTTATTACTATATAGACTATATATAGATATACTACATTTATTACTATTAAGAAATAGTCAGAGATACCACAAAGAATCAAATGTGCTATCCTTATCCCTGATGCCCAAGGTGCCTGGAAGGACTCACGCGACATTGGTCGTGTGCTTGCGTACCAGAACCGCTGGGTAAACATCAAGGACTGGCTACTACTCAAAGCGGACAAACAGATGGACGGGTGGTTCCTCGTTGTTTCGGTGCCGGAGGATCATATACCAACCCTGATGAAAGCCGGGCGCTGTCTCGCATGTGTATGTGGGGCGGTATATGTTAAATTCCAGGGTCGTGGAGGAAAATTCGTTGATTCCCCACCTAGTAAAGAGGCAGAAAAGAACCCGGAAGTCATGGATACCGTGGCCATGGTCGCCGGTACATCGAAATCACTGGATATCAAGTCCAGTCAAAAAGCGGCCTGCACAACTAAGGCAAAGCCCCCAGTGGAAACTGAGCTCAGCGGCAGCTCACTGAGCGACGAAGAGTCGAGAAGAGTTGCCGTCCAATCCCGACTCGATGGCTGACAATGAGACCCGATATCTGCTGGCAGGCTTATTTTTAGGCGGAGACGGGGATGACGCGATCGATGATGGCGTGCCCTTCGTCCAAAACTAGCCTAGTGCAGGCCAACCTCCACCACAGTGAGACAGCGTCGGCTCAATTACGCAAGTGGTTGGAGGCACAAAGGACGGCCATAGCCCTAATCCAAGAGCCATGGGTTGGGGTCGGTAAAATTAAAGGCCTAAATTTTTATTAAAGGCCCTCGGTCTACATGCCTGAGGAAGACACCCCTCCCCCTCACGACCTCGTCAGGCTGGTGAATTTCTGTGAGAGGGCCAGACTAGAGGTTGTGATCGGGACGGACTCCAACGCGCATCACCCCCTTTGGGGAATGGAAAAAACCTAATGAACGAGGTAAGGTTTTACTTGAATACTTATTTAGCACTAACCTAACCATTTAAAACACTGGTTCTGAACCCACCTTCATAAATAAACGCTGTCGCACAATAATCGACCTCATATTTGCAACAGAAGGAGCAGCTAAACTAATAACGGGATGGCATGTGTCGAAAAAGGCCTCATGCTCAGACCACAGATGGATCAGCTGCGTACTACAGGTCGATATCCCCGCTATACCACCATGGAAAAATCCCCGCAAGACGGATAAAACAAAATACCTCAATAGGCTGAAGTCTTCGCTCGTGGGTATTGGGGAAACTAATACCATGGCAGATCAATCGCTCCTAGAAGAACAGGTAGCAGCTGTCACTAAAGCGATGATCGATAGCTACCATTAATGCAGAACTTAGCTCCAACCGCATGGACAGTTTCCACGAGCTTGTCATTCATATCGTCCACTGCATTGAAATCTTCTAGGCACTGAAAGCGGTTACGTAACTCGAGCTGAAAGGTTTCGGGGTTCTGGATTAGGGTCAATCGACGGATTCAACTTGGCTGGGCAGCGTTCGGGAAATTACGACACATTTTCTCGTCAGGTATACCTCAATCTCTGAAAACTAAAGTGTACAACCAGTGCGTGTTGCCAGTGATGATTTACGGATCTGAGACGTGGTCCTTCACTGCTGGCCGTATGAGGACGCTCAAGGTCGCTCAGCGAGCTATGGAGAGGGCTATGCTCGGAGTTTCTCTGCGTGATAGACTCAGAAATGAGGATATCCGCAGTAAAACCAGAGTGACCGACATAGCCCAACGGATTAGTAAGCTGAAGTGGCAATGGGCCGGCCATATAGCTCGAAGAACCGATAACCGATGGGGAAGAAAGGTTCTCGAGTGGCAGCCTCGTACCGGTAGGCGTAGTGTAGGGCGACCCTCCACTAGATGGAGTGACGACCTGCTAAGACTTGCAGAAAGTTGATGGATGCAGGTGGCTCAGGACCGTGCTTTGTGGCATTACTTGCGGGAGGCCTATGTTCAGCAGTGGACTTGTGAAGGGCTGTAATGATGATGATGATGAATAGTAGAACAGTTCAGTGCCCAGCATGATAGTTTATGGTCATTTGACAGACTACGCAAAAAATATGTTTCGTCTTATAATAATATATAGAAATTCATCTGTGGAAGATGGGGAAGGTCTTCTCATTGATTGCCTTACAGGCCAATATTTTACTTTGCCACGATTTATGATTTTATGAGACGTAAATTTATTCATAAAGTTTTTACTGGAAAGGTGCCGCTGCTCATATCCAGTTTCAATTTAACTCTATATACAACTTTAAGTGATTTCTCTGACGCCCACTACACGGCATTCAGTTTTTATACTAATACAACACTTAGATATTAAATCCCCATTTAAATCTACTTGTGAACATAGATCTTTCCAATATTACTGTTAGCGTCGCAAATATAAAATCAGCATTTAAATCAATGTTTATGTAGAAAGGTTAATACCTGAACCTTAAGACAGTGTGTGCTATGTGCCATGTGTGTGAAGCGATGAATTAAAGAACCTTCGTTGAACTTAGAGTCATGTGTTACGTAACAATCAATTACGCAACACGAATCGAAATGTTAAATGATTAAAGGAAATTTTATTAAAAATAATTAAAATAAATCGAAATATTGTTTATTATTAGTTCTAACAGTTTTCCACCGTTTTAAAAAAAAGAAAGGGATGGTACAATGTTAGAGTAGTAAACATATAGGTATGTTAAGGAAAAACAAGGATAGCGAGAGGGCGAGAGCCTCTTATCATATCCTGAAGATAAAAATTGCTTAACTTAACACCTAACTATGTGCTGTGAAGAATACCAGGGTAAAGGGGTGTACCCCGAGGCCCAAAACCTGCTGGGCAGTAAGCCCACGCAGAAGACGACACGAAGCTCGCAATTTGTTTGACATCTCCGACAGTTAAGTTCGATATTTCCACACCAAGATTCGAAAACTTCCCCGGTTATCACATTTCTCAACAATTTCAAGAAAATTGCTGTTTTGTTCCCAGTGTCGACCCTAAAAGTTAGGGAAAGTGAAGTTAATATACAGTCCACATATTTGATCTCTAGACCGGGACCAAACGTGGACCCGTAATCGCAGGCATCAACCACCTTTTAAGATTAGGCGTATGTGTTTTTGAAGTAGGCGTTATCGAAGGATACGCCCACTGCGTTGTTTTGAACCCAACGTAGTGTGGCTTAGGCAAGGAGACAGATCGACGAGTTAGGAACTGGAAGACTAGCTGGATTGCTACAGTGACAGCCAGCGTTAAGGGTTTGGGCTATTGGTCCTTCGGAGTGAAGGGTCATCGATTCAGAAACACCCACGATCCTCTTTAATTACTTTTCCAATTTTTTGGACAAAACAGCGTGAAATATCCATTCCAGCTGAACTTATCACCATTTTGAAGTATTGGTACGGTCATCAAGTTAACCACCATCAAGTTAACCAGGTCGGATGGTCTGGCGCGTTATCCGACGAATATGTATTGGAATGTGGGGTGGAGCAAGGCGGGGGGGGGGGGGTTGTCTTCGCCTGTACTGTTCAGTCTCTACGTAAACGGCTCATTGGTGCACTCAGTGAAACAAGCGTAGGATGTTCTGTGTATAAGTTATGCCGATGACATAGTGTTAGTAAGTCCATCGGTGAGTGCGTTGCGTAGGCTGTTATCTGTGTGTGAAACATACGCTGCTGAACATGGGCTCATCTATAACACCAAGAAAAGTGAGTTATTGGTGTTTCGTGTCAACAGTAAAAAGCCCTTGATTGTGCCGCCAGTAAAGCTCCTTCGTATGCCATTAAGAAGAGTTTGTCAATTTAAATATTTGGGACACATTGTTAACGAATATCTGATAAACGACAATGATATATAGATAGTTAGAGACAGAGAGAGAGTGATAGCGATGCGCTTTGGCGATTCGATGCAATATGCTTCCCCCCGCAGGTTTGCTAACTGTACAAATGGCGTAAAAATTACCCTCTCCAAGGCATACTGTCAAACATTTTACACCTGCAGCTTGTGGTGTGGCTACACGCAGAGGATTCTATATAATAATGCCTTCAAGGTGCTAATGGGCCTTTCTGGACACTGCAGTGCTTTTTGAAAGTGGTGTCCCAATCAGAGGCATTGGATCCTAATGCATGTGGGTGGGACATTCAAGTTTCTTAACTGATTCCTCTCGTTCTATGGATATAATTTATTTAATCCTTATTCTATTATTATATTTTTTACTAACATAGTTTATGTAAATTAATAACAAATGTGTATGAATATATATTCATACACATTTGAATATACATTCATACACTGCAGTTTGTGATCATATCCTAGACGGCCCCAACCATTACATCAGATTTGATAGACCACAAATCCTCGCGAAAGAACACCGATTCCTACCAAGGATGATACGTGAGGCTATTAAAATTAAAAACATCCTAATTTCAATAGAGAAGGAGGCTGGGTACTACCACCTGCTTGGGATCCTATAATCAATAAAATTAAAACTAAACCCAAACATACCACTGCAAGACCTCAGGACATAGTCAGTTCATTTTGCATAGATCGGAACATAAACAATAATTAAAGAAGCTGAAGGTACTCCGGGTTTAACAATGACATCGGGACGTCAGTCATCTCAGTCCCCCGTGACCATGGGTGCTGGAAAGCACCCGAAACGTCGGGAATTAAAAATAAAAGTAATTAAAAGCAAAAATAAACGCGATAAAATCTGTAAAAGTAGTTTTAATCATGTAAAATCTCTTCTAAACTTCTTGACAAAAGTATTAGATTTTTGTTCATAGTTGTAATATTTTTATCATATTATAATATTTAATTCAGGCGTAATAACAAATGGGAATAGCTAGAAATCGCAAACGGTGCTATTCGTTTATCATAGTACAAATTGCAACTCTCAATTTCAAAGCGTTCCCCTATCGCTAATCCTCCATCGGTCACAAACTCTCGTCGTGTGAGAGGTAATATATTTTTAAAATGAATATTAATGCCGAAGACCAATACTAAATATCTAAATGGATTACATTATTTTTAAATTTAAAGTTTTCATTAATTTTAATAAAAGCATGATAAAAATATAATACGTTTTAAAAATAAGCTTTACAAAAGCGTTTTACATCGGTTGTTCATGGGCGGCGGTAATCACTTACCATCAGGTGAGCCACATGCTCAGTTGCCCCCTCTTCTATTAAAAAAAAACCTTATTACAAAACGTGGTTTATTGAATATCTCGGGGCTAAATTATGGATTTAAAAGAATCTTTCTTGGCAAATTTTCTTGGCGAAATTTGACGATTGCTATTAAATTCAAAACTTTACATTTTAATTCGCAAATTTTTCATAGGCATTTTTATAGAAACAGAATTAAGTTTAAACCTGAGAATAAAAATAAACTGTGTACTACTCGTACTTTTGTTAAATCGTTGATTGAGTTTACGCCTGGCTTAAATTTAGATGATTCTCATGAAAACTAAGTAATTATACTTATTATGGTAAAACGAAATGTATTTTCGTAAGATTAACAAAATTCATTTTATCAATCAATCGGTTAAAAACAAAAAGCTTAATAGTTTGTTAAAAATAAATTATAATATACTTACGTATATACTACTTATATTTCATACCACTAAAATAAAATTTTATGGTATGAAATATACTGGATACACGTGCTACGGAAAGTACGGTTGTACTGCAACCGCTAGCTAACGCGTAAATTGACCGGTGGCCATAGGGCGGGACAAACCAGCTGTTTTTGGCATGCTCGTAATTCGATTCTGTTAGCGTTCAGCCGTTCAGTTTTAGTTGATACAAGAACGCTTTGACTCACATGAAATTGAGTTAAATAAATGAACATTACATCATAGACTTTACATTATAAAATATTCATGGAACGCATTAGAAGTAAATACAATATATATTTTAAAATAAGTGGTTTATGCAAACCAACAGATTAAAAAAACATTGATTTATGTGTTGTATAACTCAATGTAAAAAAAGAAAATAAATATTAAATCATTCAATCATAGATTCGGTCGTTAATTCGAATGCATACTAAACGAGTAGAGGGGATTTTAGGGAGGGAAGCTAACACTAAAAAGAGGGAGGCATTCTGGTTCGAGGCTTAGAAGCAGTAACTTGTAAGTGATAAAGAAACAGTTGTTATTTAATTATTGAAAGAATAAAAGTGTAAGTACATGTGATCTTATTTGCTATGATATTATGTATACTCTGTGATCTGTGATATTGAACTATTTTATGATAATACAATATATGATGTGTATATGTGTAATGTGGTGTCTTTCTTTTACGAATCTCTGTGTTTGAGTTGATGACAACAGTTCAGAAGTGGGATCGTTAGAGAATTTTTATAATTATCTTTCACGACCACATAGGTCGTCTTAATTGCTCATATTTATTTTATCATTTTCGAAAACAAAAAGTCATACTGCTATCTTTTGTTAAATATAGAGAGTTATTATTTTTATTGAAGACTTCGGATGTGTGTTAGCGGGCTGCGGCAAGAGGAGTATCCTCTCCCTCAACCGCTGCAGCCAAGGTGAAGTCGTGGAGGAAGAGAAGTGTTGGCATGGTGATGCACCACTCGCCATATCCTTCGCGACTCAAACGCGGCCGCACCGTTGATGCGGTTGTGGTGGAGCTGCGAGGGGAGAGGTGTGTCGGTATTGCGAGTCGCCGATCGCCCTACCTGGTTGTACCTACCTACTTGGTTAGCGGCGAAGCCATAGACCAGATACGCCGCTGGGATCGGGAAGGTGCTTGTGCTTTTGAGTACTCGTTTTTCCTCCCCCCACCCCCCGTTTTATGTGGTTTCTATCTATGTTGCCGTCGATAAATATTTTTTTCATAAGCCAGTGCTTGACCACAATCCCACCTGGTGGTAAGTGGTGATGCAGCCTCAGATGGTAAATCGCATGTCTTAGAGTAACAAATATCTAATCACTCTTGCCTTGAGACGCTCAGATTGTATTCGGACAGAAAGATAAACGCCGGCAAATTATTCCACTCCTTTGCTGTACGCATTAAAAAAGTCGAAGTAAACCGTTTGGTTCTAATGCGTGGAATATCGACAACTAAGGGGTGAAGAGCCGCCGACCACCTGGTCATCCGATGATGGAAAGGAGAGGGAGGAATTAAAGAATACCGAGAGGCCGGCTACTCTGCGCCTGTGGTTGATAAGGTTAGTTTCAACCAAATCAAGATCACCAATGAGCCTCTTAGCACATCTCTGCACTGAGTCCAATGCTGCCAGGTGGCATTTTGCAGTACTCCATGCGCGACCAGACTTGCGCTTTATATAAGGTAAGAAGCTGTCCCGGCGTTAAGTACCTACCGCCGCACCCTTGCAAGAACACCAAGTTTCCTTGCGGCTGCTTTTGCTCTGGACTCATTGAACCACCCATAGTTGAGATTCGGAGAAAATTCAACCCCTAACAACTGAAAGCGGTCAGTGTACTCTAAGGATACATTCCGGAAATTAGGAGCCAGGTTGAGCGGGCTCCTTTTGCGGTGAAAAGACACGCTTGTGTTTGGAGGCATTGAATCTCACGAAATTGGCGTCGCCTCATTCGGAGATTGTATGTAGTGTGAGATTCACACGCTCAATCCTAGCCTCTCTTTCGGACAGAACTTGATCCCGACTGGCCAGAGTACTTGGTTGGTAACTCTCCACAACAGTGCTACCGTCTACATACCCATAGATACCGGGCATAAGCAGATCAATAATATGCAGCACGAAGAGAATTGCGGAGAGAATGGACCGTTGACACCGGCGTCAGTCGCCACAGGATCGGATGAGCAGTCATCGACGACGAACTGGAGAGATTGTTCACTCAGAAAGTCTGTTACCCATTCAATCAGACCAGGGGATAAGCCGCACGCTGGAAGCTTACCCAAATGGCTAGCGTGCCAAACTCTGTCAAAGAAAGGCCTTCGAGACATCAAGGAAAACTGCAAGTGCTTCCCCACTGTTCTCAAGTGCCTCACCCCATACGTGTGTGGCATACGCTAAAAGGTCCGCAGCTGACCGATTTCGGCGAAACTCATATTGCCGGTCACCAAGGAGGTCATTTTATTCTAGGTAGGCCATTAAGCGGGCGTTCAATATACGCTCCATAATCTTGCAGAGTATGGAGGTAATTGAAATTGGCCGATCTTAGAAGCTTGTCGAGGCTGCACATTAGCAAGCTTCTAAGATTTGGGTACTATTCCTGTCTTGAATGAGAGGCGGAACAAGCGCGTCAACGCAGGAGACTGTACAGGTGCACAGACCTTTAGAACTATAGCCGGTATACCATCAGGTCCACTAGCTTTGTTCATGTCTAGACTTTGCAAGGTTTTAAGAACCTCCTTGTTTGTAATGCGGACCTCTGATATGGAGGTACCGCATGCGGTAATCGAGGTTATACGCTGTTGCTACTGTCCAGACGCGAATTGCAAGCAAAAAAAGAAGCAAATAAATCCCCTTTTTCCTTAGGAGCATGCGCCAGTGAGCCATCTGGTGCCAGTGAGTTACCAGCGGAGGCAGTGTAGACCGACAGAAGTTTTTCTTGAACGCTTTGGCGAGAGACCAAAAAGCTCTACTGCCAGATGGTTTGACAGAGAGCTTTGTAAACTTTTAAAATTTGACTTGTTTCGATCTCTCACAGTTCACATCCCTGCTATACAAAACTTACATCTCCTCATCACTACACTTCTCCTATCCGCTTTGGTGGAAATAACCAGCTAGCTTTGCAGCACATCTCCTCTCGTCTCCTCTCCCATCTGGTTTGGTGGAAACCGGGCCTAATGATGATGATGGTGATACTGGTGTCTTACTAAACTTGATTCGCATAAATATTTTTGATGTATTATGTAAAAAGTGTTTTGCAGAATAGAATACAGTAATTTATGTCATAAAAATAGGCGATAGAAAGGAAAGCAACACCAGATGGAATATTTACGAGTGTGGAGTTTAATCTTACCCTCCCAGCACAACAGCTCGTTATCTAATATCAATAGATAAATTTAAAAATAAAATTAATTGAATTACTCTACTTGACAGTTCGCACTATTACAAAAAGTTTAATAGCGGTTCTCACACTAGGTACGCAAACCTGTATCGTGAGAGCCATAAATTATTAGCCTTAAATTAATGTGGTCCCCTGTATCCTGGGCCCAATTTTTGCATCGAGATCGGTGAATATTACGTGGTAGAACTCTGGCTGACTATCTGAATAAGTGCTATCCTTTTACCCATTTCTGCCACCAAAAGTAGTGCTTGCGCTGATGCGTTCTAGTCAGAGGGGTTTGCAGAGCCAGTACAATTACAGGCTGTGATTCTATCTGAATCTGATCCTGTGTTCAAGGCCTGCAGTAGCCACTTACCATCAGGTGGAATGTTAGTTCATTTGTCACTTCATTTAAAAAAATAAAAATACCGTTACGCCAGACATCATGGATAGGCATTTCAATAATCCGTGTTACAACGAAGACCAAAAAAAAGTTCGCCAACACGCATTGGGGCAGCGCGGCGGACAATTCATTGCCCTAAAACCCTCTTAGAAAGGAGCAGGGAGGCCTATACCCAGGAGTAGAACGTATATATATATATATATATATATATATATATATCAATATACAACATTATATTCGTACAAATATTTTTACATGTACGGATGTATTTAATATTCAAGGTTAATTCTCTGTATAATATCTTGGCCAGAAGGCTTTGCCTAAGCCATTCATTCTTATTTATATTTCTTTTTTCAAATTTCTTCATTCCTAGCAACATTTCGTTATATTAGTATTTTGGAGATACAATACACTCGCGATACGACTCATTCACCAGTAAAAATGGCAATAGTAAAAATCTTTCTATGGTAAGCAATTATTATTAATCAACAAAAACCATTTATTTTACAAAATAATGGCGAACATTATTTCTTATATATTGTATTTAATTTTGTTATTTGTTTCTAGTTGTCTATAAAATTAACTCTCATCAACTTGGAACATAATATTCTTAAGGATTCTTACAGGTAATGTTTGATACAAAACGTTTAATTGATACGAAAACGCTGTAACTGGATTCAGGATAGTGCAATTAGAGAACAAACCAATAAGATTTTAATAGGCCTGTCCTGCCCAGCATATTCCAATTATGCCTGCCGAGTGTTATTCACCGAATCACGAATGGCAAATCTATGTTATGTTTTCGGACGTATTGAAAATTTTAAAAAATGTACAAAATAAATAATTTGGCTATGTACGTTTTTCGTGGGTAGATCTGATACCTTCCTATTAGTGACAGCTTCTGTCAGACGTTCATTGCAGAATGTATTATTGCTATAAAAAAATTTATATCTTATATTTCTATTATATTAATTTTATTTCTATCTGTTATAAAATATTTTTAGTAAAAAAGCGCTAGCAAGCGCTAGGAAGCAAAATGCGGTAAGCGCTGTCAAATCTTAAGTAGCTATTTTCCTCTAGGACACGAAGTTAGTTTTAACCGGGAAACCTAACATAATTTAAATATATGTTTGTAAAGTATTCATATTAAAAACTTACCAATCATGAATTTTTAATAACATATATATGTCTATTCATGTCATTATATTACTTAAAACTAATATTGCACAAAACAACTTATAAACTCTACTTCAAAACAAACATATTAAATAAGCAAAATGGCGGATTGTGTCAGCGCTACTGAAGTTAGCAAACGTGTCCTGGCCGAAAACTGTTTAGTTTCGCCATTTTGCTTACAAGAGCTTGCTAGCGCTTTTTTCTGCCAAACGCACCCAATGAATATCTATTTAAATCAATAAGTGCACCATATCAAGCTAGGCATTCTATAACTTAAATCCTCTGTAGATATCTATATAACTTAAATCATATACGCTTATGTCATGGGGGCCAAGATAACGAGCACGTGAAATCACCTAATTTTCCGGCCCAAATTGAACGTAGCTGCATATTAGATCTATGGTTGCACTACCTTCCATGTACAGCTATGGAGGGTGCTAAAAGCGGCATACCGCTTCAGCATTGCGATCCCGCCAATAATATAGAGGTCGCCTATGTCATTTCAGCCCTAAATTGTTAAATTGTTTAATTGTTACAAATTTGATTGTTTTTTGAACAGCTACCCAATATATCGCCAGACAGTTGAAGGAGAATAAGCTATTCTATTCAATTCCATTGTTACCAGGCTTTGATTTCAGTGTAGCGAACGCTTTCCATTTGCATATTATGCGATAAGAGTTAATTCCTTCAATATTTCACTAATGTTCAACGGAGGATCTTTTGTATTAATATCATCGATTTTCTTTTAATTATTTTGGTGTTTTCTAGACCAATAGCTCTTTATATTATATAAATTATTTTATGTAAACAGAAACTATATTATATTAGACTTGTGTAATTTAATCTGAATTTTATGCTCAGCTTTTTTATAGGATAAGGGTGACAAGCGAGTACACAGTCCACCTGATGGTAAGTGGTAACTGTAGCCAATAGACATCCGCATCTATCCTCGTTGGAGAATTAAGCTGAAGATGCAAAGATGTTTTATAGGTCCAGATACCGTGTACACGTGCCTAAAACGCTTCCATTTAAATGGCACCAATATTGGCGTATTTGAGTACGATCGTTCCGCCATTATGCCAGCGACCATTATACGTCACGCACCGGTGTTTTTAATTTCGAAAAATAGCTGTTTGTGCTGTGAAATTATGTAAAAACTACTCTTGGAAAAAAGATAAAGATTAGAACCCCACTTTTCATAACTAGGTGTATAATATTCTGGTGTATTAAATTGTAAAAAAATACGAAAGCTAAATGTTAATACAAGTAATAAAACTGCGCAATAGTATTCGTGTGTTGCCTAGCTTATGAAATTTTTTTACCATTTTTTAATGTCATAATCAATCTAAATGGTTCTGTATAGAGGTTTCAAACGGCCTAGTTTTACAGGTTTTAACTAACCTGTAGAGTTAAACCATTTTAAAGCTTAGGATTGAATTACATCTGGCTGCACGGAATCGCACTTTCCTGTGCCTTTCCTTCCTTTTTGATAACTCGGAACCGTCATTTACTAGAGCGAGAAAGAGAGATACGTAAATATCTACTATGTTTTTATTTATTTTTAACTATTACATTAATTATAGGTTTTAATACTTATCCTCAATATTTTAGTGTAATAATCGTACCTACATAAAACACACATAACAAACCATATCCCCATAAACACACGCACACAAATGCACACGCCTCGCACACACATTTTATGCTCGTAGAATCATTAGGTACGTCAATTAGAATGAAATATAAAATCTCCCACATTTTTGGATTCGCACTATTATTTCGCGTAGTGTATATATTCTTTGCTATTATTACCAAAGTCACGCACATTAATGCAGGCATGGTACGTAAGATATGCGCGTCACGTGATACTCACGCTCATATTGATCAAAGACTGGAGTCACTATGAACGGTGCGATGTGTTAGCAACACGGTATCCGTACCTATAAAATATCTTTGTGTAGATGCTTTGTCAGCCGTGAGGACTAAGATGGAATGCCTCGATTTCAGTAAAAAGCATCTCCGGTTCTCTACAATCCTACAATCAGCATACGAAACACAGCAGCATTAAGCAGCTATTCTATGTCTTAAATGAGTCGTGCACTTTTGGATTTTCCAAACTTCTTTATTGACGCTTGTTGGGGATTCTCTTGAAGAACTACAGACCGATTTGCCTTCTGAACCGCGTCTACGTGCTGTTTTCGAGAGTCATTACGAATTGTCTCTCATGCAGACTCGACGACTTCCAGCCTCCCGAACAAGCCAATTTCCGAAAAGGCTTCAGTACCATAGACCACATACATACCCAGCGGCAGATTGTACAGAATGCCGAAGAGTACAATCTGCCACTTTGCCTGGCGTATGTGGACTATCAGAAATCCTTTGATTCCGTCGAAATTTGGGCGATGCTACAGTACCTTCAGCGGTGCAAAGTTGACTGTCGGTATATCGAAGTGCTGAAGTGTTTGTACAGTAGTGCTAAGATGGCTATCCGAGTACAGAACCAGAGTTCGATACCTATCGAACTGCAATAAAGTGTAAGACATGGTGACGTCATATCCCCGAAACTCCACAACAAAATAAGAAGTTTTTAAGCTACTGGACTGGAAAGGATACGGTATTAACATCAATGGCGAGTACATCACACACCTTCGAATTGTGGACGATATATTCCTTATGGCAGAATTGCTGGGTGACTTAAGCACTATGCTCAATGACCCCAATAGTGTTTCCTAACGGATAGGTCTTAAGATGAACATGGACAAAACAAAGATCATGTTTAAAGTCCATGTCACACCTATGCCGGCAGTTGTAGGGAGCACTAAGCTCAAAGTTGTTGACGAGTACGTTCACTTGGGACAAATAGTCCGACTAGGTAAATTCAAATTCGACCGAGAGGTCAATCGACGGATTCAACACGGCTGGGCAGCGTTCGTGAAATTACGATACATCTTCTCGTCAGCTATACCTCAAAACCTGAAAACTAGATTGTACAACCAGATTCTGTTGCCAGTGATGACTTACGAATCTGAGATTGTAATCCTTCACAGCTGGCCGTATGAGGACACTCAAGGTCGCTCAGCGAGCTATGGAGAGAGCTATAATCGAGGTTTCATTGCGTGATAAACTTAGTAATGAGGATATCCGTAGTAGAACAAGAGTGACCGACATAGCTCAACGGTTTAGTAAGATGAAGTGGCAATGGGCCGGCCATATAGGTCCGACAACCGTTTGGAAAAAAATCTCGAGTGGCAGCCTCGTGCCGGTAGGAGTAGTGTAGGGCGACCTGCCACTATATGGATTGAAGACCTGGTAAGATATGCTGTCGTCGATGCAGAAGTCGATGTATGCAGGTGGCTCAGGAACTAGCTTTGGCATTCGTTGTGGGGGGGGGGAGCTATGTTCAGCAGTGGACTTGTGAAGGGCTGTAAATGATGATGATGATGATAACAAGATGGTACAGAAACTATTATAATACAATTAATAGGTGTTAATGTGAGTCAAATAGGTTTAATCTAATTCCACCTTGCTTAATTATCATCATCAGCCTGCGGCAGTCCAATGCTGGACGTAGGCCCCTCCCAAGGCGCGCCACTTAACCTGATCTTCGGCTACACGCATCCAGTTTCTACCAGCCACCTTGCGCAGATCGTCGCTCCATCCGATCAGGGGCGTCCAACACTACGTTTGCCTATACGCATAACTATAAAGTTTGATAAATTTTAACGACCTAGTTCAATAGCATGGCTATCTTGTTGTATGTGATATTAAATAACTACCTAGCTTATTTGCATTATCAGCCTTACTAAATATGAATAAACTGCTAGACATGCCGTTTCCAAAAGCATGCATTTTTTGAAGAAAAGAAATACAGTTTTCGTTGATTAAAATTACTTTCACGGATTTTATCGCGTTTAATTTACTCGAGTGTAGTGTTTGCATAAAAATAAGAAAACATTACAGAACATTCGTATTCAGAACATGGTGGAATTATTAGATTTTTTATGGAATTCCAGCATCTTTAACTAAATCCAGTCATTATTATTATATAAAGTGTAAAAATGTTTTATTTCAGCCGCGATATATGTATAGTTGTGTTATTGTAACTTTGTGATGAAATACGCATATTATTATATTGTACCTTGCACTCTTAAGACTCATATTATATTTAAACTTTTATTTACTCTTTGAAATTAAGCTTAATAATCATCAAATGCGTATGTATTTACATCTGGCCCAACGCCAAGCGCGTTATTATAAATCCCCGTGATAATTAATAAATTATCAACCACAAAACTGTTATACAGCAGTAAATATGTGTACAAACTTTAAAAAGCAAAAACTATTTATTTATGTGTTATAATTATTTGTATTTATATTATTTATATTAATTTATTATTAATTTATTTAGCGACAGTAGCCTAATGGCAGGGCGCAGACCGCAAACTCAAAAAGGTCGTGGGTTCGAATCCGCCATTCGACTACTGGCGTGAACCACTCGTAACACAAGCAACTTAAGCTTACCACGAGTGGTTAAGGGGAATATTAGTAATGTTTATAGCATTTTTAATATTCTTTTTATAAAAATAAAAAAATAAAAAAAATATCTGGAGACCGGTGGCTACAAAAAAAATACCTGGATCAAGTCAAGGAAGAGAGACATCTGAACGGGATGATAGATTTGTAGTATCAGCAAACCTCAGAAATCGTCATCGTTCTGGAATGGAATATCAGCACCTGTTCAGAGATGTCCGAGGTGTTACTGTAAGTGATAGGACAATAAGAAGACACCTTAAAGGACGAGGTTTAAAACCATACAGACCTGCAACATGTCCTAAACTTACTACAGCACAGCTCATAAAACAGCAAGATTAAATTTTGCTCGTGAACACCGTGACTGGACTATGCACAATGCGGGCAAGTACTCTTTTCTGATGAGGAGCTGTGGAGGTGGTTCTGTTCTGTTCTGTTCTGGGGAGGTATAAGCTTAGACGCCCGTACAAAGCTGGTTATCGCATATAAAGGAACTGACTGCTGATTCATACATTACTGACATTTTTGAAGAACATGTAGTTCCATACTCAGCCTTTATGGGTCAATAATTTAAATTTATGTACGATAATGCGCGCCCCCACTTTGCGACGTTAGAGATTACTTGCGAGAAGTGGGGATACAAGTTCTGGAATGGCCAGCGCTAAGTCCAGACCTTAATCCCATAGAAAATTTATGGAGCGAGCCAAAACGGCGACTAAGACAGCGAGATCCAGCTCTAGAGAACATGCAACAGCTGAAAGTGGCTTTATTGGAGGAGTGGGAAATCATTACCTTACTCTTCCGTTAAAAAAATGATACGATCCGTGAACAAAAGCTTGATATGTGTTATCAAAGCCAGAGGAGGTAACACCTCTTACTAAAGAAAGGTTGACATCAGCGAAACCATTTTTATTTTTTTTATCGGTATGAAGTCGTAAATTTTTCTTCATTTTTGAATTTTCTTGTAAATTACTAAAAAATTAAGTTGGTTAATTTAAAATGCATCATTTAATTTATGAATTAACACACAATCAATAAAAATATTAAAAATGTTTTTAGTTTGAAACACATTCGTGACAACCGCACTAATATATACGGTATTGTGTCCAGGTAATTTCACCATGTGCTCGTCGTATCCAAATATACAAAAATAAGAATATTTTGATGATATTCTAAAAAAAATCTAAACAACGTTTTAACTTTCATAATACGCCTCATTCAAGGAATGCAACAAAGCACGGTCTTAGCCACCTGCATCCTACGACCTTCTGCATCCCTTACCAGGTCGTCACTTCATCTAGTAGGGAGCCGCACTACACTTCACTTACCTTTCTTCCCCGTCGGTTGTCCGTTCATTGAGCCATTTAACGTGTTTACGTGGCAATTATTTTATACAAATTCCGTAGTGTATAAGTAATAATTTTTACATCATAAAACAGAAATTAAATTATGTGTTTTAAATATCCGATGACTTAAAGACACAACGAAATTTCCCTCCATTTCACGTCTATAGACTGGGTGTCATAATGTGCACACCGTCGCAATACACTTACGCCAGTATCGCATTGTTTATTTGTTAAAGGTTACTCACACTTATTCAATAAATATATTATTATTCATTAAATATATCTCGGCTATGTTTAATTGATAGCTGGGGTTTACTAAAATTAGTTACGTTTTTGCTTTAGAAAAGAACGCTAAAGACAATAAATTTCACATCGAAAATGCAGCAATAAATTAGTAAGCTTTAGACTTCTGGACCAATTAAGACCTTAATGAGACAAAAATCTTGTTACGCTTTCAATTGTGATTTTAATCAAGGTATTTTTAGTAGCAGTGGAAATAAAAGGCAATGTCGAAGTGCTTTTGAAATAATTATTTTATGAGAATTATAAAACATAAAAAATAAAAAGTCACTCATGAAAAATTAGATGCATGAGAACTTTAACATTTTTACACATGCGTAATGCACGCTGCATAAAAATTTGCGGAACAACACAGAAGCAGCGGAACTCAAAAGCAGGGTAAAATTTTAGCACCTGCCATAATATGTTATCTTTTCAATAAGGCAAAGTTGCAGGCTATATATTACGTTTCATCACTGGTCACAGGCCTCCTCCTATACCTGAGCGGGCTATGAAGCAATTAGTCTGCCACGGTGCTCCAGTGCATGTTTGCGGACTTCACTTGTCCTCAATATATTTTATGTATTTTAATCTAATATCGTCCTTCACCGCCGAGCAGTTACTCAGCACTTTGTTTGATAATTGTAATTTTCTTTTTTAAATTTTACATACTTCTTATGATGGTATAGAAGTGACAGGAATAACTTGCAGGTTTAAATAACGATATTCACATTTCTATATTTACTTTTCAATTCTAATTATCTTTTAACAGTGTAGCATAAAAACGTATTTACCGGCCGTGATGTAATATATTTGGTCTGTAAACATATTTTCATTCTATTACATACGTTAGTAGCGGCTGTAAACTGGTTGGTAGATAAATCCTTTGGTAATGGAAAAAAAATCTCCAGATTATCACCCGTGAAGTAGTGCAGAGATCAAGCGTAAAACTGAAGTTATTACCACAACTGCGTTACTAACGATTATTTTAGCTACCTACGACGGTACCTTTTATCTAATGACCAAGATTCTTTGTGCAGAACAACTGGGCAATTTGCAAAATGTTTTATAGCATTTAAAGTATTTTTCGTAATGTGTCATGAAGAGTGCATAGGGGCAGCCTAGATATGTAATAAAGTTGATACTCTTGACAGCCTCCAATAAAAGCAGTGCTTAGTGACCCTCCACTGGTTGGAGTGCCAACCTGATGAGACGTGCAGGGAATAGGATTGGACATGGCGGCAAGTGACTAAAGGTCGTATTCTATAATCAATTTGCCTTCCACACTGAATATGATGCAGACGTTCAGGAGCAGTTGTGATCGCTTATAGGTGATCACAGGTGAGCCGTATTCTTGTTTTCATCCTCAATATCAATAATAGGTGATATCATCTATTATATTCAGTAGTGGACATGCAATATACTCAATAAATGATGATGATGAGGATGATTATAAAAATAAGCTGTAATTAGAATTTGAGGATATGAGAGGTGTAAATTCTTGTTTAGCAAATACACAAGAATTAAAAATATATATATTGAAATGGTTTAATCGTAACGTAACGTTTACATGGTAGAGCCAATCTGCAACTTAATTTTGGTTGTGGAACGTTCTCACAGAAAACTGGCATATAATAACAGCTTAACGTTGCTGTGTATCGTATGATGAGTGCATTCTTAATCGAGAATAGATGTAGATATCTATGAGATACCCATCCCACAGCATCCACTTATAATCAGGTGGACTGTGTGCTCGTTTTTCACCTTTATTCTATATTTTAAAAAAACAGGATTGAAGAACAATACCATAAACTAAATTTTAGAATTTTTTTAGTTTTCTTTTTGCATGAGGTAATGCCTACGCATAGTCGTCTCGCGATACTAGAACAGCTGACGTCTGTCATGAATTGATTGAAACCCTATGGTGTTGCCCTTAAACTAAACCCGTTGTTGGTGTTGGTTAACGTCTCATTGGACTATGAAAGTAAGAGAATAGAATACATTTGTGCTTACGTGAATGTAATGTAATCTCTCTCTCTCTCTCTCAAGCATTATGCTAGTCTCCGTCGAGACTGACCGCAGTGATCAAAATTCGATCTGGAGGGCATTATCATATACATGATAAATTTCTTGATGACAAAATCCACTACGGTCAAATGTTACAATAAACATTATATAGTCAAAAGTATGATGCAAAATTTTTGAAGTGAAAACTTCTTTAGCGGCGTTGTACACTTTTTTGTAATGGGTAAAAAATGTTAAACTCGCGTCAGGACACGTGACCCTGATCGAAAATTCGTAAGACGGATGGAAAGAGAGAGAGAGAGACAGCCGGCGTGGCGTAGGAGAGGAAGTGTCCCCCTCTCTTTCTACGGCGCGGCGAAAATGTATTCCTGCGCCTGCTGGCCAGGATAAGATAGGCCATAGATAAGAGTGTATATACGGAAAGGTTAGGCGTTTCCATTCCATTCCAAAATATCAAAAATGTACAACGTTAATATTCAAGTTTTCTCTTCTTCCGGCACTCCCGGAGTGCAACCCGTCATATATTTTACGACAATCCATATTCTATATCCATTATATTCTTTACACCTCGTCCCACTCCTGGGCCAAGCCTCCCCTCATTTCTAAGAGGGTTTTAGGGCAAGGAAGTGTCTGCCGCGCTGCCCCTATGCGTGTTGGCGAACCTGACATGTCTTTGAATTTTTTTTCTTATTTCGCAGACATTATGGTTTCCTCACGATGTTTTTCTTCACCGCTGAGCACGTGACAAATCAGCACTTAAAATTACTATTAACAATTTCATTGGTGCCGGCAGGGATCGCACCCGGGTTGCACCCGTACTATGCAATTCACAGCGAGCGCTAACCGTCTGAGCTACCACAGCTCGGAAATATAAATTAGTAATACGATTATTGCAAGATAGATATTTCGTACATTATGACATTCAATTCCAGCTATTGCCGTATTGATACTAACGATATTACACACATAATTTTGGTAAATTGTCATAGTTATCTAATTCATGAATGCGCCGGTAGTCACAGCAATTTAAACCTCAAGACAAGTGATGCAGAATAGCTCAAATTATCTGTATATTAAATGTAAATTTGCGATGGCATCTTATAAAGAATTCATATATTAATTATAATAGCCATGCTGTAGTTATACGAGTATTATGTTTGTAGTACGAATGGGTCAGCGCGACCGGGGAAGGATCACGCTCTCACTGAATATTAGCGTGAAATAGCAGCTTAATGTTACTGTGCTTATTATTACGAGTGTAGAGAACCGGAAACCCTTCTTACTGAAAATGAGGCATTTCGTGTAAGTCCTCAAGAGTAACAACGCTACTATATTTTTATTCTATATATAGTAGATAAGAGTAGATGTATATGGGCCTCAGCATCCACATACCATCAGGTAATCACATCAGGTGGACTTTGTGCTCGTTTTTCTCCCTTAATCTATTTAAAAAATGGTTTTTGTTTTTGTCCAATAACGATTTAGAATCGCAATTGGACCCGGTAGGTGGCGCTGTTGTCGAATTTCTCAAGAGAAATCTCAATCAAGAAATCTCCCATGCTGAGCTGGTGTATAGCTAGCTTAATGTGCAACTTGCAAAAATATGAATTCATTTGTAAAAATAATTAAGATATCGGGTTTTATAATTTCAATGAAAGGCATAAAAACAAATTCCGATAAGATTCGGACAGTTCAAGAATTTCCAGCAGCCAAAAAATTAAGCAATTGAGGGCGTTTTTAGGTCTTTGCAATTTTTAAAGAAAAGGTTCAATTCTAATTATAGCACGAGCATAACACCGCTGTGTATTGTTATGAAAGGGACGGAAGTTCCAATGGAGCTAAAAAGAACAGAAGGCATTTGATTTTATAAAACAGCAATTTATTAATAAATTACAATTACATCATCCTGATTTTAGTAAACCACATTATTTGCAAAGAGACTGTTCCGGTGAGGATATGGGCGGAGTAATATTTCAGATAGGTGATAATAAAGAGATGAGAATATTAGGCTATCAAAGTATTAAAAGATTCTGAATTGAATTGGCCTGTCACTGAACAAGAGTTTTATAATTTAATAAACTGTGTAAAGAAATTTAAGACGCATTAAAAGATTCTGAATTGAATTGGCCTGTCACTGAACAAGAGTTTTATACTTTAATAAACTGTGTAAAGAAATTTAAGACGCATTAAAAGATTCTGAATTGAATTGGCCTATCACTGAATAAGAGTTTTATAATGTAATAAGCTGTGTAAAGAAATTTGAGACGCATTAAAAGATTCTGAATTGAATTGGCCTGTCACTGAACAAGAGTTTTATACTGTGATAAGCTGTGTAAACAAATTTGAGACGCATTAAAAGATTCTGAATTAAATTAGCCTGTCACTGAATGATTTCTTATATTTACGCGAACACTACACATTGATTAAAACTACTTTTACGGATTTTATCGCGTTTATTTTACTATTATTTTTAATTCCCGACATTTTGGGCGCTTTCCAGCACCCATGGTCACGGGGGACTGAGATGACTGAGTTCCCGATGTCATTGTTAAACCCGGAATTAAAAATAATAGTAAAATAAACGCGATAAAATCCGTAAAAGTAGTTTTAATCAATAGCCTGTCACTGAACAAGAGTTTTATAATATAAAAAGCAGTGCAAAGAAATTTGAGACGCATTAAAAGATTCTGAATTGAATTGGCCTGTCACTGAACAAGAGTTTTATACTGTAATAAGCTGTGTAAAGAAATTCGAGACGCATTGAAAGATTCTGAATTGAATTGACCTGTCACTAAACAAGAGTTTCATAATGTAATAAGCTGTGTAAAGAAATTTGAGACGCACTAAAAGATTCTGAATTGAATTAGCCTGTCACTGAACAAGAGCTTTATAATGTAATAAGCTGTGTAAAGAAATTTGAGACGCATTAAAAGATTCTGAATTGAATTGGCCTGTCACTGAACAAGAGTTTTGTACTGTAATAAGCTGTGTAAAAAAATTGACACGTATTTAAGGGGCAGCAAAGTAACAATTTTGACTGACCATAAGATATTATTGTTTATTAATAATTTGAAATTATCCAATGGCTCTTCTTCTTCTTTAAGTGCCTCTCCATTACTGAAGGTCGGCAGTCATCCTCTTAAAATATTCTTTGTTCAGAACTAGCCCGAACAGATCTGCTACTTTCTTTACTTTCTTTACCCCGGTCCATTTCCGGATGTTACAGAGCCAGGACATTTTCCTTCTACCAACACTTCTTTTACCCGCTACTTCGCCCATCATTATAGTCCGCAGCAGTTAGTAACGTTCATGCCTTAGCACGTGTCCTAGGTATGCAACTTTTCTCTGTTTAATGGTTTTGACAAGTAGCGGCTTATTCCTTTTCATCTGCTTGAGGACCTCGGTGTTGGTAACTTTGTCTGTCCAACTTATTCGGAGCATACGGCGATACATCCACATTTCAAATGCTTCCAGTTTCTTACGGAGATCTTCTTTCATAGTGAAAGATTCGCATCTGTATAGTATAACAGGCCAAATATAGCATTGCATGAGTCTTGTACGTAGTTCAATTGATAGTCTCCTTGTAGTAATAAGGACTTTGCTCATACTCATAAAAGAGGCTTTTGCCTGGCTCTACCATTGAATAATTTTCACTCGATGGATTTTGCATATAGAACAATTTAATTACGAAGTATATCTTATATCGGGTAGAAGCAATATTGTTGCAGACGTGTATATTATAGACGTGTCACGTTACCCTCCTGTTGGTGCGTAACGTTAAATTTTTTCTCCTTTTTTCGCTCTACGCAATATATATATATATATATATATATATATATATATATATATATATATATATATATATATATATATATATATATATATAATAGGTAAGTAATGATGATACATAATAAAACAGCAATAAAATTCAATGTATAACTTTTAATATATTTTACAAGCTACATTATTTAAATTACTAGTTTTTCATAACATATTTTTTCATATTTTCATATTACTATTTATATTATTACATAGTTTTTTATAATACAATTTGTAGCATCTAACACTTCATCATACATTGAATCCACGACATATTGAACACTTATATTAGGTCGCTGATGACATATAAGGTCGCTGATGACATTTTCTTCTTGCTCATTAAATTCGTAAATGCTGATTTTAATTAAACGACGACCTCGTTAATCTTTATCTTGGTGGTTAATGTACGATAATGATGATGATTCTTGAGAACGATATCTCTTCTTGGAACATATCATTGATTTCGATTGCGGCTCTTCATTAATAGCTATTATATTTGGTGGTAAATCATGAAGCCGCTCCTCTCGGTTGTAATAATTTAGTAAAAATTTATCTACATCCTAAGCATAGTAATATGGATTAGTGATAGGATTAGAATCAATATTTTCTCCAGTGTTGGCCATGATCTGCAATTAACAGACAAGTATGAAATCAAAAAAATATATAAAAGTTAATAATCACGGCTGAATTTCTAATCGGTAAAAAATGATTAAAATTACCAATATAGACATTTGACGAGCGTTGTAATCAACGTGCACTCACTATGACAATAAAACAATAATGAAACATTAGCATAAGCTCAGCTTCGCACACTTTAATTTGACATGTTGAAATACTTGACCATAAATAGAAGAAATTTTAGAGGTGTTATATATTAACACGATAGATTTTGCTATTAAGGTAATGATAATTGTACTCGTGCAAGTAATAGGAGCTAGACAATATTAGGTATAAATATCCAAAAAAAACATTGTATTATTAGCACTGACCGTAATGAAGTTAGTCAAAACAAGTTGTATTATTAAAAATTAGTGATATAGATGTAATGAATGATACTGATACCTGCAGTATCTCACAAACGCTCTGAATATAATGCTCAATAACTCAACTGGAAGTGGAAGTATACTTGTTCTCACGGGATAGAACTGTGAACATGTAGGCACTAATTTGGTTAGACTAAAAATTTGGATGCTGCGTTTTAATTTGACTCACATCCAAGTAGCTGTGCCCAAGTCGGTTCCATTCATTACGGGGCTGCAAACTGTCTGAACTCCATGATGTTTTCTATAACAACATAATAATATATCTCTGTAACTTTCCCACCTTTGAATGATTGAAAGCAACATGTTGGTGGGTGAGACAAATCAAAATTGCATACACTCAACCTCAGTGACACAAAACCTTTCTGATGGCAAATTATTACTATTATATTTTTGCTATATCTGCTGTTGTATTGGTGGTAGCTGGAGGGGGGATCTGAGGAGACGGCTGTAGCCGAAAACCGCACAACGTGGGACCCCATTCCCTTTTGTCGAACGGTAGACTCATGACACGCTCTGCGGCTACTAGGCGTGCTGATCAAGCAATCGGTGGTGAAGTTCGATTGCTCCAGTGAATATTCATTCTTCCAAAAGACACCTAAAAGAACTATGTTACTTAATAAACACAACGTAAATTAAGGGTCCTAACTAAAACTATCACGCCATAAATATTACAAACGGCCTATTGTTAAACCTTTAGAAAGGTCATTTGGAAGGATCAAAACATATTTATTTATCCTGGTCACGTATATAGTAATCATATTATATAAAAGGAAAATAATATCGTAATAATATATAATATAATAAGAAAGAAAGAAGAGGGAGGGGGTGCATCGTTACAATTTCAATGATATGTTGCAAGCCATTAGAATTTAATTGCTATGCAGGTGATGCTTTTTACAGCGCCAGTGCCAATTTTTCTCGGGAAAACTTCGCCGAATACCGGAACAAACTTGTGTCTGAAGTCGAGTCTTTGTTGTCTTGAATTTAGGGTGCTTAAATCTAGTTCAGTTTAATCCTCAGAAGACACGAGTTTGCGCGTTTACCGCTTAAAGAACTGCTTAGTCGTATCTCCTCAATGTCAAGGGTGTCTCCAGCCAGTATCGGAATCCTCGGCGTCAACATATCGAGTGACGTGGAGTTTCGTGGTTACTTGGAAGAGACGGCTCAATTGACGGTCACTTAGTAAATAACATAAGCTACGTCGACGACCTGGTTTTGCTGAGCCCATCGAACAGGGTCCTCGAAACACTAGTAGGCCAATTTGGCCAAATTTGTGAGCGGGACAGTTTTTCATGCCGGTAAATCGCCTGCAACATTACAAGGCGCAGGTTTGGCATCTCATGGAATGCTGTTCCCATCTCTGCGCTGGGGCTTCCCAGCGCCAGCTCCTTCCCCTTGACAGAGCGGCTCAAATCGTCGATGACCGATTGCTTTCTGATTGGCTCGATTCACTGGCACTGCAAAGAGATGTTGCATCCCTTTGCATTTTTTTTACATCTAACACAAGCAGTGGTCTGAGGAATTGTTCAGATTAATCCCAGCCGCCAAATTTCCAATTTTTACTGATAACAAGGTATTCCATCTTAATCGTCGAGGTTAAATTGCACCTGCATATTAATCCTTAATCGAGTATAGATGTAGACCTGTAGACCACACTATCCACTTCATCATGTCGAATGCCAGCTCGTTTGCCACCCACCTATAAACAAATATTTTTTTTGATATCTTATTATTCGTCACTGAGATCCCTATACTCCCATCCGCCAAATTGCATGAACGCACATCGCGGCACATTTCCCGATACTATCCACACCATCTGGATGCTTGACGGTTCACCACTGTACGTTTCACTTGGAGCTTTCTTTCGCTAACGACTTCTCTGTGGAATAGTTTAACACCGGCGATTTTTCCGGACCGATATGACTTAGGGACCTTCAAGAAAAGAGCTTACTTCTTTCTAAAAGACCGGCAATTCCCCTGGTGTTGCAGTTGTTCATGGCGGTAGTAGTCATTTACCATTAGGTGAGCCGTATGCTCGTTTGCCCCCTCTCCTATAAAATAATATGTTTGTATAGTGAAAGCAATATAGACTGGAAAGAGTTTCAGCATATAAATATATCTATAAAATGTTTTCTGTTTAACTACATAAAACTTTGTACGTATCAGGGCCACAATAAAGTGTAGAAACGATATTATATGTTTTACCGATTGATAAATACTGTTAGATTATAAAATAATTATATCACAGCCCATTAAAGTTCACTACTGAGCATAGGTACAACTGTCCATAGATGCCTCACATTTTTCCATAGTTTCCACACTTGCCAGGAAAGTTGGCAATCGCAGCTTTTTAATTATTGTAAGTTGATGTCAGGAACTTGACACTGCCCATTTCCTGTTTTGATTTCCTTCTGTCGCCTCTTACGAGATAATTAACTGCAGCTTTAAATTAAATATTTTAATTACCTATGCGTTAATAATTTTAATTAGGTTCTTCCTTAGATCTCTACAAGTATCACTACATTTTTTATAGGATAGGGTGACAAACGAGCACACAGACCACCTGATGGTAAGTGGTTACTGCAACCCATAGACTATCTACATCTATCCTCGATTACGAATCAAAATGCAAATGCATTGCCACCCGTGAGGACTAAGATGGAATACCTCGTTTTCAGTAAAAAGGGGTCTCCTAATCCCTCCTAAAATATAATGTACATAAGTACAATATATTTCACCATTACCAGCATTACGCCTAGTTATAAGTTTCTTTTGTTAGTTTGGCTGAACAGGAGTTCATTAACTTCGACACCATCGATGACAGAATTTAATATAAAATTATACTGAAAATTTATTACACATTATTAAGGTTGGCAGCTGCGAAATATTACCGAACAGAAACGATCCAACCTGTTTGAGTCAGTTATTTCGTAAAATGATATTTCCGATCAAAACTATTTCTCAGAAAAAATCCAAACCGTTTTAGATCACCTGGTTTTCGACATTAAGAACATACCCATAGAAATGCATTACTTAGACACAATTCAAGCGGATTGAATTCATTCAGCGAATATATTTTATGTGCTCTTCACACTGTGAGTTGAGACGGGGTAGCGAAAAAAATCAACTTCCGTGTACATTTTAAAAATAGGGCTTTCACTATATGATAGTTTCGACCCTCAGGAGTATGATAGCATACTTAACTCAATTTTATTTTGGGGCGAATTAATTCCATAAATAGAAAACAGTCAATTATAAAAACGGTAGTAAATATTTTAGTGAAAAGTGCATAAAAATAAGAGAAAGAATGTTTAAAAGATTTAAGTCATGAGTTAAAGGCGTCTTTGGGAAATAGCTTCCTATACGTAGTGATAGAGCTACCTCGTTTCCCTAAACGTAAAATATCCGTACCGATTTGAACATATAAAAAGGGAGATCTTCCCCCGGGCAAGGTGTTCAGCCCGGGGAAAAACAAGCACTCAGTGTGCCACGAAGCTTTTATAATTATAGCAGCATAAATATGCGAAAAATATCGCAAACACTTATTTTCCAAAAGATAAATAGATTTCAATACCATCCGCTGACATCACACAACGCTCGATCCTTAACACGTGCTGTTAAAAGCTTAGAGATTTTATGTTACTATTATTTTATAATTATTTAATTTATGAATATTAATTTTAATTATTAATTTTTAAATGATAACTATTAATTTTTATTGTTATAATTGGATGCATTTTTTTAATATTTTTGTATGTAAAATTAAACCTTGTGTGCGTGTTGGATTTTCGGTAAGCCACAAGAGTTTTAAATTAAATACATAAATGGATATAGAAGAAATATAAAATAGATATTGTATTGTTCCTACGTGATATAATACATATAGATATAAAGCTAATAAATCTCATAAAGCGCGAGATTGTCTATTTCTTTGGACATTATAATAAGAGTTCTGAATACTATGAAGAACTGCACTTTAATATTGGAAGCTAAATCATTTTTATTAGACAGATAAAGTATTCTCTTCCGAACAATGTATAGATTCTTAATATATTAAGTTTTGAAGCTCGAAAAAAGCTTTCTCTGTTGTAAAGAACACATATACACAAAAAATAACTAAGATATCTTTTTCTCCAACTATTAGCCTTACATAATTTTAAATTACGCACTAAAAATCGGAGCTACAAGAAATTTGACGAAAAGGTTCTCGATCGACGATTTCTATGCTCGATAGACCGAACTAGACAACCGAGAAAATCAACTGCGTCTCGGATTAATTATTCTAATCCAAAACTCGACTGATTTTAAATTAAATATAAGAAGGAGTGTAACTATGTGTGTACGTTTTTCTTACATTTTTAATATGCGTTAGTTTGATGGGTGTCTAATAAGTTTTTAAATACGAATATTCGTAAAATTACATGCCAAAATGAAAAAAGAGAATTTCTAAAAAGAAATAAGAAAAAAGAGAAGTACGATTGTATGGACTAAACGCCGATCAGATATTCTCTTAACACTCACTTAAAATTACACTGGTTACTGTAAGTAAAGAAATTAAGTGCCATTTTGTTCGAGTATACATGCCGTGTAGTGGCGGTTAAGAATATCCACTACCCCATATCTTCCCGTGGGTGTCGTAAGAGGCGACAGAGGGAGACAGGCAGGAGATGGGCAGCAGCATCTTCCTGATGACAACTGTGACGTAATAAAAAAAACTGCGGTTGCCAACCCGCTCGCCAAGCGTGGCAACTACGGCAAATACCCCCCAATGAACAAATACACAAAAAGACGGCCCCCAGTCCCCGGCGGCCCCGCTATTCCTGGCTACGGTGGCGACCATGGTAACGGCGGGGCAGGGGGTGCTAAGAATCTCCGGTGGAGGTTCGGTTGCCACCTACGACGACTCGACCTGGCAACATATAACGCACGCACCCTGAGGACTGACGAGAAGATACTGGAGCTGGAAGAAGAGGTAGACAAGTTGCGCTGGCATATTATTGGATTATCCGAGGTCCGAAGAGAGGGGGAGGACACGGCAATCCTCGAGTCCGGCAACTTGTTCTATCACCGGGAGGGCGACCATCTGTCCCAAGGAGGTGTCGGATTTATCGTCCACAAGTCTCTCGTCAACAACGTTGTAAAGATTGGGAGTGTGTCGACGAGGGTCGCGTACCTGATACTCAGAATCACCAAACGGTATTCGCTGAAGGTCATTCAGGTTTACGCACCAACCTCGGCACACCCCGATGAGGAGGTGGAGGAAATGTATGAGGATATTTCCAGAGCCATACATTCCTCCAAAACTCACTACACGGTGTTGATGGGAGACTTCAACGCAAAACTAGGCACAAGAGAAAGCGGTGAGCTGAAGGTAGGGAAATTTGGAGTAGGGCAACGGAACCGAAGGGGCCAGCAGCTGGCCGACTTTATGGAGAAAGAGGGACTCTTTATGATGAACTCTTTCTTCCAGAAGCGGCCCCACAGGAAGTGGACCTGGTCGAGCCCCGACGGTTCGACAAAAAATGAGATTGACTTCATTATGACGACCAGACGCCAACTGTTCAGTGATGTCTCAGTGATCGCAAGGGTGAAAACTGGCAGCGATCACCGAATGGTTAGAGGCACACTGAACCGAAACGTTAAGTTGGAGAGGTCTCGTCTAATGAAGTCAACGCTCCGTCCCCCTCGTGCTCTAATCCAGAATCCCGAAACCTTTCAGCTCGAGTTACGTAACCGCTTCCAGTGCCTAGAAGATTGCAATGCAGTGGACGATATGAACGACAAGCTCGTGGAAACTGTCCATGCGGTCGGAGCTAAGTTCTGCAAGACCCGCCGCAGAAGAACACAAAAACTCTCCGATCACACTCTTAATCTCATGGCTGTTAGACGGGAGATGAGGCTGCAATCGTCAACAGATTTGACAGCATACAGGCAACTGAACAGACAGATCTCCAAATGCATGCGGCGAGACTTACGCAACTTTAATACTTCTCGTATTAAAGAAGCGATCGAGCGGAACCAGGGCTCCAAAGTCTTTGCCAGAGATCTGTCTGCCAGAAAGAGCCAACTGTCAAAGCTGAAGACTGAGTGTGGCAACATCGTTTCCGGGACACCTGAGATTTTGAGTGAGATTGAGAGGTTCTATGGGCAGCTGTACACATCATCGTTGGAGCCACACGCAAGTGTGAGTAACGATCCAAGAGCAAGTCTTATCCGACACTATTCCGATGATATCCCGGACGTCAGTCTAAGCGAGATTAGAATGGCTCTCCAGCACCTTAAAAACGGCAGGGCCCCAGGCGAGGATGGAATTACAGCGGAGCTTCTGAAAGCGGGTGGAACACCGGTACTTGTAGTCCTTCAGAAGCTCTTCAATTCCGTCCTCCATGGTGGCACTACTCCAGAGGCGTGGAGCAGAAGTGCGGTGGTCTTGTTCTTTAAGAAAGGCGACAACGCTCTCTTAAAGAACTACAGACCGATTTCCCTTCTGAGCCGCGTCTACGTGCTGTTTTCGAGAGTCATTACGAATCGTCTCGCACGCAGACTTGACGACTTCCAGCCTCCCGAACAAGCCGGTTTCCGAAAAGGCTTCAGTACCATAGACCACATACATACCCTGCGGCAGATTGTACAGAAGACTGAAGAGTACAATCTGCCACTTTGCCTGGCGTATGTGGACTATGAGAAAGCCTTTGATTCCGTCGAAATTTGGGCGGTGCTACAGTCCCTTCAGCGATGCCAAGTTGACTGTCGGTATATCGAAGTGCTGAAGTGTTTGTACAGTAGGGCTACGATGGCTATCCGAGTACAGAACCAGAGCTCGAAACCTATCCAACTGCAGAGAGGTGTAAGACAGGGTGACGTTATATCCCCGAAACTCTTCACCGCTGCATTGGAAGACGTTTTCAAGCTACTGGACTGGAAAGGATACGGTATTGACATCAATGGCGAGTACATCACTCACCTTCGATTTGCCGACGATATAGTCCTTATGGCAGAATCGCTGGAGGACTTAAGCACTATGCTCAATGACCTCAATAGTGCCTCCCAACGGATAGGTCTTAAGATGAACATGGACAAAACAAAGATCATGTTCAATGTCCATGTCACACCTATGCCGGTAGTTGTTGGGAGCACTATGCTCGAAGTTGTTGACGAGTACGTTTACCTGGGACAAATAGTCCGACTAGGTAAGTCCAACTTCGACCGAGAGGTCAATCGACGGATTCAACTCGGCTGGGCAGCGTTCGGGAAATTACGACATATCTTTTCGTCAGGTATACCTCAATCTCTAAAAACTAGATTGTACAACCAGTGCGTGTTGCCAGTGATGACTTATGGATCTGAGACGTGGTCCTTCACTGCTGGCCGTATGAGGACGCTTAAGGTCGCTCAGCGAGCTATGGAGAGGGCTATGCTCGGAGTTTCTCTGCGTGATAGACTCAGAAATGAGGATATCCGCAGTAAAACCAGAGTGACCGACATAGCCCAACGGATTAGTAAGCTGAAGTGGCAATGGGCCGGCCATATAGCTCGAAGAACCGATAACCGATGGGGAAGAAAGGTTCTCGAGTGGCAGCCTCGTACCGGTAGGCGTAGTGTAGGGCGACCCCCCACTAGATGGAGTGACGACCTGGTAAGACATGCAGGAAGTCGATGGATGCAGGTGGCTCAGGACCGTGCTTTGTGGCATTACTTGGGGGAGGCCTATGTTCAGCAGTGGACTTGTGAAAGGCTGTAATGATGATGAAATGATACAGCCGGCGTTTGCGAATGTTTAATACTCAATTACACGATTGTTCATGAAAAGTGGATTTTGTACAGCACCGACAGTTGGTCAAAAATTTACTTTAATAATAGAACAACTGACTTCAAATAGGTAACTAAAAAGAATAAAATATTTTTACCGACTTCTAAAAAGAAGAGGTACTCAATTCGACTGTACGTTTTTTATGTGTTCCTCAAAACTTTTTCTAGGTTAACCTATTTTGGTGATTTTTTATTTAAACGCTGGTGCTTCACGTGTGCTCCCATATAAATTCGATCAAAATCTGACCAGTAGTTTTTGAGTTAATACTTACGCGTATTTAATTGACTTCGAACACATTGATTATGTTCTCATTTTATGTGGTATTGAAGTCGGTTGTACAAAATTTCAAATTTTACCACTTGTGAAAAACATGTAATATGGTGAGGTAACTGATACCTCACCATATTACATGCTTTTCACTAAAACTGTATAAAGTTTAGTAAATTAGTTGTTTATTATCAAAACTGATTAATATTCCTGCAATATGTCAGACAGCTATGGGGCCGTCCATTATTCACGTGAGGCTCGAAAGGGAGGGGAGGGGGTATGGCAAAAATCACGAAATATCACAAGAGGAAGGGGGGGTGTAGTAAGATTATCACGCGTATTTTATTTTTCGTCAAACGCGCGATTTATAAACCGAAAAGCGGCGTGTAGTGTGACCCTGGCTTGCCTGTACATGTAAACTCATGTCACAAGCGTGAACCTAATCCGAGCAATAATAATATAGAGATGCACAATGTTTGTTATTCACGCATCCTCACGCAGCGATCGATCGGTAGATCGATCCTCACGCGGCGATCGATCGGTAGATCGAGAGAGATTCTCTGCGTAGTGCGCGAAAATGATGACGCCGAGTGGCTTGATGAAACTGACGCTGATCTTCAATTAAACACAGTGCCAACAACTGACTTGCAAGATGCTTATCCAGTTGTTAGTATTGAAAATAGTCTTGCTAATCTGTGGTTCAAGGACAATGTACAATAAATATGTTCATCTAGTAGGTACGGTATATATGTTTCGCATAATAACACCATTCCTTTCATATTATTTTTATGCCAGTTAAAAACAACCTGCAACCCTTCTGTCTAGACATTTTATCATGGTTCTTAATTTCAGAACAAAACTTGATTATACTTTATACATGTATTTAAGCATAATATTCCAAACATTTTAAGATTCTTTGTAGGTACTAAAAATACACGTGATTTTGGGTAGGGGAGGGGGTTAGTCTTAAACCTCACTACGTATCACCAAGAGGAAGGGGGTTAAAAATATAAAAAAAACATCACGTGATTAATGGGCGGCCCATAGTTAGGTAAAGTATATTAACAAGGTGTCAACAAGACTTTTCAGTATTAATTTATATTTAAAATTATTCTTTTTATTCAAGAGAAAGTACATAATAAATTGAAATATTTTGCAAACATATATCCTATACTATTAAACGAGCAATTGTTATATATATATATATATATATATACATATATATATTATCCCCGAAACTCCCTGGACACTAAATTTTATGAAAATCGTTGGAGCCGTTTCCGAGATCCCGATTATATATATATATATATATATATATATATATATATATATATATATATATATATATATATATATATATATGTATATATATATATATATATATATATATATATATGTATATATATATATAGATATATGTTTGCACGTTATTCTTAAGTATTAATTCTTATATTATATATATAATATATAATATATATATATATATATATATATATATATATATATATATATATATATAATCTGGATCTCGGAAACGGCTCCAACGATTTTCATAAAATTTAGTGTCCAGGGAGTTTCGGGGATAATAAATCGATCTAGCTAGGATTTATTTTTAGAAAATGTCTTTTTGTCCGTGTTTTTAGGCAATGAAAAACTGCTACAACATCGTTAGAATAAGAAGGTAAATTTTGACAGATGTTAATGATTATAAATAGCTTAATTGGTATAATGGGCGGTCACGGAATTGTAAAACCCCGGTTCGAGCCTAGACCGATCGACTGACTTTTTTTAATTTTTTTTTCAATTTCCTTTCTTTTTTGAGAAAATCTATTTTTTCGAGCCCTTTCTTTAGTATTTTTTAAAAACACGAAAATTTAAATTAAACTAATTGCACTCATGTTTTTTTATTCAAATAACCAGTTCAGTTTTTTTTTATTATGTCGCTAAGATCAAAAAATATTATTCGTATTTCATCAGTATGTAATTTGTATCTAAATATAATTTCCAAAACACACGAATTAAAAAAAACCGAGCGAAAATACCGAGCAAAGCTCGGTCAACCGGGTACTTAGTCTATTAAATTATCAAATGTCTTATATCATTGTATTGGATTGTAATTAATTGACATTTCATTCATGTGAAATATTTGTCTCTTGAGGTATAGTTTTGTAAGTTAAACAATACCAAGTAATTTAAATTTATTTTTAAGGTATTGATTATTTACATCGAATTAACTTTATAATCCAATTAACAGCAATTCTAGGACTTTCCACTTTTTTTATTTTCTGTACCTCATCAGCAATGTATATATCACATCACGGTATTTACCAATTAGTTAAAAAAAATTAAGAATAGTCTTTTTTAATTAATTTACAGCGGTATTGAATACATTACTTTGTAACATACTAAACTCAATATGTGTGCGAGGCCATGCTTGACTCACACTAATAAACTAGTCTCGATCCACTAAGACACAGATATTTTCTACCCTACAAGTTATTTAAATGCATTTTTTTTAAGAAGACGTTACCTCACGCTAGGATTTTTCCCTGTATCGTAGAGGCAGTTTACATACTTAAATTGCACAAGGACAAACATCCAGACCCGGAACAATTACTTGTAGGCAATACATATACTTGCTCCGTGCGAGATTCCAACCCGCGGCCCGCGGCGCAGTAACTCAGTGCTAAGCTACTGCGGCACGGAGCCCAAAACGTTTATGAGTGTTTCAATAAATTTTCACCTTTTGTTTATAATATTATCCAGAAAGTTCACTCAAAAAAAACAATTTTGAACTTTATAATTTGAAGATGCGACTCGCTGATTCGGCACGAAAAATTCACAATGACGTAAGGTGTATAGTGTTGCTAGTGGGAGCTCATATAGGTTGGGATTCCAGTAAAAATCTTATATTTTCTATGGAAGTTTAAAACTCGTGTGATTCGGGCCATCAATTCATGACTACATAGTATACAAACACAGAGGAGGCGTCAACGAATATAATTAAAGCCCGATTACTTTTGTGTGTGGACTAAGGAATATAACAATCTCAATGTCATCACAACAGTTAAAATTTTCAACTAAAATTTTCATTCCCTTTTGGTTTGGCCCTTGAAGGTTTTACAGGTAGGTAACATTTGCATGGGACCAGCTCAGAAGTACGACTTATTTAAGGGCTAAGAATTATCAAAATCGGTTCACAATTGATGAAGGTACCGCGTTACATACATATAAAACACGTACAGTCGAATTGTAAACCTCCTCCATTTTTAAAGTCGGCTAATAATGAGATAGACTTCATTATGACCACCTGGCGACAACTGTTCAGTTACCGTGAGAATAAAAATTAGTAGCGATCAAAGAATGGTGAGAGGCACACTGAAACTTAATGTTAAGTTGGAAAAATTACGGCTCCTTTCCTTGTGAGACGTGTCTACGTGCTGTTTTCGAGATTCATTACGAATCGTCTCTCACGCAGACTTGATGATTTGCACTCTCTGTAAAAAACTAGTTTTCGAAAAGAAATAAATGAAATGCTTTGGTATCGTAAAGCACATACATACTGAAAAGAACAATTCGTCATCCATACAACCGAGACAGAGTCATTCTGCAGGTATATTATACTCTACCACGTAACTTCTGAATGGTTGTAATGATGATGATGACTCAATTGTTATTTCACACCGATATATATCTTCAAAAGCAGCCCTAAATTATTCTAAATAAATAGTTGTGTAATGGGCATGTTTAATGGGCGCAAAGTTAGTACTATCATACTGGTAATGTCCTTTACAAGTCCACTACTAACCATCAAAAATCATAGAAAAAAAGAGTCTAAAATACATTATTTAGCAGTTCTTAAACAATTGAAAACACCTTCCCTCGAAAATCAAAAATGTTTTTTTTTTTTAATTAGTTAATACCATATTTTACAAACATTATTTTTATAGACGGCAAATTATAGCCCATATTCATTGCATCGTTAACACGTAACACTTTAGGCAAGGTTCCAAAACTACATATTATGTGCACAGGTTTTAAGTAGATAAAAAGTTACATTATACATAGTTCCATTATTCTTGGGGGCCCATGTTTAGTAGCGGACTTGTGAAGGACTTTAATGATGATGATGATTATCGACAAGATTGACATAAGTTGATAAAAATTTAGAACTTCCCTTGTTTACTTTAAAAATACATCATAAACTTTATAAAACCCAAAACAGTCCACTCAAATATCAGTTAAATTCAGCATTATTGCTATTATATTGATAAAAACACAAATGCCTACCATGCACAATCCATTCCTCGATTTCTTACCTTATCTCTTTATATATACATATATGTATATATGTATACCATTATGGTTCACTATCATTCTCTAGCCCATAACAGTTCTCCGTCATACATTTGCCGTCACCTTTGAGGAAAAGATTTGCCATGCTATTGGTGTGTCATAATATTCAAGTCTGTTGTACGAAAATCTTCATTTTTTTTAATGATTGTGGAAACCACAAAAATTTCAACGCTAGGCGGAACGGCTCTCTTTCTCCGTTTCTGTATAGGACAGTAGTATACTTAGGTGTTAGACACTAGTCAATTAAATACTTTTTCTTCGTTCATCATCATTATTCATTAAAGCCCTTCACTCCACTGCTAAACATAGGTATAACACGGTGCTGAGCACCTGCATCCATCATGTCTTCTTACGAGGTCATAACTCCATCTAGAGTGGCGCCCTACACTTTGCGTAACGGTACGAGGCTGCCGCTTGAGAACCTTTCTTTCCAGAGTTTATGTGCGTTTAGCTGAATCGGCAATACCCTGCCCACATTGCTCAATAAAACGAGAAATATTGCAAACAAAAATGAACATTTAAAGTGTTAATTCAGTGCTTGCAATTATGATAACAATGACGTCACTTACAAACTGGATCTTTAGGGCAGTGTGGTGGCTGGTGGCGGTGTAAAATACTTCATCATCCCATTACTTCCAGTGAATGTCGTAAAAGTCAATAAAAACGGTCCGAAAGGTCTCACGTTTTACATAGATAGCCTATATACCATCTCATATATAGGATGTAAATATCCTGATCAACGCAGAGGAGTCTTTTAGTATTGCAAACAATCCACCTGTCAAGCGTAGCAATTATGGCAAATCCTTTTTCCATGTCCAGCAGTGGAATATTTTTTTTATACAAACGAACACTGAAGTCATCTGATGGTAGGTAGAAGTTGTGGCCAGTAACCATCTTCATTTATCCCCAACTAAGAGTTATAATAAAGATACGTTGAATTAAGAGAATTAAGTTGCAACGTCACGTTACCAGTAAAAAGCTCTCCGGTTCTCATCTCTTGCCACATAACACACAGTAGCATCATGCTGCTATTTCACATTGTACTGCTGTGTAGTGGCCGTCGTAAGAGCATCCTCTACCCTATATTATCCCGTGGGTACCGGGAGAGGCGATAGAGGGAAACTGACACAGGATATGGGTAGCAGCATCTTCCAGACACACAACTTAAAATAATAAACAATTGTGATTCTTAATCTTTAATCTTATTTCAACTGTTATATGAAATCATTTTCAATTTAAAAAAAAATAATTAAACTTCAACATGATAACAATTATAGCGTTACGCATTAATAATAAATGTTTCCAGAAAATGCAGTTTCTTTTTAAATCGAAACTAAAATCCATTTAAATTGTTCAGTGCTTTCAGTCGTTTTCTATTAATTAACTGCAAACAATCCATTTAAATTTCAGCAGCATTTATAGCGGTTTTAATAAATTAAACTTGTACTATAAACACATCAACACAGTATAGGGATATTTTTAATAACATTAACCAACTTTTTAGTTGGTACTCCCCACTTTCAAAAATAATTTTAATATCAAATTAGTCGAGTCGACCCATTCGTACTAAAACTATACTGGTGCGGCGGTAAGGTCCCGGGTTCGATTCCGGTGATACTGACTATAAAAACTTGTATGCGAGATTAACGATAGTTATTCTAGATTGAACCAAACGGTGGACTGTATATGCGTAGTTAATAATGTTGTGTGAATAAGTCAACTAGCGCCATCTAGTGTCAGGAACGAGAGCGAGGGGAGCTTTGCAGAGAATGACATCACAGATCTCTCAACTGACAGCGCCACCCGAAGAACTAAGTTTCTAGAAAATCTATACGCGAAATCTCGGTACCTTGCGCGTGTTTACTCGAACATTCCGGATATTTTGCTAATTTAAATAAATAGGTGGCGCAAGATGCGATCGGGGCAGAGTTGATTTGACGAAACAAGCGAAGCTTCGGAGCGGAATTAAGTGAATTAGTGTTTTTAATTATTAGTGTTTTTAACTTTAGTTTGAAAGTAAATTAAAGTGTTAATTTAGGTAATTTTATCGGCAATTTTTATTGTCACGAACCCTAAGCTCGTAACAATTGGTGTCAGAAGTGGGATAAAATAATGCCGATTTTACCTAAGGAGGAAACGGAGGGTGTCCGTACCCGAAGTCAACGCCAGCAGGAGACGGACCAGAGGAGATTTGGTGGTGCAACGCCGCAGATGTCTGAGGGCCAGCCGCCGGCCACGGAAGCCGGTCCGTCAGCAGCTTCTACGTCTGTGGCACCTGACTTAGGTGCTCTGATGGTGATGCTGCAGGAGCAGGCTCGCCGACAGGAGGAGCAGGCTCGCCGACAGGAGGAGCAGGCCCGTCAGTTGAAAGAGCAGCTGCAGAGCGGACAAGAGGAACAGGCCCGCCGACAGGAGGAACAGGCCCGTTGGTTGGAAGATCAGCAGGCGGAACAGGCCCGTCGCTTAGAAGAGCAGCTCAAACGCGATAGGGAGGAGCAGATGCTTCTCATGAAGGACCTACACGCTACCTTCGGGAAAGAGATAAGGGAGGTGAAGGATAAGGTTGCTCAACATGCTAACCGCCTGTCGGAAGCTGAGACCCAAATCAACCAAGTTAAGAAAACGCTGGATGAACTCAAACTTGGAGATGGAATTGCAGCCCCCGCAGTAGCTACTACACCTTCGCTACGTGGGTTCAAGGTACCACCGTTCGACGGGACTTCTTCCTGGTCGGCCTACAAAATCCAGTTCGAGGCCGTCATGGAGGCAAACGGCTGGAATAAAAGCCAGGCCATGACTGCACTCACCTTAGGCCTGCGCGACCAAGCCTTAACCGTGTTGGAAGCTCTCGGTAAGAAAGTGACCTACGAGCAGCTCCTTGAGGCATTGGAGGCGAGATATGGTGACGCTCACCTGGAACACGTCTTTCGCGCGCAGCTTAAAGATCGCGTGCAACGCAGCAACGAAAACCTGCAGCAGTGGGCCCTTGAGGTGGAGAAGATGGTTCGAAAAGCATACCAGTCTGTACCTGCGCTCATTGAAGGGAACCTGGTGCAGACATTCATCGACGGCATCCGCGACCTGGAAGTCAGAGCTGCTGTGAGGCTTGGGCACCACGAGACGCTTAAGGACGCTTTGGCCCATGCACTGGAGGTAGAAGCCGTGCGGCAGGATCATCCTTCCCATCGCGTCAGGGAGGTTGCAGCAGCACAGTTCGCGACCGCAACAAAGGATACAGCCCTAGGTGCTATGGCTGTGGGGAAAAGGGTCATCTTCGATCCAGCTGCCCTAAGCGAACCCTAGAAAGGGAATGTGAACGATCCCAGGAGGGTAGTGCGGCCAACAGCACCGCCCAGCAGCAGCAGGGAAACGAGTAAAAGCCAGAACTGCGGAGCGGGTGCTGGCTGATGTTAAAAGAGCCCCAAGGATCTCGATCTCACAAACCCATGATGGGAACAGTCTAATCATCAAGGGCGAGGTCAACGGAATGCCGTGTAAACTGACCATAGACACTGGAGCCTCTCGTACGGTTGTTAGTTCCCAACTTATAAGTCAGTTCCTTGGGGACTCCGCATACAACCGAGAACGCATTAATTTGGTAACAGCCACCGGTCAGCGTATACCCGTCCGTGGAGAGAAGGAGATGGAGTTGAAGCTAGGCAACGTGATCTACCTGCATAATGTCATCGTGGCTGATATAATGGACGACTGCATCCTAGGCCTAGACTTTATGAGAAATAATTGTTGTGAGATCGACGTTAAGCAAGGTGTTTTGAAATGTGGACAGGAGGAACTTTTTATGGAAGGTGCGTTACCAGGGAACGTGTACAGCATTAAGAAGATTGTTCTTCCGCCGAGATCGGAAACGATTGTTCCGGTTAGTCTTCCTCGAAACGCTGGGCAAGCCCACCGTTGTGTACTTGCGGAAAGGGTAAACAATGACCTTCCATGGAAAGTAGCTCGAACCTTGGTCAGGACCACTGACATCTCAGGAGTACGTGTGCTGAACCTTTGCGACCGGGACCAGATTATAGAAAAAGGCACACTAATCGGTACTTGTGAGGAAGTGGATTGGTTACGTCGGTGCCAATATATATCGAGTGGGACCCCCAGCAAGGATTCAGAAACGAGAGTGACCACACTTTTAGAAGACTGTCGCAGTGTTCTCTCCCCGAACGAATTGGTCAAGGCGAAGAAGTTGTTATTCAAGTACGCCGATGTATTCTCATCAAACGATGCTGACATAGGAAAGACTGGCTTAGTTCAACACAAAATAAACACAGGAGAAGAATTGCCTATCCGTCAGCGGCCAAGAAGATTGCCGGTAGCACGTGAAAAGGAAGTGGAAACCATGATTGAAGGAATGGTGAACGATGGTGATATCGAACCTTCCTCTAGTCCATGGTGTTCACCAGTGGTACTGGTGAAAAAGAAGGATGGCAGCATGCGGTTCTGTGTTGATTACCGCCGTCTGAACGACGTTACAAAGAAGGACAGCTATCCCTTGCCAAGAATTGATGACACGCTGGACATGCTTACAGGAGTAAAATGGTTTAGCACGCTGGATCTAAAAAGTGGCTACTGGCAAGTTGAAATTGACCCTAAGGACAAGGAGAAAACTGCGTTCTCGACGGGAAAGGGTCTGTGGCAATTCAAAGTTATGCCGTTTGGGTTGTGCAATGCTCCAGCAACGTTTGAAAGGCTGATGGAACTTGTACTTACCGGGCTAATTGGCGATGCCTGTCTGGTCTACTTGGATGACATCATAATCGTGGGCCGTACGTTTGAGGAACACCTTCAAAACCTGGAACGCGTGCTTATGAAGATTCAGAGTGCCAACCTCAAGTTGAGCCCGAAGAAATGTTCACTATTCCAACGGCAAGTTAACTTTTTGGGGTTTGTAGTATCGGAAGAAGGTATCCGCACAGATCCAGAGAAAATCGCCGCTGTCAAGGATTGGCCGATTCCAAAAGACAAGACGCAGGTTAGAGCATTTTTGGGTTTGTGCTCCTATTACCGGCGATTCGTGAAGAACTTTGCAGATATAGCCAAACCTCTGCACAAGCTAGCCGAGGAGAAGCGACATTTCTGCTGGGATGAAAGTTGCAATATCGCATTCCAGGAGCTCAAACACCGTCTGTGCAAAACACCTATTTTGGGATACCCTGATGCAAGCAAAGAATTTATAGTTGACACAGACGCAAGTGATATAGGACTTGGCGGTGTGCTGTCTCAACGGAATGGTGACCAAGAGGTCGTGATAGCGTACTTCAGCAAGTCGTTGTCAAAACCGGAAAGGAACTATTGTGTCACAAGACGCGAATTGCTCGCTGTGGTAAAGTCGTTGCAGCATTTTAGCAAATATCTTCTGGGACGAAAGTTTCACTTACGGACTGACCATGCTGCAATAAAATGGCTATTGCAGTTTAAAAACCCAGAAGGACAAGTTGCGAGGTGGATTGAACTACTGCAGGAATACGACTTTGAGATCGAACATCGCAGCGGGAAATCTCATGGCAACGCAGATGCATTGTCAAGAAGACCTTGTCCTGAGGATTGCAAACATTGTACTAGGCAAGAGAGTAAGGAAGTGGTATCCGTGAGGATGCTCAGGGCAGACCACCTCAGCAACGAGTGGAAGGACAGCTTACTACATGCACAGCAGGAAGATCCGGACATCAAGCCGATTCTGGAATGGATAAAGGCCAGTGCTCCCAAGCCAAAGTGAAGTAACGTCTCAGCGATGAGTTCGACCACTAAAAGCTATTGGGCCCAGTGGGACAGCTTGCTGCTTCAGGATGGAGTTCTGTGTCGTAAATGGGAAAACGTTCGGGGAGACAGCTGTCATTTGCAAATGGTTGTCCCTAAAGCTAAAGTACCGAATGTTCTACAGCTGTACCATAATGATTGTTCAGGAGGCCATCTGGGAGTTAAACGAACCCTACTGAAGATCCGAGAACGGTTTTACTGGGTCCACTGTCGAAACGATGTCGAGGACTGGTGTCGCAAATGTACAAGTTGTGCGGCTGTAAAGGGACCTCAGACTCGTAGTAGAGGTGCATTGAAGTTGTACAATGTGGGTGCACCATGGGAGAGAATAGCCATTGACGTGGCGGGGCCGTTTCCGGAGAGTGAAAGCGGTAACAAGTATTTCAAGGTTGTGATGGATTACTTCACTAAGTGGCCAGAAGTCTTCGCCATTCCAAATCAAGAAGCTTCAACAGTTGCAGATAAACTAGTTCATGAAGTCTTCTGTCGTTTTGGAGTACCTTTAGAGATTCACAGCGATCAAGAAAGGAATTTTGAATCTCAAATATTCCAGGAAACTTGCCGAGTTATGGGTACTCATAAAACAAGAACGACTTCTTATCACCCGCAATCTGATGGAATGGTGGAACGATTTAATCAGACATTGGAGATGTACCTAGCAAAAGTTGTAGACAATCGGCAACGAGATTGGGACAAGCACATACAACCGTTTTTGTTGTCATATCGGAGTTCTGTTCACGAAAGTACAGCAATGACACCAGCTTTCGCAAACTTTGGAAGAGAATTAAGGCTGCCTGCGGACCTGATCACCGGGATACCACCTGATGCCCCACGCAGTATAACCGATTATGCAAATGACTTGCGGAACAAAATGAATGACATTTATGAGCACGTCAGACAATCGGGCCAGCAAATGTCTGAGAAAATGAAAACCCGGTATGACCGCAAAATGAACAATAAAGGGTTCAACGAAGGTTCATTAGTGTGGTTGCACAATCCAGTCCGCAGCAAAGGGAAATCTCCTAAGCTTCAAGCTAAATGGGACGGCCCGTACCGGATTGTAACCAGGATCAACGATGTGACCTACCGGATACAGAAAGGCGCAAGAGGGACTCCTAAGATCGTCCATGTGGATCGCTTGGCGCGTTATTATGGGACCGATAATGCTCGGGACGAGCATGTCTTAGGAGGGAGCAGTGTTGTGTGAATAAGTCAACTAGCGCCATCTAGTGTCAGGAACGAGAGCGAGGGGAGCTTTGCAGAGAATGACATCACAGATCTCTCAACTGACAGCGCCACCCGAAGAACTAAGTTTCTAGAAAATCTATACGCGAAATCTCGGTACCTTGCGCGTGTTTACTCGAACATTCCGGATATTTTGCTAATTTAAATAAATAGGTGGCGCAAGATGCGATCGGGGCAGAGTTGATTTGATGAAACAAGCGAAGCTTCGGAGCGGAATTAAGTGAATTAGTGTTTTTAATTATTAGTGTTTTTAACTTTAGTTTGTGTAAAGTAAATTAAAGTGTTAATTTAGGTAATTTTATCGGCAATTTTTATTGTCACGAACCCTAAGCTCGTAACAATAATAACTAAAAAAAGTGGCTGATATTTTGGACAATGCACTTGCTATGACCTAATTTACCATATCTAGCCGATACCTTTACATGGGAATAAAATATGAGCTGTCAGGAAACAAACACAACAAAGGGCAAAAACTAAAACAGCTTATTTAATTCTAATGGGAAAGCATTAACCGGGGTGGGTCTTCTGGCTGTCTTTGACCTCAGACCTCGTGGCCGCTGACACTGCGTTACAAGAGAGCGAGCGACGGCAGCGGACGTCCTTTTATCTTCTCGGCCGTCTCCACTTCCATCTAGGCGGAGCGCGCTTTCTCATTAGAAGCAAAAATGACGCCACATATTTTAGTCACCTTCCCTTCCCCCCTTCCCCTTCAGTGCGTGCGGAAAGGAATACGGATGGGATGGCAGAATGTACCGGCTAATTACTAACAGAACCAAAAATTCGAGGGTACTCGTTTTTCGCGCAACCATTCACTACTTACATAGCTGCAGCATAGCTCTACCCCGTATAAACACATTTATACACGTATAAACACGTATAGTCGTAGAGGTGGGTAGGGTACTGAAAATAGCATCACGCTATAAACAGGAGTACTACCGAACTTGGACTGACGCACAAAATCCCGGGTGTAAACACCAGCGCTTTTAAAAAAAATATATTTCCGCCTCCAGGTCCTTCAAAAGAGTCATTGCCAAGGCAAAGTCAGAGCACATCGGTAGAATTGGTAAAAAAACTGGTGCGCCTTCCTTCAGGAACTCATGCATTCCGGTCGCTCATCAACGCTGTCCAAAGGAACTTCTTTCAGCGATCTTTCACATCTCTGCACTGGGAGGACAACTTACTGGCCTATGCCGTAAAGGAGAAAGCCAATCAAAAAGGCGCAGGTAGGTACGGAATACAGTACATGGAATACTGTTTCCATCTCTGTCGTGGCTCCCCAGGACCAGCTCCTTCCACTTGACCACATCCGACGCAGAACGGCTCGAATCGTCGACGACCGAGTCCTGTCTGATCTCTCGATTCACTTGCACTGCGAAGATATGTTGCATCCCTTTGCATTTTCTTCTTGGAGGGTGTTCGTGTAGAGATTTAAATAAATAAGGGAGCTGCTGGAGACGCATACTCAAGAGTGTGTATATATGAGGTAGTCGGATGACCGAATACTATAATACTATTGCACATTATCATCATCATCATCATTACAGTCCTTCACAAGTCCACTTATGAACATAGATCTCCCCCAAGGAATGCCACAAAGCATGGTCCGGAGCCACCTGCATCCATCGACTTCCTGCATGTCTTACCAGATCGTCACTCCATCTAGTGGAGTCATCCTACACTACGCCTACCGGTACGCTGAGCGACCTTGAGCTTCCTCGTACGGCCAGCAGTGAAAGCCCACGTCTCAGATCCATAAGTCATCACAGGAAACACGTACTTGTTGTACAAACTCGTTTGCAAGTTTTTGTTTATTTATGCTTTCTTTGCACACCGAGTACAAAAAGGCGGACTTAATGCAACAAGGCATTCTCTGCCAGTCTACCTCCAGGCTAAGAAGAGAAGATATTGTGGGTACAAAGTGCAACTGAGTTAAAATATCTATAAGTAGACCACACATTACATATTGCGATACATGTTATAAACATAACTATACATATACAGTGTGTCCGGTCACGGACTAGCGATATTTAAGGTACTTATAATACAGCTATTTTAATATAAAAATACACTACACACTGAGGTCTAATCCCCTCACCCTCTATTTGGCAGCCATTTTGTTTTTTTCTTGAGATATTCTCTACGCGTTTACGAAAAAAAGTCATATCTCTCAAAGTTTTAGTATTACTGAGATAAAAATTAACTCTTTCGGAGGCCAATAACATTGTTTATCGTTTACATTATCAAAATTTTTGTTGACATACTTGCAACTTTGAAGAAAAAAAATTTTACTTCAAATAAATATCAAAAAAATATGCTAATCGGCAAATTATTGTAAATTACTGCAAAAACAACCCCGTTTACCCTTCTTATTTTTGTACTAGATCGACAGATTTTGAGTTAAGCTACAATGCAACATAAAGTTTACAGCTGTATGTTTATTACTTTAAGAATTATTGTTGTTTGAACATGGCGTATGCCCAAACACAAAAGGCCATTTTTAAGTGACAACTGGCACTGCCTGCCTAGGAGTTTTTCTCTCAATTTTCAACGTGGTAGAGACACACTGCAGCTATTATGGTTGTAGCATGTCCGCTCTCACAGAATACCAGCGTAAAACAGCAGCTTAATGCTGCTGTGTTTCGTATGGTGAGTGTAGAGAACCGGGGACCCGTTTTACTGGAATCGAGGCATTCGATTTTTAGAGGTTAAAAATGTAGATGTCTATGGGTCACAGCATCCACTTACCATCAGGTGGACTGTGTGCTCGTTTGTCACCATTATACTATAAAAAAAAGAATTGTATCACTGCATTTAATTTCAATAACCTAATAAGTCTTATCAAGAAGTTCATACCTATTGTAATTCAAAGTACGATATTATCATTTACATATTATGAAGACGAAGATTTTTATTTAAGAACTGCATTCTAACTACCACGCGTTCTTCGCGTGAACAACGATATCGTCGTCGGCAAATCGAAGATGAATGATGTACTCGCCATTAATCTTTTCCAGTCCAGTAGCTTAAAAAAGTCTTCGAATGCAGCGATGAAGTTTCAGGGATATAACGTGACCCTGTCTTACACCTCTCTGCAGTTGGATAGGTATCGTACTCCGGTTCTGTATTCGGATAGCCATCGTAGCCCTCCTGAACCAATATTTCACACTTCGGCACTTCATTATACCGATATTCAACTTGGCACCGCTGAAGAGACTGCAGCACCACCAAAATTTTGACGGAATCTAAGCTTTCTCATCTACAAGAGCCGTCCACATACGCAAGACAAACCAGAGTAACCGACGTAGTCCAACGAATTGGTAAGCTGAAGTTGGATCTGTCATAGAGATCGAAGAACCGACAACCGATGGGAAAGCAAGGTTCTCGAGTAGTAGCCTCATAACGGCAGACGAAGTTTGGGGCGGTCCCCCTCTAGATGGAGTAACGACCTGGTAAGACATGCAGGAAGTCGATGGATGCAGATGGCTCACAACCATGGATTGTGGCATTCTTTGAGGAAGGTATGTGTTCAGCATTGGACTTGTGAAGGGCTGTTAAGGTAATGATGGTGATGGTGGTGATGGTGATGATGATGATGAAAGTATTCATTTAAATAATTTAATTTAAATGAATACTTTTTTTTTTAATTGATTTTATTTCACATGAGATGACTGAATGAGAGAAAACATATTCGCAAATAAGCAAATATTTTTAATTAATATTTCAAAAATAAAAGTGGTTATTGTAAGTCAAACTTATAATAACCCGTGGTCCTACCCCGGTCGAGCCGACCCATTCGTGCTACAGTTTTACTATTAATATAGCTGCATGGCTCTACCAGTTAAAAATTTCCTTTTAGGAATCTTTAAATAGATCTAAGAAATATCTAGAAATAATCTTTTAGAAAATAATAGTTAAATGTCAAAGTCAAAGATAGAATTCAAGGATTACCATATCCCTTTCATCTCTTCCAACCTCAGATTGTTCTCAAATATTCCAGCGCAACTAATCCATCCCTTCTTCCAGCATCAGGATCATCTCGGCAGTTCTTAGGTTGTGTACGTTAAATGTTGTTGAGTCAAGTATTTAAGTTGGCAACTGAACCTTCAACGGATATCCTTTATAATATAAAATATTTAATACACACTTTTTAAATATGTACATAACATAAATGTTTAGTAAATATCAAAAGAGAAAATTCATAGACAGTACATACAAAATAAATGATTTATTATAACATAAATTTTCTTTGTGAAAATTTTATAAATGTCTTTAGCAAATATCTCAAGGAAATTCCCAAAGCCACAATCATCTAAGACGACATCGCAACTTTAGCGTCGATATTCAAATAACTTGAACTATTCTGCAGCGTTTGCCTTGAGGTTTAAATTGCTGCCACTTTTCAAGTTCCTGAATTTGATAATTCTTAGAAAATGTACGACTAAATAAATGGTATTTAGTGTAAATAGTACTAATATCAGAAAAATAACCTTCTATTTTACGATAGCATACTACAACTATAATATAGTACTCGTATTGAAGCCCTAACTAAAGTGCGAATTTTATAACCATATATTTAATTTCTTGAAATTTAAGAAAATTCCAATAAATACACGTTTATTAGTTAGTATTTTTGAATGTGTGTATTAAGTTCTTTCAAATAACACATGCCCTAAGTATTTAATGCTTATATTTTTTACAAAAAGTAACAAATAACAATGTAATCTATTTTTAGAAATTTAATTTTTAAAAATAGATTACATTGTTATTTGTTACTTTTAATTTAATTTGTAGAATAAGCACAGCCCACCTGATGGTAAGTGGGTGCTGTGGTCTATAGACATCTACATAAATCTTCAATTAATAATCAAAATTCAAAATGCAGATCCGTTGCCAGCCCTGAGGACTGAGATGGAATGCCTCGTTTCCAGTAAAAAGAGTCTCCGGTTCTCTACACTCATCATACGTAACACAGCAGCATTAAGCTGCTATTTTACGTTGGTATTCTGTGAAAGCGTGGTCATACCCTGGTCGAGCCGACCCATTCGTGCTGCAACCACAATATAGCTGCAACATGGCATACATTTCTGTAAAATTTAGCACTTGTTAGCAGTTTTAGTATATTTATTTCTTGTAAATAAAAGCGTTGTAATCGTATTAATAACACGTTTTCATCAGTTGTCTACTTTCTAAAATATCTATTACGTCAAATTGTTTCTTTCTACAGCCGTGATAACAATCTAAAACTGAGTTGCAACTTTAAGTGTTGATTTTTCACCAGCTCGCTGGTGAAGTCAAAAAATCGAGAGGAAACCAGCATTTCTTATAGAACAAGGATAACAATTAATTGATGAGCTCACATCTCACCTGATGGTAAGTAGATACTGCGGCCCATAAACATTTACATCAACCCCCAATGAGCACTTTACTTGGCAATTGGAAATAGTTTTAGGAGGGATTTTTCGCTATGTTATTTTTTTAAACAATATTACTACACTACAAAATATCAATAGTGCCCCAAATGGTACATTGCTAATTTCTCGTCAATATAATATTATCACGAGAAGTTGTCCCCTTTATTGTACACTGCGGCTTTTGTCTTTAATAAGTTTGTAGTATGTAACATAAAAGAAAATAAAACTAAGATAAATAAAGAAAATTTAATAACAGCTATTTAGTTACACTACAGGACTACGTATGTCGATGTCGATGTACAGGTATGTATTCCCAATTGTTACGGGTTTAATATAGGTACAAACACTTTGCCATATTTGTCATCCTTATCTCCTCGTTTTATTTCTTATATTTATGCAAATACTACACATTAAATGAAACTAATTTTTACGGATTTTATCGCGTTTTATTTAACTTTTTAATTCCCGACGTTTCGGGTGCTTTACAACACCCACGCTCACGGGGAAGACTGAGATGTTTGACGTCCCGAAACCCGACTACCTTCAGTTTTTGATATTAATTTTTGGTTTGGTCTCCGCACAATGAGCTTACAGTATCTTGAAATCATGCAGTGGTGTGCTTGGGTTTGGATTTAATTTTATTAATTATAGGATCCCAAGCAGATGGGAGCACCCAGCCATCTTCTCTATTGAAATTAAGATGTTTTTTAATTTCAATAGCCTCGCCAATCATCCTAGGTAGGAATCGGTGTTCTTTTAGAGACCACATTCACAATCAATTTTGTACACTCCTGCATCTTGTAGAGGGATACTCTACTTGACGGTTGGTAAAACTTTACTAATCTTTTATTTTCAGCTTGTAGTATGTTTTAATGGAAACTCGCTTCAAGATGTAACCAATATTGCTAGTGGTTTGTCTGATGTATGGTAGTACAGCGGGCACCAGCTGGACCGTGGTCGGCTTCTCTCGGTCACTGAGACATAGGCGCGTAACCCGAAGCTTGCTGTCTTGCAATAGTTGCTTGACGTGCTGAAGCTCAGCGGCCAGAGGTTTTTTGTCACAGATCCCTTGTGTTCTATGAAACAAAGATTTTCCCACGGTAACTAAACTATGAAGGATGGTGGTGAGATTCACCATTTAAATATCGGTATGGGTCTTTTTCCAAAACACAGTGTGACCAATAGTGTTAAATTGTGTATAATCTAGAAAAGCTAAAGAATTACTTGCCTCTAACTATATTGTGACTTGTATTTTAGAGTTTAGGTGGCCTAAGGATGAGAAAAGCAAGTGATTACCCTTGACCTTTTCAAACACTGGTATCACAACGAAACCAACTGTGTGAAGTGGGCTAGCTCAACTCTTCAACCTGTACGTCAACGATCTGATCGTTGAATTCAGTGATGCCGGAATCTGCAGCTCAATTGACGGTCATTTTGTTAATAATATGCCATCAAAAATAAAACTTGTAAATAAAAAGAAAACGTAAAAAGTTGTGAGATCTATGTAATACCATGTCGGTTAATTTATCCAGTCCTTACTTACGAAGGCGGCACTGAAAATTTCGGGAATCAAGGAAGTGACACATTACTATTTAAAAATATATTTATTGCTTTTCGAAGTATTCTCCGCGATATTTGACACATTTTCCATACGATGGAACCAATCATGGAAGCAAGCATTCCATTCGGAAGTTGGGGTCTACAAAATGGCCGTTTTTAGGCGTCCACCGCTTCTTCAGGTGATGAAAATCTCTGTGCAAGCAATTTATTCTTTATTTTAGGAAAGTATAGAAATCATTAGGGCTTAGGTTGGGCCTATACGGCGGATGGTCTAATAATTCTATGTTTTCTTGCTCTAAAAACTCTTTTGTTCTCTGTGCGGTGTGAGAACTCGCATTGTCGTGATGGAGGCTGATGCGGCGGTTGCAGTTCTCTTTACGGAGTTCAGAAACGACCTGTGGCAAACAAATGCTAGCATACCATTTTGCATTAACCGTTCTTTGTCTCTCAAAAGGAATAGTCGTAACATGGGCGGTTTCGTAGACAAACGTGGCCACCATTTTTTTTGCAACACTCCGTGAACGAACAATTTTTGTTGGCTTTAACTCATTTTCGAACACCCAAACCGAAAACACAAATGACTGGTTTTTTGTTTCGGGTTCGTACGCGCATATCCAGGATTCGTCACCTGATACGATGTTTTATACAGCATTTGAGGATCCTGCGTGAGCCGCTTTTTGCTCTTCACAGAGAAAATGCGGTATCCATCGGGAAAACAACTTTTTTACACCTAATTGTTCATGCAAGATTATTTGTATTTAACTCATGCCAATGTCTAAAGTTGCCTGAATTTCGCGGTATGTCACATGTCGATCTTCCTCAATCAGCTTACGCGCAGCATCAACGTTTTCTTGGGTGACTGTAGTTTTTGGACGACCTTGACGGGGATCATCACTGAGCTTGACACGTCCACGTTGAAATTCAGCAAACCAGCTATAAATTGTGGTTTTGGATGGGGCTTCATCACCAAATGCAGAAATCATCCGGTCAACACACTGTTTATGTGTTAAACCACTTCGAAAGTCATAATAAATCGTCGCTCTTGAATTTTCTCGAGTCAATTCCATTTTTTCAACGACTAAACAAGTTTGACAAAACCTTGTGACAAGACCAAGAATCTTTTTTTAAATAAATAAATGGTATTTGATTTTTAAAACCAAGGAATTTTCAATTAAAAAGATTTTAATATGACAGGAACAGTGTAAATATTCCATTCCCGATATTTTTAGTGCAGCCTATGTAGTATGTATCGGTCCTTCTGTTTTAAGTTATTACGTAATTAGCTAACCTAACAACATTTTATAGTGACCATATCAATGTTATAAATCTTTTATGTTTAAAATAAATAGATTGACTTAGCCATCGCAAGAAGACACAATGTATTTCACAAATAATACATATTATATTGAATTAGATTGCTTAGTGCGATTGCTTGTTACTGGTCGCTCTAGCTCATCATTAAGAAATGATGATTATGCGGGCATTTTAGATGAGGTTCTTTTATTGGAGAATGACAAAAAGATTGTGGCCGTGGAAGGAAAACATTGGGGTCACAACTCACCACTGTGGCCGTGGATGGAAGGAAAAAAAGAAAACTCCCATCGGGCAACACCTTGTTCGTATTATTTTGGCACTGTTCGCGGTAACATCGGAACTTTGATAGCATGATTTAGGCTTCGGTGCGTTTTTGCCTGTGGTGCGACGTCAGCACCGCCATAAAATTATGTTCTTCTACTTTCATTGATCTCTTTATTATGTAAATAAATTATTTCGTTTGAATTTGTGAATTATTAATATAATAAACAGACAAAATACGTGTTTATAACTTGACCTTTTCTTCCATATTCGCAAGAAACGTCATTATTATTTTATCCTGTTACAATTAAAAATAAAGTTGATTAATAGGCTAAATACCTGATATTATAATAGGTGATTTTAGGCTATTTTTGAGGAAAAAAAATCCGGTGAATTTAGGCTACTTGGCGTCAAATTTTTGGTGACTCGGAGCGGTCTTAGTTTCTCTATCTGGTCTGTGGAGCGGTCGGAGCGGTCTAAACTTGGCAACTATGGAGTGTAGAGGTAAGGAGAACAATCTCTCATAGGAGAGTAGTTAAAAAAGTGTCCATCTGTAAACAATAAATAACAGTTCAAAAACTCTCCACAATAGCGCTGGAGTAGCTACATGAAACAGCTACCTGAAATGAACAACTTAGCAATTGTCGACAGTGTGAAGTGGGCTGCTAAACTATACAGTAGCTCCAAAATCTAAAATAATTTTATTTAGTAAATATAACCTCGAAATAGTCGTCAATCCCACTAATATTTTTCGGTGCATTCTTTAAAATTTACCCCGTAGCTATAGTGGCGCCACCATTAAACGATTTTCTACGGACACTTTTTAATACACAGTCAGATTTAATATACATAGTCAGAGCACATAGGCAGAATTGGCGAGAAACTAGTTCGCCTTCCTTCTGGAACCCGTGCATTCTGGTCTCTCGCCAAGGCTGTCCAAGGGAATTTCTGTCAGCCATCTCTTCCATCTCTGCACAGGGAGGACGACTCACTGGCCCATACCGCAAAAGAGAAAGCCGATCTTCTAGGCTCTTTCTTTGCGTCTAACTCGACTCTCGATCACGGGGGGAGTACGCCGCTGACCATCCCTCGGTGTGAGTGCTCCATGCCGGAAGTGCACTTCACACAGCGCTCGGTTCGCAAAGCACTCCTCTCCCTGGATATGGGCCTGACGGAATACCCCCAATTGTGCTGAGGACGTGTGCTCCAGAGTTGGCACCGGTTTTAACGCGTCTTTTCCGGTACTCCTACTCCCTAGGCGTAGTCCCAAAATCATGGAAGACGGCTTACGTCCACTCGATCCCTAAAAAGGCGACCGCTCTGACCCGTCCAACTACCGGCCAATCGCCATCACCTCCTTGTTCTCCAAAACAATGGAGTCCATTGTAAACTGCCAGCTCATGAGGTACCTTGAAGATCACCAGCTGATTAGTGACCGCCAATAGGGTTTTCGCCGTGGTCGGTCAGCTGGTGATCTTCTGGTCTACCTAACTCACAGATGGGCGGAGGCAGTAGAGTTCAAGGGGGAGGCATTGGCCGTTAGTTTGGACATTGCGAAGGCCTTCGATCGGGTTTGACACAAAGCGCTTCTTTCGAAGCTCCCTTCTTGGGCTTCCCGAGAAATTGTGCGATTGGATCACCAGCTTTCTTGCAGATTGGAGCATCAAGGTCGTTGTAGACGGTGCAAGCTCCGATTGCAAGCCTATTAATGCTGGTGTTCCATAGGGCTGCGTGCTATCGCCAACGCTGTTTCTTTTGCCTATCAATGATATGTTGCATACCCGTAACATTCATTGCTATGCAGATAACAGCACTGGTGATGCTCTATACACTAGCCGAGCCAATATTTCTCGGGAAAACGTCTCCGAGTGCCGGGACAAACTTGTGTCTGAAGTCGAGTCTTTGCTGTACAGAGTCTCGGATTGGGGACGACTAAATCTAGTCCAGTTTAACCCCCAGAAGACACAAGTTTGCACGTTAACCGCTAAAAAGAACCCCTTTGTCGTATCCCCTCAGTTTCAAGGCACTCCCCTTGTTGCCTCAGCCAGTATCGGAATCCTCGGCGTCGACATATCGAGTGACGTGCAGTTTCGTGGTCACTTGGAAGGGAAGGCCAAATTGGCCTCTAAAAAGCTTGACGTGCTCAGCAGAGCGGGACAGTATTTCATGCCGGCACACCGCCTGCAACTTTACAAGGCGCAGGTTCGGCCGCACATGGAATACTGTTCCCATCTCTGGGCTGGGGCTCTCCAGTACCAGCTCCTTCCACTTGACCGCATCCAGCGCAAAGCGGCTCGAATCGTCGATGACCGAGTGCTTTCCGATCGGCTCGATTCACTGGCGCTGCGAAGAGATGTTGCATCTCTTTGCGTATTTTATCGCATCTATCACGGGGAGTGCTCTGAGGAATTGTTCGGATTAATCCCAGGCGCCAAATTTCGTGAACGCACTACACGGCAAACGTCCTGATACCATCCACACCCTCTGGATGCTTGGCGGTCCACCACTGTACGTTTCACGAGGAGTTTTCTTCCACGTACAACCTCTCTGTGGAATAGTTTACCACCGGCGATTTTTCCGGACCGATATGACCTGGGGACCTTCAAGAAAAGGAGTAAGCTCCTTTCTAAAGGGCCGGCAACGCACCCGCAATTCTCCTGGTATTGCGGTTGATCATGGGCGGCGGTAGTCACTTAACATCAGGTGAGCCGCATGCTCGTTTGCCCCTTCTTCTATAAAAAAAAACACACACACACCACAGTCTAGTCAGTAGTCTGTACTTACTTCTACATCTACCAGGGCTGCCAGATGTACGATTTTAATCGTACTCCTACGTTTTTATGGCGTTTTTACTCATGTACTATCGCTAGACTAAGATCGTACGGAAAATGTACGATTTTTATTTACCTGGCAAATCTGGCAACATTTCATAACGAATTGAACGTGCTCAACTGGCAAGTATGAATTTCGAGGAATTCCCCAACAACCTAACGCGTACGTAGATCTTTTACTTGAATGAAGACTCTTTGTAGTCATTTAAAGGCTGTATTTGTTTGAACTGTACGTAGTTTATATATGCTCTTTGAATCTGTATACTGTCTTCAGTGCTTTTTTGTGTTTGTGGTTTTTGGTTAAGCAAGAATGTGTGACAAAAGTGAAGACGAGCGACTTGCGCCAGGTACTCCAAAAAATAAATTGGCTAAAAGAGGAGAGCTTTCTGTAGCAGAGAGGGATAACACAGAGCACAGAAGTATCGTCCTGATTGGGAAAAACTAGACGGTTTTTAAGGACTGGTTAGGGCCTGGTAAAAACCAATTTAAAGCCAGGTGCACTGTTTGTGACGTCGAAATGGTTTCAGAATTTGAAGTTTAAAAATTACATTCTTCAAGGCAAAAGCATACGAAAGCCATGTCTGCAGTACCAAGCAAAACAAAACAGCGTAATATCATGTCCGCATTTGTTACGAAAGGAGTAAATAAAGTTGTCACAGCGATTGAAATCAAGCCGACGGGTTTTCTAGCTGAGCATAATATTGCATTCCAAACTGCAGATCATATGTCAGATTTAATAAATGATATATTGGAAGATTTTGGAGTGGAACAAAAATTTGCTATGAAAAGAACAAAAGCTACAGCTGTAATCACCGAAGTAATTGGTGAAAGTGAAAAATCGTCTCTAGCCGAAAAACTGAAAACTGAGAAATTCAGTGTTATGTCTGACGAGTCAACAGATGTCAGCACTCACAAGGCCAGTTGTATAATGGTTAGATATTATGACGTTGAGGAAAATAAAATTGTGAGTAAGTTTTGGGATCTTTGCAAAATATTTAGCTCTGATGATGAAAAAACAGCAGAAGAGGGTGCTACTTGGGAAAATTTGTTTAACATACTGATGAAGTCTTTTTCTGACCGGGATATATCGACAAAAAATGTGATTGGTTTTGGTGCAGACGGTTGCAACGTGATGATGGGTGGGAATAACTCTGTGGCGAGCAGACTCAAGAAAAATTTGCCAGGTATGTTTGTAATGAAATGTGCTTGCCACTCTGCACACCTTTGCGCATCTGAATCGTGCAAACAATTACCAAGGCGCTGCGAAGATTTAGCGAGCGAGATATAGAGTTTTTCAAAAATAGTTCAAAAAGACAATTTCGCCTTCAACATTTTTAAGAATTGTGAGTGCTTCGCCTCACAAGATTTTGCATCTTTCACAAACCCGTTGGTTGTCATTGGTGGTGTTGTAGATCGATTATTAGAACAATGGGATGCATTAAAATTGTTCTTTACTGACTGCTGGTTGAATGAACGTCTTGTTTCAACAGAACTGATATTTAATAGCTTAAATGATCCGTTCATGCAGCTTTATTACCTGTTCCTGTCTTAGATATTGCCCAAATTTACCAATTTCAATAAACTTTTTCAATCGGAAAAAGTAATGATAACATGTTTAAACCAAAAGGTGCGCGAAATGTATATAGATATTTTGCTATGTATTTTGGATCGTGATTATGTCAACAAAACTGAGCTTTCTACCATTGATATTGAACGACAAGAAAAATAGTTAAAAGATGATCAAATTTATTTGGGAATCCGAGTGATGAACAAAATTACACAGCCTGAATTTCGTCGTCAGATTCCTGCCACTAAGGAGTTTTTTCATCGCTGTCGGCATTTTCTAGTCACAAGCGCTAAAGAAATTAAAAAAGGATATGACCTAGATGATCCCATTCTATCAAAAATAGACTGTATTGAACCTATCAATGCTGCTGCTAGTGATTACAGGAATAAAGTACCTACCATACAGCCGCTTATGATACTTGTTCCAGGAATCGTAAAACCCGACGACATTCAAATGATGCAGGCAATAGATGACGAATGACGCAGTTTTCCCAACATTTCAGATAAAACTGATTTATCTATTGTTACGCGCTCAAGTCGACGATACACTAGCGCCATCTAGTGTCAGGAACGAGAGCGAGGGGAGCTTTGCAGAAAATGACATCACAAATCTCTCAACCAACAGCGCCATCCGAAGAACTAAGTTTCTAGAAAATCTATACTCGCACACTCGTCCCTTTGCGCGCATTTACTTGAATATTCGGGATGCTTCTTTGCTAATTTAAATAAATAGGCGCTGCAAGATGCGATCGGGGCAGAGTTGAACTCGGCGACACAAGCAAAGCTTCGGAGCGGAATAAAGTGAATTAGTGTGTTTAATTATTAGTGTTTTTAACTTTAATTTGTGTAAAGTAAATTAAAGTGTTAATTTAGGTAATTTTATCGGCAATTTTTATTATCACGAACCTCAAGCTCGTAACAATTGGTGTCAGAAGTGGGATAAAATCATGCCAATTTTACCTAAGGAGGAAACGGAGGGTGTCCGTACCCGCAGTCAACGCCAGCAGGAGATGGACCAAAGAAGATTCGGTGGTGCAATACCGCAGACTTCGGAGGGCCAGCCACCGGCTGCAGGCCCGTCAGTAGCCCCTACATCTGCAGCACCTGACTTAGGTGCTCTGATGGTGATGCTGCAGGAGCAGGCTCGCCGACAGGAGGAACAAGTCCGTCAGTTGAAAGAGCAGCTGCAGAGCGGACAGGATGAACAGGCCCGTCGGTTAATAGATCAGCAGGCGGAACAGGCTCGCCGACAGGAGGAGCAGGTCCGTCGGTTGGAAGAGCAGCTACGGGGCGGACAGGCAGAACAGGCGCGCCGACAGGAGGAACAGATGCTTCTCATGAAGGACCTTCACGCTACCTTCGGGAAAGAGATAAGGGAGGTGAAGGATAAGGTTGCTCAACATGATAACCGCCTGTCGGAAGCTGAGACCCAAATCAACCAAGTTAAGAAAATGCTCGGTGAACTCAAACTTGGAGATGGAATTGCAGCCCCCGCAGTAGCTACTACACCTTCGCTACGTGGGTTCAAGGTACCACCGTTCGACGGGACTTCTTCCTGGTCGGCCTACAAAATCCAGTTCGAGGCCGTCATGGAGGCAAACGGCTGGAATAAAAGCCAGGCCATGACTGCACTCACCTTAGACCTGCGCGACCAAGCCTTAACCGTGTTGGAAGCTCTCGGTAAGAAAGTGACCTACTGCTCCTTGAGGAATTGGAGGCGAGATATGGTGACGCTCACCTAGAACACATCTTTCGCGCGCAGCTTAAAGATCGCGTGCAACGCAGCAACGAAAACCTGCAGCAGTAGGCCCTTGAGGTGGAGAAGATGGTTCAAAAAGCATACCAGTCTGTACCTGCGCTCATTGAGGGGAACCTGGTGCAGACATTCATCGACGGCATCCGCGACCTGGAAGTCAGAGCTGCTGTGAGGCTCGGGCACCACGAGACGCTTAAGGACGCCTTGGCCCATGCACTGGAGGTAGAAGCCGTGCGGCAGGATCATCGTTCCCATCGCGTCAGGGATGTTGCAGCAGCTACAGTTCGCGACCGCAACAAAGGATACGGCCCTAGGTGCTATGGCTGTGGGGAAAAGGGCCATCTTCAATCCAGCTGCCCTAAGCGAACCGTGTAAAGGAGAGTTGTTCGATCTCGAGAGGGTAGTGCAGCTAACGGCATTGCCTGGCGGCGACAGGATCATCGTTCACCTCACGCTAGGGAGGTTACAGCAGTTACGGTTCGCGACCACAGTAAAAGATACAGCCCTAGGTGCTATGGCTGTGGGGAAAGGGGTCATCCTCGGTCCAGCTGCCCTAAGCACACCCTAGGAAGGGAAGGTGAACGGTCTCAGAAAGGAAGTGCGGCAAACAGCACCGCCCAGCAGCAGCAGGAATACGACTTTACTATCAGACACTGCAGCGGGAAATCTCACGGTAACACAGATGCATTGTCAAGAAGACCTTGTCCTGAAGATGGCAACCATTGTAGTAGGCAAGGTAAGAAAGTGGTATCCGTGAGGACGCTCAGAACAGACCACTTCAGCAACGGGTGGAAGGACAGCCTACGACATGCACAGCAGAAAGATCCGGACATCAAGCCGATTCCGGGATGGATGGATGCCCGTGCTACCAAGCCTAAGGAGGGACGTCTCAGCGATGAGTTCAACCACGAAAAGCTATTGGGCCCAATGGGGCAGCTTGCTGATTCAGGATGGAGTCCTGTGCCGTAAATGGGACAATGGTCGAGGAGACAGCTGTCGTTTGCAAATGGTTGTCCCTAAAGCTAAAGTGCCGAATGTTCTACAGCTGTGCCATAATGGTCGTTCAAGAGTCTATCTGGGAGTTAAACGAACTCTACTGAAGGTCCGAGAACAGTTTTACTGGGTCCATTATCGTGACGATGTCGAGGATTGGTGTCGTACATGTACAAGTTGTGCGGCTGTGAGGGGACCTCAGACACGGAGTAGAGGAGCATCGAAATTGTACAATGTTGGTGCAACACGGGATAGGACATCCCTTGACATTGTGGAGCCGTTACAGAAAAGCGCAAGGGGGACTCCTAAGATCGTCCATGTGGATCGCTTGGCGCGTTATTATGGGGCCGATAATGCTCGGGACGAGCATGTCTTAGGAGGGGGCAGTGTTACGCGCTCAAGTCGACGATACACTAGCGCCATCTAGTGTCAGGAACGAGAGCGAGGGGAGCTTTGCAGAAAATGACATCACAAATCTCTCAACCAACAGCGCCATCCGAAGAACCAAGTTTCTAGAAAATCTATACTCGCACACTCGTCCCTTTGCGCGCATTTACTTGAATATTCGGGATGCTTCTTTGCTAATTTAAATAAATAGGCGCTGCAAGATGCGATCGGGGCAGAATCGAACTCGGCGACACAAGCGAAGCTTCGGAGCGGAATTAAGTGAATTAGTGTGTTTAATTATTAGTGTTTTAACTTTAATTTGTGTAAATTAAATTAAAGTGTTAATTTAGGTAATTTTATCGGCAATTTTTATTGTCACGAACCTCAAGCTCGTAACACTATGAATACCGACGAGTTTTGGGGCATCATCAAAAAACAATTTGAGAATTATAAAACACTGGCTCAATTTGCCTTAAATTTGTTATGTTTGCCCCATTCTAGTGCAGATTGTGAAAGAGCATTCAGCGAAGTAAACTTAATAAAAACAAAACTTAGAAACAGTTTATCGAATGAAACACTAAATACGTAAAATTATAACCGCATCCGACATAGAGATTTCTGAAATCACAGTTATTAAAATTGTGCAAGGCATCGCTTTCGCCGAAGATATAAAAAATATTAAAAAAGGACAACTATGTTCATCAACATTACGAAGGTTATCGCCATTTATCACGGACGATGTACTTCGAGTAGGTGGTCGGTTAGATTATTCGTCTTTATCGGATTCCCAAAAGCATCCAATATTGCTATCAAAAAAGGGGCGTATTGTTGATCTTATAATTGATTATTATCACTGTAAACATTTCCACGCTGGTCCTCAGTATTTACTTGCTGCATTACGGGAGAAATATTGGATATTATCAGCTCGCCGTGTAGTGAGATACCGCATTCATAGGTGTAACATTTGTTTTCGACATAAACCCAAACTTATTTACCCCATGATGTCTGCCTTGCCTGCTTGCCGCCTAGAGCAGTGTAATGCGTTTACACACACAGGTGTGGATTTTTCGGGCCCACTTTATATCACATTGACGCGTAAACGTGGTATACGAAGCCAGAAGGCTTATTTATGTTTATTTATATGCCTCGTTACTAAGGCAGTGCATTTAGAATTAGCGTCTGATCTAAGTTCGAGGGTTTTTTAGACGCTTTTAAGAGATTTATCTCTCGTAGAGGTCCGTGTCGATTTATATACAGCGATAACGGTACTAATTTTGTCGCCTCGCGTTCATATTTACATGAATTACATAGATTTTTAAAATCAGAAGAATATTATAAGGCATTCAGTCAGGTGCTCACTGATAATCGCATTGTTTAGAAACTCAACCCTCCAAGCGCTCCACATTTCGGGGGTTTGTGGGAGTCCAATATTAAGGTTATAAAAACCCATTTGTTTCGCGTAATAGGTAAGCAAATCCTCACGTATGAAGAAATGCTTACTACTCTTTGTCAGATCGAGTGTATCTTAAATTCTCGCCCGCTTTATGTATTAAGCAGTGATCCATCGGAACCTACCGCACTTACACCCGCACATTTTCTAAATTTAAAACCACTTGAATGCTTACCAGCTGCAGATTTAAGCAAGGAACGTATTAATCTGTTATCACGCTTTTCTTTAATAGATTCTTTAGTTCAGTCCTCTTGAAAACGCTTCAGATTCGAATACTTACATACATTACAGAGTAGAGTGAAGTGGAATAAGAGCTCTACTGCCATTTCTGTAGGGACGATTGTTCTAATAGACGTGGATAATACTCCACCGCTTCAGTGGCTTCTAGGCGTTGTCACCGAATTATTTCCCGGTAAGGATGGTGTGGTACTCGTTGCGCAAGTTAAACTTAAGAATTCCACTTTAAAACGCCCTCTTATCAAACTGTGTCCTTTACCAACACAGTGATTAATATAGTTAATTTTACATTATCCTTTATATATTTAGTTTAATTCTTAGGTCATAACGTCGCTTCATTTCGCTACTATATTAGTATCTATCTATATATATATCTATTGTTACGCGCTCAAATCGGCGGCACTAGCGCCATCTAGTCTCGAACCGAAGAACTAAACTTCTTGAAGTTTAAAACTCGAACTCTCGGTACCTTGCGTGTGTTTACTTGAACATTCTGGATATTTTGCTAATTTATATAAATAGGCGCTGCAAGATGCGATCGAGGTAGTATTGAATTTGCGATACGAGCGAAGCTTCGGAGCGGAATAAAGTGAATTAGTGTGTTTAATTATTAGTGTTTTTAACTTTAATTTGTGTAAAGTAAATTAAAGTGTTAATTTAGGTAATTTTATCGGCAATTTTTATTGTCACGAACCTCAAGCTCGTAACAATTGGTGTCAGAAGTGGGATAAAATCATGCCGATTTTACCTAAGGAGGAAACGGAGGGTGTCCGTACCCGAAGTCAACGCCAGCAGGAGACGGACCAAAGAAGATTTGGTGGTGCAACGCCGCAGACGTCGGAGGGCCAGCCGCCGGCTGCAGGCCCGTCAGTAGCTCCTACATCTGCAGCACCTGACTTAGGTGCTCTGATGGTGATGCTGCAGGAGCAGGCTCGCCGACAGGAGGAACAGGTCCGTCAGTTGAAAGAGCAGCTGCAGAGCGGACAAGAGGAACAGGCCCGTCAGCAGGCGGAACCGGCTCGTCGGTCGGAAGAACAGATGCTCCTCATGAAGGACCTTCACGCTACCTTTGGGAAAGAGATAAGGCAGGTGAAGGATAGGGTTGCTCAACACGACAACCGTCTGTCGGAAGCTGAAACTCGAATCGAAGAACATGAAACCCGAATCAACCATGTGAACAATCGGGTTGACAAAGTGATGGCTGACGTGAAGAAAACGCTGAACGAACTCAAACTTGGGGATGGAACTACAGCTCCCGTAGTAGCTTCAGCACCTTCGCTACGTGGGTTTAAGGTGCCACCGTTCGACGGGACTTCTTCCTGGTCAGCCTACAAAATCCAGTTCGAGGCTGTTATGAAAGCGAACGGCTGGAATAAAAGTCAGGCCATGACCGCTCTCACACTAGGCCTACGCGACCAGGCCTTAACAGTTCTGGAAGCTCATGGTGAGGAAGTGACTTATGAGCAACTCCTTGAGGCATTGGAGGCGAGATATGGCGACGCTCACCTGGAACACGTCTTTCGTGCGCAGCTAAAAGATCGTGTGCAGCGCATCAACGAAAACCTGCAGCAGTGGGCTCTAGAAGTGGAGAAGCTGGTGTGAAAAGCATACCGGTCTGTACCTGCGCTCATTGAAGGGAACCTGGTGCAGACATTCATCGACGGCATCCGCGACCTGGAAGTCAGAGCTGCTGTGAGGCTCGGGCACCACGAGACGCTTAAGGACGCCTTAGCCCATGCACTGGAAGTGGAAGCCGTGCGGCAGGATCATCGTTTCCATCGCGTCAGGGAGGTTGCAGCAGCTACAGTTCGCGACCGCAACAAAGGATACAGCCAAAGGTGCTATGGCTGTGGGGAAAAGGGCCATCTTCGATCCAGCTCCCCTAAGCGAACCCTAGAAAGGGAAGGAGAACGATCCCAGGAGGGTAGTGCGGCCAACAGCACTGCCCAGCAGCAGCAGGGAAACGAGTAAAAGCCAGAACTGCGGGGCGTGTACTGGCTGATGTTAAAAGAGCCCCAAGGATCTCGATCTCACAAACCCATGATGGGAACAGTCTAATCATCAAGGGCGAGGTCAACGGAATGCCGTGTAAACTGACCATAGACACTGGAGCCTCTCGTACGGTTGTTAGTTCCCAACTTATAAGTCAGTTCCTTGGGGACTCCGCATACAACCGAGAACGCATTAATTTGGTAACAGCCACCGGTCAGCGTATACCCGTCCGTGGAGAGAAGGAGATGGAGTTGAAGCTAGGCAACGTGATCTACCTGCATAATGTCATCGTGGCTGATATAATGGACGACTGCATCCTAGGCCTAGACTTTATGAGGAATAATTGTTGTGAGATCGACGTTAAGCAAGGTGTTTTGAAATGTGGACAGGAGGAACTTTTTATGGAAGGTGCGTTACCAGGGAACGTGTACAGCACTAAGTAGATTGTTCTTCCGCCGAGATCGGAAACGATTGTTCCGGTTAGTCTTCCTCGAAACGCTGGGCAAGCTCACCGTTGTGTACTTGTGGAAGGGGTAAACAATAACCTTCCATGGAAAGTAGCTCGAACCTTGGTCAGGACCACTGACATCTCAGGAGTACGTGTGCTGAACCTTTGCGACCGGGAACAGATTATAGAAAAAGGCACACTGGTTGGCACTTGTGAGGAAGTGGATTGGTTACGGCGGTGCCAATATATATCGAGTGGGACCCCCAGCAAGGATTCAGAAACGAGAGTGACCACACTTTTGGAAGACTGTCGCAGTGTTCTCTCCCCGAACGAATTGGTCAAGGCGAAGAAGTTGTTACTCAAGTACGCCGATGTATTCTCGTCAAACGATGCTGACATAGGAAAGACTGGCTTAGTTCAACACAAAATAAACACAGGAGAGGAATTGCCTATCCGTCAGCGGCCAAGAAGATTGCCGGTAGCACGTGAAAAGGAAGTGGAAACCATGATTGAGGGAATGGTGAAGGATGGTGTTATTGAACCTTCATCTAGTCCATGGTGTTCACCCGTGGTGCTGGTAAAGAAGAAGGATGGCAGCATGCGGTTCTGTGTTGATTACCGCCGTCTGAACGACGTTACAAAGAAGGACAGCTATCCCTTGCCAAGAATTGATGACACGTTGGACATGCTTACAGGAGTAAAATGGTTTAGCACGCTGGATCTAAAAAGTGGCTACTGGCAAGTTGAAATTGACCCTAAGGACAAGGAGAAAACTGCGTTCTCGACGGGAAAGGGTCTGTGGCAATTCAAAGTAGTGCCGTTTGGGTTGTGCAATGCTCCAGCAACGTTTGAAAGGCTGATGGAACTTGTACTTACCGGGCTAATTGGCGATGCCTGTCTGGTCTACTTGGATGACATCATCATCGTGGGCCGTACGTTTGAGGAACACCTTGAAAACCTGGGACGCGTGCTCATGGAGATTCAGAGTGCCAATCTCAAGCTGAGTCTGAAGAAATGTTCACTATTCAAATGGCAAGTCAACTTTTTGGGGTATGTAGTGTCGGAAGAAGGTATCCGCACGGATCCGGAGAAAATCGCAGCTGTAAAGGATTGGCCGGTTCCAAAAGACAAGACGCAGGTTAGAGCATTTTTGGGTTTGTGCTCCTATTACCGGCGATTTGTGAAGAACTTTGCAGATATAGCCAAACCTCTGCATAAGCTAACCGAGGAGAAGCGACATTTCTGCTGGGATGAAAGTTGTAATATCGCATTCCAGGAGCTCAAGGACCGTCTGTGCAAAACACCTATTTTGGGATACCCTGATGCAAGCAAAGAATTTATAGTTGACACAGACGCAAGTGATATAGGAATTTTCGGTGTGTTGTCTCAACGGAATGGTGACCAAGAGGTCGTGATAGCGTTTTTCAGCAAGTCGTTGTCAAAACCGGAAAGGAACTATTGTGTCACAAGACGCGAATTGGTAGCTGTGGTAAAGTTGTTGCAGCATTTTAGCAAATATCTTCTGGGCGAAAATTTCACTTACGAACTGACCATGCTGCACTAAAATGGCTATTGCAGTTTAAAAATCCAGAAGGAAAAGTTGCGAGGTGGATTGAACTACTGCAGGAATACGACTTTGAGATCGAACATCGCAGCGGGAAATCTCATGGCAACGCAGATGCATTATCACGAAGACCTTGTCCTGAAGATTGCAAACATTGTACTAGGCAAGAGAGTAAGGAAGTGGTATCCGTGAGGATGCTCAGGGCAGACCACCTCAGCAACGAGTGGAAGGACAGCTTTCAACGTGCACAGCAGGAAGATCCGGACATCAAGCCGATCCTGGAGTGGATGAAGGCCAGTGCTCCCAAGCCCAAGTGGAGTGACGTCTCAGCGATGAGTTCGACCACTAAAAGCTATTGGGCCCAGTGGGACAGCTTGCTGCTTCAGGATGGAGTTCTATGCCGTAAATGGGAAAATGTTCGGGGAGACAGCTGTCATTTGCAAATGGTTGTCCCTAAAGCTAAAGCACCGGATGTTCTACAGCTGTACCATAATGATTATTCAGGAGGCCATCTGGGAGTTAAACGAACTCTACTGAAGATCCGAGAACGGTTTTACTGGGTCAACTGTAGAAACGATGGCGAGGACTGGTGTCGCAAATGTACAAGTTGTGCGGCTGCAAAGGGACCTCAGACTCGTAGTAGAGGTGCATTGAAGTTGTACATTGGTGCACCATGGGAGAGAATAGCCATTGACGTGGCGGGGCCGTTTCCAGAAAGTGAAAGCGGTAACAAGTATTTCATGGTTTTGATGGATTACTTCACTAAGTGGCCAGAAGTCTTCGCCATTCCAAATCAAGAAGCTTCAACAGTTGCTGATAAGCTAGTTCATGAAGTCTTCTGTCGTTTTAGTGTACCTTTAGAGATTCACAGCGATCAAGGAAGGAATTTTGAGTCTCAAATATTCCAGGAAACTTGCCGAGTTATGGGTACTCATAAAACAAGAACGACTTCTTATCACCCGCAATCTGATGGAATGGTAGAACGATTTAATCAGACATTGAAGAGGTACCTAGCAAAAGTTGTAGACAATCGGCAACGAGATTGGGACAAGCACATACAACCGTTTTTGTTGTCGTATCGAAGCGTTGTTCACGAAAGTAAAGCAGTGACACCAGCTTTCGCAAACTTTGGAAGAGAATTACGGCTGCCTGCAGACCTGATCACCGGGATACCACCTGATGCTCCACGCAGTATAACCGATTATGCAAATGACTTGCGGAACAAAATGAATGACGTTTATGAGCACGTCAGACAATCGGGCCAGCAAATGTCTGAAAAGACGAAAAGCCGGTATGACCGCAAAATGAACAACAAAGGGTTCGACGAAGGTTCACTTATGTGGTTGCACAATCCGGTCCGCAGCAAAGGGAAATCTCCTAAGCTTCAAGCTAAATGGGACGGCCCGTACCGGATTGTGACCAGGATCAACGATGTAACCTACCGGATACAGAAAGGCGCAAGAGGGACTCCTAAGATCGTCCATGTGGATCGCCTAGCGCGTTATTATGGGGCCGATAATGCTCGGGACGAGCATATCTTAGGAGGGGGAAGTGTTACGCGCTCATATCGGCGGCACTGGCGCCATCTAGTCTCGAACCGAAGAACTAAACTTCTTGAAGTTTAAAACTCGAACTCTCGGTACCTTGCGTGTGTTTACTTGAACATTCTGGATATTTTGCTAATTTATATAAATAGGCGCTGCAAGATGCGATCGAGGTAGTATTGAATTAGCGATACGAGCGAAGCTTCGGAGCGGAATAAAGTGAATTAGTGTGTTTAATTATTAGTGTTTTTAACTTTAATTTGTGTAAAATAAATTAAAGTGTTAATTCAGGTAATTTTATCGGCAATTTTTATTGTCACGAACCTCAAGCTCGTAACACTATATTTTTATACTTTACTTGCTAGTTGAGGATACCTCAAGGCCGGGGGGGTGTTCGCACCACTTTGCACTATCTCTTAACGCTTATAAGGGATTCGTTAATTATTATCCAATAAGATTACTGCAAAGCCCATTTCCGGTTTCCTATCTACCGCTTTATGCCCAGCATGTGCATTCGTGTGTTAACGGGCTCACACAAGTTGAGAAGACACTCAATCAACCGCACCGCTTATATCTCGCATCATCGCTCCCGCCCTTGTGTAATTTGGATATTGAATTATACAAGCATATAGTAAAAAGTATAGACATTTGCAATAACGCTATATTTCGTGATTATCTGTGAAGTTGATAAGTGTGAAGACAGCCGGCAGCCATGGAGACACGAGGCAGATCAGCGGAAGTCCAGGTGGGTGCACATGCATTCCTTCACGTCCTTCCTATATCCCGAATTTAGGGGATTTGCAGTATCGCGAATAAAGTAAATTCCATTCACCGCTCGCACCGCGCTCATATACAGTCCACTATTCTATTTAAATTAATAGCTGCACCGCATAACATTATTTAATACATTTGAACCAGCAGTTTGGTGGTTGAAGGCCAACGCCAAATCCACCATATATTTTTTTTTATACAATATGGCCACAGAAAATTTGTATAATTCTAATAAATAGTTTTTTTATTTGTGTAGTTTTAAGTTTTTATTTTAATCTTTTTTTTGATTTGTTGTGTAGGTATACATAAGGCATCTGCCAAATAAATATGTTTTCTTTCTTTATTTCTTTTATTGCATTTCTTTTCTAAAACTAAACGATTATTGGTTATTTTTAATAAAAACTTTGTACTTATAAGTTGTACGATCTTTTGATTTCTAAATTTCCTTGGCATACGATATTTTTAGTTGTCGTACGATCACACCATTTTTGCACCTGGCAGCCCTGACATCTACATTCTTCACTCCATATTGGCAACACTGACCTGTGCTTTTGCCACAGAGTACCTTTTGGGTGCGTTTGGCAGAAAAAAGCGCTAGCAAGTGCTTGCAAGCAAAATGGCGATCGTAAGCGGTAAGCGCTGTCAAATCGTAAGTAGCTATTTTCCTCCAGGACACGATGTTAGTTTTAACCGGGGAATCTAACCTAATTTAAATATATGTTTGTAAAGTATTCATATTAAAAACTAACCAATCATGATTTTTTAATAGCATGTATATGTTTATTCATGTCATTATATTACTTAAAACTAATATTGCACAAAACAACTGATAAACTCTACTTCAAAACAAACAAATTAAATAAGCAAAATGGCGGATTGTGTCAGCGCTACTGAAGTAGCAATAGTGTCCTGGCCGAAAACTATTTTAGCGCTTATAAGCGCTTGCTAGCGCTTTTTCTGCCAAACGCAACCTTTGTATAAGCCATAGAGGAAAGTAATATATCGTACATCGTGGTATAAGCTTTTGCTTTGATGGATAATGTTTTGAAAATTTGGAATTGAATTAGAAGTGGATTTTTTTAGAATAATTACATAAGTACATAGTGGATTTTGATACGTAAAGCTGATGCGCCTTTGTGTAATAAGTGTCTTTGCATGTGAACTATTAGTAGAAACTACGCCAGTGATATCTTCTATAGTAGAAACGAAGAAACAAGTGCTACGATGTTGATATAAAACTTGTATAAAATTGTCCGTTAAGCGCCTGAACCCTGAACTTGAGATTCCTCATCGACCATCTGCTAAAATTTGACTGACATATTAAAATTAAAACAAGTTTTTGTGAACATATCATTTTATGAGATAATTTCCTGTTACTTGTTATTTGCAATCATACGAGTCCAGAAAGAAAAAAATAACGTAACTAGTAACAAACATTACTTTCTTATTCAAAAAATATTAACCTATAAGATTTTTCTATAAATAATTTTTTTGCTTTTGTAGGTTTCAATTGTATTGAAATTAAAGTAATAAATTCCATTTTTTTTTTGAAGTTGACCCATTATTCTAAAATGATTTATGGTCATATACATCAATTTCTTTTGAGAACGATTGCAAGCCGGGGTGTTATTTCTATGACTGAAACAGAGAAAATTTTGAATGAATTTGAAGGTATTATTACATATTGTTTATCACTTAAATGAACTAAAGAACATATTCACTGTATTTCATTGATATTCTGTCGTTTTATGTCATTGTCTGCTTCTTTTTATACAGCAAACATCCAAGCTTCTGTTCAAGAACTAGTTAAAGACATAAATGAAAAAATAAAACCATTCGAGCAAATGATTAAGATAGCTACTGATGAGTTCACAGTAGAGGAAGTTATTATATTCTTGTCCCTTGGCTATGATGATGCTACTAAATCTCAGAATGTATTTTCTGCAACTGAACTTGAGTACTTTAGAATTCTGATAGAACAAATAATGACTACAGCGACAAGGCAAATTACTGGAATACATGCAGTCAATTTAGTTAGCAAGATGAAAAGCTCTTTCACTAAGATGGATGCACAGGTGAGAAATTTTTTTAAGTTGGTGATGATGATGATTGTCTGTGTGTTTCATATGGTGAGTTTAATATTGCTGTGTTTTGTATGATGAATGTAGAGATTTGGAGACCCTTTTTTTTTACTGGAAACAAGGCATTCCATCTTAGTCCTCAGGGGTGACATAGTATTTGTGTTTTGATTCTTAATCAAGGAAAATATATAAATGTAGATATCTATGAGCCACAGCATCTACTTACCATCAGGTGGACTGTGTGCTCGCCTGTCACCTATATTCTATTAAAAAAAAAGTATCGTTTGAGATATATTCAAAAAATTCTTTAACATGGAAAAAATTGTATTTGTCATGTTTTACCATGTCTATATCACAAAGGAAGCAAATTCAAGCATATATTTACATCATTTATCATGATCATCAGAACAGCATATTAAAGTCTCCTTGCTGAACTTAAACCTCAACCATAGATTGTGTGTAAGAAACTGTGGTTTTGTATTATCTTACGTTGGGTTGGATATCAGGAAGATGCTGCTTCTCAACTAATGTGTCAGTTTACATGTGTCACCTTTGATGAAACCTACTCATTATTAGGTATACTGGATTCTCTTATGCCACCACTACACTGTGTTATAATAATAAATAAAGTTTATTTCTCATCACAAAAAAGTTACATTTAGAGTTATAATCATATAAGTAGTACAAAACAACTTTGCCTGTAGATCGCTGGTGCCTCTGGTGGGTAAGATACTCACCAGAGGCACCAGCGTGGTAGCAGAGTTGGTATTACAGGTCACGAGGTCTCCACCTCTACGAGAAATGCCATTTATATCTAAAACATTAACACATGAAGATTAAATCCATTTCCTTATTTGTCACACCTAATTGAAATAATTGTTTATGGTTAAGAAAACTTAGAAAAATGTTTGTGTTGTGCGTGTGTGTGTGTGTGTGTGCAAGTGTGTGTGTGTGTGTGCAAGTGTGTGTGTGTGTGTGTGTGTGCAAGTGTGTGTGTGTGCAAGTGTGTGTGTGTGCAAGTGTGTGTGTGTGTGTGTGTGTGTTGTGTGTGTGTGTGTGTGTGTGTTGTGTGTGTGTGTGTGTTGTGTGTGTGTGTGTGTGTGTGTGTGTGTGTGTCTGTGTGTGTGTGTGTGTGTGTGTGTGTGTGTGTGTGTGTGTGTGTGTGTGTGTGTGTGTGTGTTGTGTGTGTGTGTGTGTGTGTGTGTGTGTGTGTGTATGTATATATGTACTGTATGTGTATATGTATTTTACATGACAACTTCCAAAAGACTTTCTGTTTTTGCATAGGTTTGCTTAAGGAGCCAGTTGAGAATAATGTTTTTGCACTCATATATACTATAACTATAAATATAATCACAAGTATTGTTTTAATGATACAAATTTTACATATTATCTTAAAAATTAATTATCCAGAAAAATCTTGTTTTATCTAATTTAGTACCCGGATGACCGAGCTTTGCTCAGTTTTTTTTTTTTGGAAATCATGTTTTTTGGAAATTATATTTTGATACAAATTACATACTGATGAAACTTGATTATATTTTTTGATCTTATTGACATAATGGAAAAAACTGAACTAATTATTTCAATAAAAAATCATAAGTGCAATTAGTTTAACTAAAATTTTGATATTTTTTTAAAAATACTAAAAAAAAAGGGCTCGAAATAAAAGATTTTCTCAGAAAGGAAGGGAACTTGAAAAAAAAAGGAAAAAAGTCGGACCAAAGATGGGACGCGAACCAAGGCATTACGATTTCGCGACCGCTCTATATCTATTTGAGCTATTACGATCTTTAACACAGTGTCAAAATTTACCTTCTTATATTGTAGCAGCTTTTCATTGCCTGAAAACACAGACAAAAAGACATATTCTAAAAATAAATCCTAGCTAGATCGATTTATTGCCCCCTAAAATCCCTGGGCACTAAATTTTATGAAAATGGTTGGAGCCGTTTCCTAGATTCCGATTATATATATATATATATATATATATATATATATATATATATATATATATATATATATATATATATATATATATATATATATATATATATTTATATATATATACAAGAATTGCTTGTTTAAAGGTATGGGATAATAACTAATAACTTTTGTTTGTGGGACCGTGTTACCAATATGTACACTTTCCTCTATTGAGAGGTTTTTATTTTATAGAATAAGGGTGACAAACAAGCTCATAGTCCAACTACATTTATCCTCAATTAAAAATCAACATGGAGAATGTGTTTTCATCCCATGAGAACTAAGATGGAATGCTTCGTTTCCAGTAAGAAGGGTCTCCAGATTTCTACGTTCACCCTACCCTGTTGAACAAACATATTTGTGCTACAACCATAATATAGCTGCAGTGTGGTTTCACCACATAAACATAACCTTCAGGTTAATAAAAATCAAACCTGACATACATATAAATATTATTTAGATTATGAGTCTGTAAGTCATGGATTGTGCAGTGGCTAAGCTTTTGCCTATGGTGTTGCAAGCTTTGGGTTAAATTCTCACTTGGAGCAAATATTTGTTTGAATTAAAAATGATTGCTCTAAGTGTAATTGTAATTGTTTGTCTGTAATCAAATACATATTCAGTATGTAAAATGTCTTCATAATATAGAAGAAACTCCCTGTAAACATTTAATATTTTATTTCAAGGGAGAAATGATCCTTAATCCTGTTATTAAAATTATTTCAGAAATTACTCAATGTTTGGTGTCGTATGCGCTATCTGGATAAGGATGACACAAACTATGCTTTGGGGGTGCGAGCAATCCATGAATTTGAGGGCTACCTCCGGCAAAATATGCCAGACACAATTGAAGAATGTTGTCTTTGTAAGCAGATTGTATTTAGGGTAAGTCAATATTTTATCATTTAATCATGCATTCATTCGGTACAGTCTATCGAAAGTCTTAAGTTGAACATAACTCTCCCCCATGGATTGCCTCATATAGGGATATTTGACATACTAGATACCACTCTTTATAAACAGGTGAGTTAACACAGTTTTTCAAGATTACATGGAGTAATGGATTTTCTGACATCTCTATACATTGTGGAGTTAATATTTAGATACGAAATGTATTACTACTAATGTATAAAAGGCATGTGAATTTTTTGATTTCATTTTTGTATTTGATTGCAACAGTGTTTTACTAGATGGGTAACATCGTGGGAGACTTTTTACAAGGTGGATAACATCATGGGTGCTGTTTCGCTAGGTGGTAGGATTTTTTTCTGGCCTGAAGAGTATGGAAAGGTATACATATGGTTATAGGCTAGAAGGGTATGGGGTTATGGACTAGAAAGGTCAAGTTATTACGTAATTAGCTAACCTAACAAAATTTTATAGTGACCATATCAATGTTAAAAATCTTTTATGTTTTAAAAATATAGATTGACTAGGCCATCGCATGAAAACACAATGTATCTCACAATAATTTGTGCAAGTTTAAGGGGTAATCTGTGCAAGTAATACATATTATATTAGATTGCTTAGTGCGATGGCCAAGTCAATCCATGTATTTAAAACATAAAAGATTTTTAACATTGATACGGTCACTATAAAATGTTATTAGGTTAGCTAATTACGTAATAACTTAAAACAGAGGGATCCTTAAGTAGGGACTGAATAAATTAACCGACTTGGTATTACATGGATCTCACAACTTTTAACGGTAGAAGAACTAAGTTGCGAGACTTGTTTTTTTTTACAAGTTATGTTTTGATGGCATCTCATTTCTTTTTGTAGATAAGATAGTCCAACTTTTTACCTTTCCGGTACTTTTTACTTCTTGAATACCAATAACGTACCTATCTACACCTATTATACACATACATACACAAGTACAATGATTCATTTACTGCAAATATAACTTTGTAATTCTATATATTCATATAGGATTACAAAGTTACTTATGCAGTTGGTGTATCTAGAAAACTGGATGGAAATTAAAAAATACTTTAGTTATTCCTTGATCTATACACTAAACACTAATTGCATTCTAAATTTGAAGCTTCGATGATCGGTCAGTCAGTGAGTGACAAAATTAAGAAACTTTGACTAGTTATAATTCTTAAACTACTGGTTCGAATTGGATGAAATTTGAAACGTATCATGTTTATATAATGCCTACTTGGTTACTGGAAATTCAGGCTTCTAGTTTAATCCACTACTAAGTTATAGGGGGTTGAAAATGGCCTGAATTGCTTCGAGAAAAGTATAGTACGGCCGTGCCGCTTTTTTGCTCGACTTGGCGAGCAAAAAAGCGGCACGGCCGTAGAAGAGAGAAAGGTTTAAATATTGTCACTAATTTATGCTCCATATTTCTCGGAAAAAAGAGGAGACCTGTTTGCAGCTCTACGGTGTTGTTATTTTTCAACTATAATAAGCACACTGTTTAGGGCTCCTGTTTGAGTTTTATTTATAATATCTTAGTGAATTGAATATTACAAAATATTTTAATTGTTACTTATTATGTTAACCATCATTGATCTTAACTCTATCCCCTTAATGAATAAAACTAAAATTTGTTATTTATAATTCCCCATGTTTTGGACACCTTACTGCATCCAGTGTCACGGGGGGGGGGGGGGGGGGTTCCAGTCAGTTCTGGGGTGGTGCACCAGCGCCCTAAAAATCAAATAAAAAATTCAAATAAAATGCGAAAAAAAACTAAATCTGTAATATTCACATAAATGTAAGAAATTATTCAATGGCCATAGAGAGGCTTCAAAACGTACTAATATTGTATATATATAAAAGTTTAATAGTAGTTGTTTTTACAATTCCAGGGTTATAACTGCCCAGCTTGTGGATTGGCTGTACACACGCAATGTCTGAATCGGTACTTAGAAAAAGTACAGAAATGGCCATGCTGCAAGGTTGAGTTTAGCGAATCACAGTTGGATCAGTTGAATTGTGAAGGGTATGTATGTGTGAAGTTACATTTTTTTAAATCTTAAGTTTAAGCTATTAATTGGGAATGAGTCGAAAGTTGAAAATTATTTAAAAAACGTGAATGTAAATTCAAACAAAAAGTGAAGTTGTTATGTTGCCCCTCCACGCTTCTCATTCACGCATGTAACATGTAAAGATGGCGATAATGATTGATTTTATTTAATAGTTCAGTTATTAATTTAAAATAGTTATAATTTTACTACATAAAAATATTGGTTTTTTTATTAAAATTCAAGTACTTTTATTTTAATAGTTATAATTATATGTTATTATTTATTCAAATACTAAGTTGATATTATTAGTATTAGTATGTGTTCATTTCAATAAGTTAAATGATTTCTTTTCTTCAACATAAATACATAAATTTCAAATTAGTCACACAGCTTTCTGCTTAGAAAGCTTTGGACTTGAGTGACCGGAATTTACTGCTTAGTAGATTCCGGTCACTCGTTGGAGCTTACATGCAACGTCTGTCACCCTTATTTTATAAAAAAAATCATGTCATAACAACATGAAAATCCCCCTGCTGTTATAGATACTACAGATAGGCACTTCAATTCCGTCTATATTGAATTTATTTATCAACTTGCTGCATTCGACTCGTAGAATGCAGCTCGTGGAACGCAGAGCAAAGAGGCTTATCGGCGACATAAAGCTGGTGGAAACTAAGTTTCGTAGCTTAGTTTGCCGCCGCCAAGTTACTTCTTTGTCGGTATTCTACAGATTGTACTTTGGAGAGTGTGCCTATGAGCTTCATAACCTCATACCGCAATCCGCATTCTCCTATCGGAGTACCAGACGTGCTGCAGGCTACCATCCACACTTGATCAATATTCTGAATACTCGTACAAAGTGCTTTTTTAAGTTACCTTTTATAAAGCGCACAGCCAATGAAATAAACGCTCTACTGGTGTCTATTTTTCTGAGTGCGTACCACATAAACATTTTTAAGGTGCGTATTAACAGGCTTCTCCTGGACAAACTCGCTTTATCGTAGACCTCATCTTTGCCCTTGGGCCGGGTGGAGGTCAAGAGTGAGCCCATTTTTAATAATAATAATAAAAAATATTGTATATAGACAGATAGTTGTGGAAATAAGGATAGAGGGGCAAAATGTCTTACAGCCGGTCCCTATTGTAGAAGAGGGAGCCTGATTATGTTTGGTCTTCTCCTATTTATTAATTGAACACAGGACATAATCGTTAGGTGTGTTGTAAGTAACTGGATGGAATTTTCTATTGTCAAGATGTCCAACGAAGACCCTTTGTACTGGAAACGAGGCATTCCATCTTGGTCCTCATGGATGATTACGTATCTGCATTTTGATTCGTAATCAACAATACATGTAGATGTCTATGGGCCACAACAACCACTTACCATCAGGTGGACTGTGTGCTCGTTTGTCACCCTATCCTATAAAAAACTAAAAAGAGGCAAACATATAAATCTATAGGAGTTATTCTGCAAGAGAATGAGATAGAATATAGTATGCAGTTTTTTTTATTATATATGGAGATAATAAGGATTAAGGACGAAATTTGTTGATTAGTGAATATTTAATTACTCTGTTAATTAAATTAAAAACGAGTCTGTATAATTTGTAATGTAATATTTTGTATAAAATGTAAAGTAAGTTTTAATTTTGGTAAAAATATTATGATAAATAAATTAGTAAACCCTACAAAATTATTCTTCTCCTGATACTCTGCATTTGTCACATTCTCTCCTAGTTTAGTTTTCTAAAAGTTTAAATTCTACTGCATTTGGCTGCACACATGTCTTTTTCTTCTTCTATTTACTACTGTTGAGTTGGTGTAATGTACCATTGAGAAGGGGTGACACGCAAGATTTGCCGCAAATCGCCACTTCTCTCACAGTCAGATTAACATTAATTGTAGTATCTGATGTCATCACACACTGCTCTCCATCCCTGGTCGGGTATTGTAAATCTGGCACAATTTACGGGACAGTAGGCCGCTATCTTTGGTGGGCAATGACATCTTTCTGACCTTTCCCAGAGGCACCTCGTGCAACACCCATGGATGAAATGGAGTGTGGAATTATTTTACACCTTTACCGCTTATGAATTATACTGATAATTTATAAATAAATAAATAAAATAAATTTCTTAATCATGTTTTTATAGCTCCAGCTAGGTAACTTTTTCCAATAAACATAAAATGTGTTTTGTAATTCCAGGTTAACGCAAACTCAACATTTGGAAGAGACTCAACAATCTGAAGAGTACAATACTGTAGTTGAACCGGTATGTGATACATCAGGAGATGAGGATCAAGGGACGCAAGAAATAATTCCTGAAATTTCCCAAAGAATAACTAGGAAGAGAAAACGGCAGAACGATTGATCCGGTATAAATTTTGCTTAAGATGTTTTGTTGTATTAGAAAGTGATAATAAGTTTTTTAATTATAATGTATGAATAGTATATTTGTTATGTAGTTTTCTTCTTGCATGGTACTTTAAAATCCTTGTAAGTTGTTCCTGAGTTGTTATGATTTTACAAGTTTTCTCTGCATTTATTGCATGATCAGAATGGTAGTGTCATATCTCAAAAATCAAGTTTATTGAAAATAAAATATGAAGTTTTAGAATTGCAAAGTTTCAATTATGACCTGATTTAAATAATTCCTTTTGTATGAAAAAAGGATTTTAGTTTATCTTCTGTTATATGAACAAGAAAATAAGTTTGATGCTTATTTTTTATAAAATTTAGTGAGAATTACGTCGCCCATATCTAACTTAATGTTCTTACTAAATTTGATACAACGGATTTCCGCAAAGTAACATCTGATTCTATTAATTAGCTTATTTTTTAATATTGTTTTAATACAATTGAAACAATTTTTTTAAAAACCTTAGTCTCAATTAACTCAGTAGCTTTTGTCCTATTTCTGAAAACTGCAATAAACTGAAAAATACGTTCATGTCACATGAAGGATTAAGTAATTTTAGTAAACAAAAACTGTGAAATTGAATACTTTTTTACTTTCAAATGGTCACTTTGTCGCAAAAATAAACACAATTTAATAAATAAAATCATTATCAATATAAACTTTCTTACAAAGAAAAAGAGTAAACTAACAATTACCGTATGTATTATTTCGGTGGTGCTTCTTCTAAGTACAATTATCATAAGCATTCGTAAATCAGGGGTTTTACCCTGCCAATGTTTATCTAATTAAGTTTTTCTTTAACGAATTCAAGCACTTGTACTTAACATGCTTACAATACAGTATTCACAATTTAACCACAATATTATAAGTATTATGTAGACTGTGGTTAACACAATGTTATAAAAAAAACTATACGAAAATTAAATACCTTCTGTGGAATAAAAATATGCAGTATGCCAATACTATGTAATAAACTATGTAATAAAAAAATAAAATCATACGTTAATTCTTGGACAGTCAACGGCGTTCCGTTTTTTCGCGAACTTTTTATTAAAGTCGAAACAAAAACTCATTTTGTATATGATCCTTTATTAGGTCCTTTGGGTTTATAGACTGGATGTTCTGAAAATGTGATATTGCTTAGGAATATAGGCAAACCACATTATTATTTTTGTTTTGTCCTCAGCAATTGTCGGAATAAAACATAACATGGATGGCTGGATTTAGATTTTTTGCATTTAAAATCTCCAAAAAATTAAGAACACACGATCCTATCTCACTACATCCTCGTCTCCCTTTTGCTTCGTCCCAGAAAAAACTGTATACATCTCCATAATCTCCAATGTACATTGGTGTTCACTTTCTGTGCTTCCGTTTAGTTTTTGTTTCTTTTCTGTAGTAATTCCACGATTGTAAAAGTTGAGGCAATTCAGTTTACTTTTATATAAGAAAATAGTTGTATCACCACTAGGACGTTGCATAATTGCTTGCATGACGAAAACTACACAAATGTGGGTGTCATCAATGTTGAGTCGATCACTATGATTCTCTTTTCGGGAGAATTTTTTTCTTTTAAATGACGATCATATTCTTTTTTGTTGTATTTCTTTTCCGGAAAAACAATTTAAAATTATAAGCAAATCACATTTTTACGTGGTAGAGCCATGCTGCAGCGATATTGTGGTTGCAGCACGAATGGGTCGGCTCGACGGGGGTAGGACCACGTTCTCACAGAATACCAGCGTAAAATAGTTTATAGTGAGTGTAGAGAACTGGAGACCCTTTTACTGGAAACGAGGCATTTCATCTCAGTCTTCGGAGCAGGCAACGCATCTGCATTTTGATTTTTAATTGAAGATAAATGTCTATGGGACACAGTCGTCCACTTACCATCAGGTGGACTATATGCTTGTTTGTCACCGTTATTCTATAAATAAAAAAACATTATCTTAAATTTCCTAAAAAAACTAATAATTCATATCTAGCTTTTCCTGTGTTGTGTTCATCTTTATCGAAATTTCACGAAGTTGAAGACGTCAAATAGTGAGTTTCAATCCTTGGTATGCAATGTATGTGTCCTTATGTCTTATATTCTTTTTAACTTATTATATATGTAGTGCTTGACCACAACCCCACCTGGTGGTAAGTGGTGATGCAGCCTTAGATGGTAAATCGCGCTGTCTTAGCGTAACAAAACCCTATTCATTCTTGGCTTGAAGACGCCCAGATTGTATTCGGATGTGTGGGCAGGCGCCGGTAAATTAATCCACTCATTTGCTGTACGTTTTACAAAAGACTAAGCAAACCGTATGACTGCTGGTTCTCTCCTCCTATGCTGGATTTTACTTAGGTTATCTTTCGCTATGAAACCATGCTCACCTGTTTTCTGTTTCACAGTTCTTATTTACCTGTCAAATATATTTGGAGTGTTTATGTGTTTATAAAGTAAGTTTTACATACCCTAATTTTAATATATTATACATTGTTAAACAAAATGCAAAAACATATTTGAGTCTACATTTGCTAGTACATGGATATTTTATTGAACGAGCAGGAACTATTTTTTTCCAGTGTTTTGCAAGATTTTGGCAACATTTAGTTCCCACTAGTTGGGATTTCGTTGACGTTTGTGAGATTTCTTTGAAATTTCCACAACAGAGTTATTAACATTTTCGGGGTCATCGCATGTAGTACAGAATACGAGGAACTGGTACTACTCGACGAGGACACTCATTTCTGATACATAACTAATCGCGTCCGTTCCGAACCCAGCGGCGTGGGTGGAGGGAGCAAGTGTGAAACAGACCGAATTATCGTATTTTACTTTATTCTACCATAAAAATGCTACTGTTATAATATTCACTTAACGAAGCGAAACTTTTAGTGGCCCTCTATGACCACAACTCAATTTCTTTAATTTTTGAGTACAATATATATCATCTGAAGGTGCGTTATGTTTAAACATTTGAACTGTGAAATCTTACATTCTAGTAAAATCTTAATATATATAAATTACGTGTCACGTTGTTTGTCCGAGATGGACTCCTAAACTACTTAACCGATTTTAATCAAATTTGCACACCGTGTGCAGTTTGGTCCAACTTGAGAGATGGGATGGTTTTTTTGCCCATGTGACCCACATTTTTTTTTTGCGAATTTAAGGATTTTAATAGGACATGACAAAGGGTCGTCGAAACGGGCAGAACAACGTCTGCCTGGCAAGCTAGTATTATATAATTTGTAATGTCTAATATATTATGACATGATGATAAAATCCTATAGATCTATTCATTCACGATAATTTCTTTCTGGGATATACACATATAAGTTTTTGTGTGATTATAAGTAAAAACTATCGAGTAAAAAATTAGAGGGACCTCAATAAAGTCCATTTCTTTTGCTTAAAGGCATAACAATTGGCGTGAATATAATAATTAGCGTGAAGGGCGGCGTTACGGAAATCTACTACTGCGTATGATCCCGTAGCTGTCGTCAGAGACAACAAACGGAAAAGAAATACAGATAACAGTTCAAAATAATAAATAACTGCATTTGCCCAACTATCTGCAAAGCATCCCACCTATGAGGCCTTCCTTTTGCGTAGATTTATGGGGAGGCCTTTGTTCAGCAGATGAATTTTGATAGTAATAAAAAAATATTATAAAGGTTAACAGTAATTTTATCAATATGCCGACAGTACACGCTGCAGCTATATTATGGTTGTTGCACAAATGGGTCGACTCGGCCGGGGCAGGACCACGCTCTCACAAAATACCAGCGTAAAATGGCAGCGTAACGCTGCCGTGTATCGTATGGTGAGTGTAGAGATCCGGCGACCCTTTTTTACTGGAAACGAGGCATTCCATCTTACTCCTCATCATAAATGTAGATGTCTATAGGCCACAGCATCCTCTTACCAGCAGGTGGACTGTCTGCTCGTTCGTCACCCTTATTCCATTTTTTTTTAAGTTTTTTTTGTCCATGGTAACTTATTGTAAGCTAAAGAATGTCTTTATTTGATATGTCAAATGATCTGTAAGATGTTAGGAAGGTATTGTTAAATGGTAATATGCTAAGAGATGTTTACTATTTATCCAGATAGAAAAATAGATAATTTAGGCACCGTATTCATCTAAAATTTAAACTTAAAACATTTTATTTAGAATTCAAAAAGCGTTAGCAGGATGAAGCAATTGCAAAAGATTAATTGTAAATTAATTATGTCAAAACACATGTTATTTATTCAAATATTTTAATATAACATCAGTATCATAGCTATCTATTATTTATTATTCATCATAAATGGATAGATAGGGTCTTAAATTGCTAAGTACACATTTTCTACTTTTTTCCTCACTAGTTTTGCCGACTTTGGATAGAAATCAAGTAAATATTTCCATTCGTCTAATTTCAAATACACGATGTCCACCACAGTACGTGCTCGGAACGAAAAGTAGTGCTGTACCCCCACAAACAAACCCTAAAATAAAAACATCGATTATATTTATATTCACTTATCGGTTGACTATAGGTGGTAAGTAATCGGATATCCTTTTTATCTACACCTATATGAAATTTTCATATATTTCACCTCATTCTAAGGTACCGCCGCCCTTGTGCAGATATAATTGTGGATCGATATACTAAAGCGAGAAATATTTCCAACCTCAAAGAAAAAAATTAAAGATGTCTCGACAGGCTCTGACCAGGCCGCAAGCGGTTGAACTGATCGATTTTCTTAATTTTTTTCATAAGATTAAAATAATGATGATTTTTTAAATGGTTTATAAACATGATCCTAAAATAATGAGCCTTTTTGTTAGATGTAAGTTTTACACGGATGTACACATTCCAATCGCAAGAGTACTGTAACGTTGTTTATTAGTTTTTTTATACGTTGTTAATACACAGAATCTCACAGAATACCAGTGTCAAATAGCAGCTTAATGCTGCTGTGTTTCGTATTGTGAGTGTGGAGAACCGGAGACCCTTTTTACTGGAAACGAGGCATTCCATCTTAATCCTCACGGGTGACAACGCATCTGCATTTTGATTCGCAAACGAGGTTGGATGTGGATGTCTATGAGCTACAGCAACCACTTACCATCAGGTGGACTGTGTGCTTCTTTGTCACCCTATCCTATAAAAAATATTTAAATATAATATAAAAAAGCCTCTTATAAACACCCCATATCCTGCAATCATACTGGTTCTTAAACACTTTAAACTGGAACACGGTAGTGCGTGCACTGTTCCTGCGGCAGAATAGTTAAGTAGGTAAGTAAACATATTATTTATTTTTATTTTGGCACATTGTTGTCGTTGCAAGTGAGCCGCGGTGTAAGAATATCAATTACCCAATTATGGTCCCGTGGGTGTCGTAATAAGCGACGGAGGGAAACTGCAAACGAGATGTGCAGCAGCGTCTTTGTGATAACAACTAATAAAAAAGTGCACTCGCCGACTCGCCTGGCAAGTTTTTTTTTTTTATAGGATAGGATGACAAACGAGCACACAGTCCACCCGATGGTAAGTGGTTGCTGCGGATTACGAATCAAAATGCAGATGCGTTGTCACCCGTGAGGACTAAGATGGAATGCCTCGTTTCCAGTAAAAAGGGTCTCCGGTTCTCTACATTCACCATACGCAACACAGCAGCATTAAGCTACTATTTAACGCTGGTGTTCTCTGCGAGCGTGGTCCTTCATCGATCGAGCCGACTCATTCATGCTGCAGCTATACTAATAGTGTAAGTGTGGCGACCATAGAATACTATAATACACAATATAAAGGCTCTCAACTTTATTTTGGACGAGGTTTGGCGTCGCCAAACCCGATTCGCTGTGTTGACAGACTGAATAAATTAACACATTTTAGACTTGATTAATTGCAATGCTGTAATGCAATTCGGTATTTTTTAATAATTTGCATGTGAAATTTGGAAACGATTGTAACGTCAAAACACATCTCGTGTTGACATTTATACGTGTGAATTGACGTGTTAGTGCATTTTAGTGGCTACACGGGCTCCGCCCATTCCCCGTTCCATTATGTATGTATTATGGTATTCTATGGTGGCGACTGTGGCAAAATCCCGTGTATGAGGCAAGCTATGAGAAAGGCCTATGTTCAGAAGTGTTCTCTAAGCTGTAATATAATGGAATGGATGATTGTTGTTACTCTATAGATCTTAGATCTAGACAACTCTAGATTTTACTGACAATTCCATTTAAAAACCAAATACGACTCGCACGAAATGAAGTAAGGTGATAAATCTTACGCTGCCACACCAACATTTGAGTGTAATTTTTGAATGAACAAGGGCGACAAATGAGCACACATTCCACCTGATGGTAAGTGGATGCTGTGGCCCATAGACATCTATCCTCGATTAAAATCAAAATGCAAAATGCGTTGTCACCCCTCTGAAATAGGATGAAATGATTCGTTTTCAGCAAAAATGTCTCCGACTCTATATTAACCTCATGAAACACAGCAGCATTAAGCTATTATTTCATCCTGATATTTTGTGTCTGGTCGAAACATTCATGCTACTACCATTATGTAGGCGGCTCTATGTATAGGTACATATTAAAACCTTAGCATAATATATAATAAGACCTTATTATTTTTATATTAAGTATTTTCCCAATAAGTTACGTACTTGCGCTAATCCAAAACAATCTTCGGGACCTAGGACATCGTAAATAGATTCTGTCAAATTCTGGTGTACTGTCAACACTTCGACCTGAAATTAATATACTGTAATATTAATTTATGCATTTGTTCTATTTAGTATATATTGTATTCTATTGTTTCTGCGTTTAATAACATAATATGCTTGTGTATTTTACTACGTTTTTATTAAATGAAGTGAGTTCTTGTTTGTGTCTGTCTGTCAATCTTCCTAGGTGGAATGTTGGAAGTCAAATCTCGAGCACCTCTCGATAAGCTACAGATTTGAAATTTTGAACATAGCTCAGAATTGAATAGCAATGTAAGGAAGATGAAAAACGTTTGCATCCCAACGAGGCGAGAAAACGATAGAAATGTAATGATAATTAATTATTTATTTTATTTTATATTATATAGACATTTTTATTATATTTATTCATCCGAAATTGAAAGATGAGATGATGAGATGATAAAATGTCGCTTTACACAATTGTTATAATTCTTGTTATGGTACACGATAATGTAGCAAACATTAAATCCGCAGCATGTAAATATGTATATTACATGTCATGTTAGTGCCCGATCAATGCATTGATAAATGAAAGCAAAATTAATTGAAATTGACTCATTGAAAAATAATTAAATCATAATAATACTAAATTATAATAATGTCCACTTATAAAGAGCCGTCGTAGCTCAGATGGTTAGCGCTCGCTGTAAATTTCACAGTACGCGAGCAAACCGAGTTCGATCCCCGCCGGCACCAATGAAATTGTTAATTGCAATTTTAAGTGCTGATTTACCATGTGCTCAGCGGTGAAGGAAAACATCGTGAGGAAACCTGCATGTTTGAGAAATAAGAAAAGAAAATATTTCGAAAACATGTGCAGTTCGCCAACACGCATTGGGGCAGCGTGTGGACTATTGCTTGCCCTAAAACCCTCTCAGAAATGAAAGGAGGCCTGTGCCCACCAGTGGGACGTATATAGACTGTAACTTTACTTTACTACTTACAAATAATCTAATAAAATATATTATAAAATAATACCATTTAAAAAGGAACAGTAAATATTGTCTATATTTATATTTCATGATACTTGATGTATATCTAGGATATATGGAGTAGATTCAATTACCCGCATAAATTTGTTAGCTGGCTCGTGCTTACAATTTGAAGAATTTATCCCCAGTAGACAATGATCTGCAGTGGGTTTTGTGACCCTGGTGAGAATAGTGGTTGGTCTCCTTTTGATGTTTGACGTGTTAACATTTTGTATATTTTTCGACAACATCTGGTGGATAAGTATTTTGCCGTGGCTATGGATTTGACTTTTACGGAAGTCAAATCCAAACCTTACTTTATTCTGGTTATAAAAGTTGTTAGTCGGATAAGGAAACGGTCATTCGTAGAGCAAAGTTGTAACATATAGACTCGTAGTGTTGAATCTATGTAAGTGCTACTGTAATAGTGAAGTGTTCACTGCAATTGTGAAAGTGATAGTGTCTCGGTGTGTGATAAGTGATTATATGTCGTGAAGACTAACGCAACATAAAATATACAGTTGTATAAGAACAAGTGTTTAATTTTATGTACATTTATTTCATTCCTGTCCGATAGTTCGTTACATTTACAGATCTATCAGTATTCATTATGAGCCGTTGTATTTTTTTGGATTGATATCTTATTTTTGTTGAGTGGTTATCAATTATCATAATGAATAAACACCACAGTCCGCCAGTTTCACGATCACACTATTCAATAGATGCTGGTGCCTCGAAACCGTGCCTTGTGTCCGGCTTTGGGAAGACCTATTTTCAGCAGTTGATGTAGGATTAATTGCAAATATATAATGATTTCACTGTTTACTGTTGGTGATACATCATCCACATAGTAAACAGTGAAATGGTAACTGGCAAAAATTTTGAAAATGTTTTTTTAATTCCTGCTTTATTACATTTGCGTCTCTTTAAACAATCCAAAGTTTAAATTTGCTTTTAAATTAAACTTATTTACAATATTAAGGTAACTACACTAATTAAGTTGAAAGATGCGTTAAGAATTTAATTACAATTCATTAATACCAGAAACATTTATGAATAATATAAGTGGAATGCAGTAACTGAAAGTTTGTGATCCCTTACAGGATATTTATAACAATATTTATGTTTATGAAACAAAGCGAAAATTTTTTTCATTTAATTGAACTTACAGATTTACCATGTGCACGGCAGTGAAGGAAAACATCGTGAGGTAACGTATATAGGGAGATATAAAATATTTCGGGGATATGTAAAGACGTGGGCTCTCTGAGGCATCTCTAATCTCTGTCTAGTTTCACATATTTACCTGGAAATTGAAATAGCGACAATGGTGAATAATTTCTATTACCTCTCCTCTATGAATGAAGTATATGCATTGATCGGAGTCTCCTCGCTGAACGATGTAGTTCCCTGGGAAGAACACGCAGTGTCTCATCCACATAACCAACATTCGCTTAAAGTCGTCTTCTGTTTTGCTAAATATAATAGATTCTCCTATATGACACCCATAAACATCCTGCATCACTTGACTACGGAGTCGAAACGGCAGTTTGTACACCAATTTCGGCATCTGAAACAACAGCACTGATGCTTACATAAACAAACCAGAGCTGACCTTATGTACGTCTATGCACAGCTGGAAGAAGACTTTTTAGAGAGAATTGGCTACTGTTGTAAACTGTCGCTTTTCACCTGAGCCGTGGTAGATTTGTCTGATACGCTGTAACTAAAATAGGATAGTTGACACCGCCATTAATAAATTACTACATTACCTATATATTTTTTATTATCAATCCCCATAAAGTCCGTCTAATCCCTAGCGGTCGCATGCGACTGCACCCACCTACAGCACTTTAAACCATTAAAACTTATATTTAGAAACTACTTTTCTTTGAAGAAGTTTGGCATTATAAAATCTATACAAAATTCTCTGTCTTGTGGTCTAAACAAAATTCAGGTTTTACTTCATTACAAAAAGACTTTATTGTATTTTGATAACAAAAAACGTGTACATACCAAGCGGATGTCGGCAGCGTGAAAATCACTATTATTTCTATATATTACTCGAAATTATTTACGTAAAAAGATAAATTATATTCACACAAAAACTTTCATACCAATTTTCTAATAAAACACTATACTAAAAAACTAATGAAACACTAGAAACATCCAAAAATCAACAACAAAACACGATAACATCAACACGAAAATGGCGTACGTAATGAACATAGATTATAAATAAATAACCATAGAGTAACTGACTTTTTATTGCACTGGAGGATAGATAATTCCATATTGTGCCTATAATGCCAAACTTCTTCATAGAAAAGTAGTCTCTAACCGTAAGTATTTATGGGTTATAATGCTGTGGGTGGGTGTGGCCGAATTCGGTCACTTGGTATTTGACGGGATATCGCCGCGACCGAATTCAACCGCTTGGTAGCTAAGGGGTTAAGTTAATTTAGATATATAGTATTCATAAATAGAGGCAAATATGATAACCATTGTCTATAAAAACTATGACGTCATAACACTTCGTTGTCATAAACTACAGTAACTTTTTATTTCCATATAAATTTTCTTAAATAGAAATGTTTATTTTGACAACTCCTTCATCATTTATGATTATTTTAGCACCAAAGTGCGGGACGATAAATTAAAAGAGCGCGATAAACCCTGTCTTAGAAATGTAATATACTGTTACGACAGCCGATTATATGGACTAGAGTTTACTAAATTATAAAACAGGGTTTGCAACTATGAATCACGAATACAGAAAAGGCTACAAGCGGTGTACGCAGGCGGCGAAAAACCGATACAGACAGATATAAATACCGATACAGACTAAAAAAAAACATACTTGACAGACTAGTGACGTGGAGCAGCATTACTGGACAGCTACTATTACAATACTACAATGATTATTGGCAAACCTTGTAAAAAGTGCATGTCATTAGGCTCATTCTTGGAAAGCTCTATTATATGTTAGTTATATTTGCGACAAGATTATAATCTAAGCCAACAATCAAGACATAATATTATATTATTTTAATCATAATCTCGCGTACTGTGAAATTTACTGCAAGCGCTAACCATCTGAGCTACCACGGCTCTCACACAGTACGCGAGCAAGCCGGGTTCGATCCCCGCCGGCACCAATGAAATTGTAAATTGCAATTTTAAGTGCTGATTTACCACGTGCTCGGCGGTGAAGGAAAATATCGTGAGGAAACCTGCATGTCTGAGAAATAAGAAAAAAATATATTTCGAAGACATGTGAAGTTCGCCGACACGCATTGGGGCAGCGCGGCGGACACTGCCGTGTCCTAAAATCCTCTCAAAAATGAGCGGAAGCCTGTGCCCAGGAGTGGGATGTATATAGGCTGTAATTTTAAGCATAATCTTGTATTATAGGCATAAATTCTTATCTTCTAAGGTCCGATAATTGATCATGGTGTTCTCAAGGTTGCAAAACCGAAACGAAATGTTGAATAAATCAGATCTGGAATGTACCTACTCCCCCTTTGCAGGTGATTGCGAACATTAATTACTTTAAAATGCGGTAGAAAACAATACTTTTGGAAAGAGAATAAAGATATATAAGTACTAATGTTAAAGACTTTAACATCGGTATAAAACTAAAGATCTCTGCTAAGAAACCTAACGAGCTAATGGCGTCTTAGTGTCACTTGTCATGTCTAGTGAAATAATATGCATGACTTATTATAATCGGCATTTAGGGCGTCTCCAAATTAGAAGCGTGAGGAAGCGCTGCGGTGGTGCTACCAAAAAGAAGCGCTACAGTGGCGCGACTGTGTCGCAGTAGCCGCGCGTCAGTAACCCTTCGGTAAATTGTAGTGATGTTTGTCAGTTTTTGAAAAAATTGCAAATTTCAAAATACATACAATTTTATACGTGGTAGAGCCATGCTACAGTTATATTAGTAGTATAGTTGTAGCACGAATGGGTCGGCTCGACCGGGGAAGGACCACGCTCTCACAGAATACCAGCGTGAAATAGTAGCTTAATGCTGCTGTATTTCGTATGGTGAGTGTAGAGAACCGGAGACCCTTTTTACTGGAAACGAGGCATTCCATCTTAGTCCTCACGGATGACAACGCATCTGCATTTTGATTCGTAATCGAGGATAGATGTAGATGTCTATGGGCCACAGTAACCACTTACCATCAGGTGGACTGTGTGCTCGTTTGTCACCCTATCCTATAAAAAAAAAAAAGAAACATGGTGTTTTTTTTTTCTGGTATTTAGCATTAGGTTGTAGCCTTACAAGTTTACACTACTCTTATCAACGAGGACTTTCAACCATTTGCGGGATTGTGAATGAAACATGTCAAATAATCTTCGAAATTCTGAATGCTAGTTATATCCCGAAACTAAGTCAAGATGACTGGTTAGGTGACGCAATTGGATTCTTCAATAAATCCAACTTTCCTAATTGTTTTGGTGCCATAGATGGGAAACATATACGAATCATCCAACCAGAATACTCCGGGTCTTTGTATATAATTATAAATATTATTTTTCTATTGTTCTTTTAGCTGTATGTGATTCGAATTATTGTCTCACCTATATAGATGTTGGGTCTTACGGCAAAGCTGCGGATTTACAAATTTTCGAAAATAGTGACTTCTATAGAGAACTTCACGGAAGAAGACATCCCAAATAGCGCATTGATTAATAATAATGGAAGTTCAATATAATTAAAAGCGTGTCACTTCCCTACGCAAAAATGACGTGCGTGTGTCACGGTAGTGGCGCTGCAACTGCGCTTCTAGAAATTGTATAAAAATTGATAGCAGCGCTGCTAGCGCACCACAGCGGCGCCACTGCAGCGCTTACTCACGCTTCTTGAAGGCGCCCTTACTCACCTTTCATGAAAAATATCTGAGACAAGAGGTCCATGAGAAGCATGTGCCCAATGCACAGTAGTGGGATGTTTATAGGTTGTTACAGTAAAAGGCACGGATAATAACCATAAAATGAGCCGTGGTAGCTCAGTGGTTAACACTCGCTGTAAATATAACATAACGCGAGTAACCCGGGTTCGATCCCCGCCGGCACCAATGAAATTGTTAATTGCAATTTTATGTGCTGATTTACCACGTGCTCGGCGGTGAAGGAAAAACATCGTGAGGAAACCTGCATGTCTGAGGAATAAGAAAAAAAATATTTCGAAGACATGTGAAGTTCGTCAACACGCATTTGGGCAGCGCGGCGGACACTTCCTTGCCCTAAACCCTCTCAGAAATGAGGGGAGGCCTGAGCCCAGCAGTGGGATGTATATAGGCTGTAACATTAACATTAACAATAACCGTAAGAGTTTTACGTATAGAAACATGTCATTGTTTTATAAAAGTACTAATCCGACAAATAACCTAAAGCTCAAGATTCGTCCTTTGTCGCCAATAATTGCTACTATATACAGTATACACATTTTTATTTACTTGGCGCCCTTGTTGTCTGTTCCAAAGCTCGCACACGTAGTCCCACATTTTGTTCGTCTGATGCTCGCTGAGATCAGTGTCTCTAAGGCCATCCCTCAATTCGTTTATTCTATAATCGTATGCTATACGTGACGACGAGTGTGCTGTTATCATCGCTGACATTTCCGATATTAGGAGACCTAAAGAAAATTGTTTTTAAGTAAGTTTTTTTGTAGAAGAGCTTTAGGATGAAAACGCAAGCTCCTAAATTTTTAGGCCGGGTCCACATTTGATCATCTTAACTAACCCTAATCAGGTGTATCGTGTAGAATCGTATAGAATACTGGTATCTTAAATTTAAACGCCTGTTTTGACAATATCGTATCACTAGCTGTATCGAGTCAAAACGCGTCTACTTAACCATATCGTATCAAGTCAATCCAGTGTATTGGCATTAACGTTCTTTATATGTGGACGCTACAAATTTTCCTCCGATCCTTGAATCTGTTTCATGACCGAAAATTTTAAGACAGAGGCTATGTATAGTATTCCTTCAGAGATAAAACTACTATAGATGGAACACAGCGTATCACATATAGTATCGCATCATGATGTGAGGATACGATACGATACGACAATATCAAAATATGCTCACGATGCTCATGTTATTGGTCATGTTACAAGTACAGTATCATAACGTATTACACGTATTTTTTTATGGGATAAGGTGACAAACGGACACAGTCTACCTAATGTTAAGTGGTTGCTGCGGCCCATAGCCATCTGATAGACATCTATCCTCGACTACGAATCAAGTTGCAGATGAGGAACTAGATGTAATGTCCTTTTTTCCGGTAAAAAGGGTCTATCTACGGTTCTCTACACTCACCATACGAAACACAGCAGCGCTAAGCTGCTATTTTACGGTGGTATTCTGTGAGAGATTGCAGGTATGGGTAAGGGGTTGCACTTCCCGTAGCGCCGAAGCGGTTACAGAAGTAACTTTGGGTCAATATTCCTGTGTAAAAAGTGAGGTTATCATTATACAAAAAAAAACCGTTACTCATAAACTACACTTTTCCGTAAGGAGGGAAGGGTAGTGGGGCTTTCCCTGATAGGGCACACACCTGCTCCCCTCTTCCCCCCTCCTGCCGGAGAGTATAAATATTAACATTTTGAGGCTAGGTCGATACAAACCTTGACCAAATAAAACACCTTACTCCCCCAAATTCCTGCCAAACGATTCTAAATTTCAACCAATTATTTTAATCTGTGTGTAACCGCGGTTAACTATGACATTGGGACGTCGAACACCTCAGTTCCCCCGATGACCTGGGTGCTGTAAAGTACATATTTGAAACGTCGGGAATATAAAGAAGTTAATATAGGCAATAAAATCCTTAAAAACTTGTTTTATTTAAATGTGTAGCGTTCGCGTAAATGTAAGAAATCGATGGTATATATTATATATAATCGATGGATATATATATATATATATATATATATTGCGAACCATTAAAATGCTATAAAACACGAAATACACTGTCCCACATGCTTACGTACCTTGCTGAATTTCACCTTTTTCTGTAAAGGTACGAAATAAGTGAACGTTTCTTTAGCACCACGTTTTCTAGTAGCTGCTTCTTTCTAGATGCTACTATTGTACTGTATTGCCTCATGATTGTTGATTTAACAGGTGTTATGAGCTTAGCTTACCTTTATTATACTCTACATTTATTAAGCAAAATTGTAGATAATGTGCGCTAGGCAAGCTTAACCGCCTATTTTTCCAGTTATAATAGCCGTTGAACTTCGTTTTAATTACTTAAGAAATGTTAAGGTCGTAAATTTACCTGTACAGAATTTGATAATAATGATTATAATGATCGTTTCTATCACTTCAAAATCATTTTGTGATGATACATCCCCTGTTCCGGTTATGGTCAGTAGATTCATCATATACCATAAGGATGCTACGTACAAAGAAAAATATTGTCCCTAAAAACAGAAAAAGTGTAAGTATAGTTCTATTAATTAGTTTAAGTAATATAAATAAAAAGGCGGTTGTCATCATCATCATATTTAATAGGCAATCCATGTGGGAGACCTATGGGCCTATATTTATATATTTGTTATAAACTGACGCTAGAGGAGGCGTATGTTTAACAGTGGAATTTTAGTAAGTTTTAATGGAATGGGATAGCTTTATTTAATACATTATGTAGTACATTTTAGAACAATTTAGACATTGGACCAACCGAAACAACCCTAAGGGCCGCCACACACATAGGCGAATGCTATACGCGTGATATTTATCACGATCCTTGGATCGCGATCCAGGATCGTGATATTTATTGAACGTGTAGTATCAAGTATTGATGGATCGCGATACGGATCACAGAATTTCTAGATTTCCGAAAATCCATATCGCGATCCAAGGATCGTGATAAATATCGCGCGTGTAGTGTTGCTGCGATACGGGTCGCGTCAGTCTGCTCTGGAGAAGCCATGGAAGAAGACTACTTTTGTAGTGATGCGGGCGAAATCGCAAACGAAAGCGACAATCCTGTTTCGACGGGACAATCTACAATCCATCAAAAATATTTACAGGCTTTTATATTATGTTTGGAACAAACGCTCATATAATGGGACACATCGTATGATGGTTTTAAAAACAATTGTCAGCGCATAAAGGCACTTTAGTAGTTACTACCAATTTATAAAAAAATAAAAAATGACGCTTCAATGAAAGATTGATGTGTGATTAGTGTTGATATGACTATCACCATCATTTAAAGAACTTATCGTGAGGGGTTTTCGCCCACATTAATATTTTATTATAGTATTAGTGCGATAAACGAGCATACAGTTCACATGATGGTAAGCTGTGGCTTATAAACATCCGCACCGATCCTCGATCAAGAATCAAAATGCAGATGCGTTGTCGCTTGTCACCCCTGAGACAGACTGACTAAGATAGAATGCCTCGTATCCAGAAGTGTCTCCGGTTCTCTACCCTCACCATACGAAACACAGCAGAATTAAGCTGCTATTTTACGCTGATATTCTGTGAGAGCGTGGCCCTTCCCCGATCGAGGCGACTCATTCGCGCTTCAACCGTAATATATAGCTGCACCATGGCTCTACCACGTATAAAATAGATGTATAAGTTATGTATCCATCTTAAAAGGATGTCATCACACTAGTGAATCGCACCTTTATAAAGTCCCGGTAAGTCGATATTATCCCGTATTTTAATGTACTATGTTTATTATATTAATAAACAAAATGTCACCAATAGTGGAGTAAACATAATGGACATAAAATAGCTTAACAATTCTACCTAACAGTTGAGTTCTGATATCAATTTTATAATCTTGTGTCTTTTTCTTATTCACTATTATTCCGAAGTTATAATATAGCTTATTCACACGGGTCCGATGCGGTAGATAAAGGCTGATTAGGCAGATCAGGTTTAAAAATAAATTTATATTATGAGGTCACACACATACATTCGCACACGTACACGCACTCACATACACACACACACACACACACACACGTGCGCGCGCGCGCGCGCACACACACAAAATAGAAAGTTAAGAGCAATTTTTGCTTTCCGATCACTTTTGTAAGGGGGTAAGGGACTGAATCTCCTTAATACAGGCTGTTTCTTAGTCTAGCAAGGTGAACGGAACGTCACCCTCACTCGTGTTTTTTTTTTCACCTAATTTTATAGCTATCTCATGTAAGATTTATATGTACTACAAGTTAAAGTTTTTAATAAATTATTATTATTATTAAATTTTGGACAGGATTTATTAGGATGAAATCTTTTTACTATCTAGCAGTTCCTTTTATGTCTATTATAATTAAACTTCTGGGGTTTCACAACATTTTTGAGAGGTTGTTGAAGCGGAAAGAGTAAGTACTCACTTTGCGCTGCGAATGGCAGTTCCTTGTTCACCTTCACTTCAAGTGTTGCAAGTACCTGCGATCTTACTAAGATTTCACGCGTGTTATGTAACTTAAGGAGTGCACTTCACTACCATTATAGGTGTTAGTGCTAGTCACTATTAACATGTGTTTGAAGGTTACACCAGTCAACAACTTTTCTAAATCCAATACCGGACCTAGGCCTTTCCAAAAAAGGGCAAGATAGCAAACATAACTTGAGAGGTTTATTCATACCAAGTGAGTGAGCGCAGAGCTTACACCGCTGCACGTTACCAGACTGCTTAATTTTTTTTGAATGATTTCTCCGCCAGCCGTTTGTCTGTTCCTAAAGTCTTTTCGGCAAGAATGTTCGATTCCTACTGGCACAAATGACAAGTAACGATTCATTAAATAACTCACCTCAGCATACTGGGCACGTAAACTCAATTCCTCTTTGGACATCCAGTTCGCCGAAGTGCAATGTACTGGCGTTAAGCAGGACAACTTAAAGAAAAGGCACGCATTCACGTGCGTTAGTATTGACGCCCATATTGCTATTGTGCTGTTGAAATAAAATAAAAATAATGATGTTTTTCACAAAATATAAATAGTTTCGACTTATTGGTTGTAGAATACGTCTCCTTTATTTAAATTCCATTTCCCGCTGTTCTTTCGACACGTAATTATTGCACAATTTGCCATTTTTTAAATAATTTGCGTGCAGCGACGCTTGACAAGAGGCTACACGGGCTCCACCCACTCCCCCGTTCTATTATATATGTAATTAAAGTATTCTATGGGTATAACAGAGAGCCAGTATAAATTACAGGCTGTGAGGCTTCCATCTTGGTACTCGGCGGCGACAACGCGTCAGTGTTTGTGTGAAGCTAGCTGCGGGTGTCAATAGACGGCAGTATGTCAGGTGTACTGTATGTACATTTGACACTTCAGTCTTATAAACACTTTTTCTTCCGAGGGTTTTCTTCTGGATATGTACAACCCTGCTTACAAGTTCCCATTCACGCAGTCAATAAGCAATCCTTCCATTGTCGTAGTGTGTCAAGAATGGTATAGAGAGCCAGTTTAATAATTGCAAGCTGTGAGATATTCCATCTTATTCCACAGAGATGAAAGCACCTGCAGACTTCTTTGTTTAAAGTTCGTTAGCTAGCAGGGACATATGGCTGAAGAAGTAGGTAAATCGGGCACTAAATATGTGGATCCGACAAACGTTACTAATACTATCTTCAGGCAATGCAAGTCGATATTTCTTTTAAACAAAAAATTGGTTGTAGTCAGTTTACGGACGATAGTTTAAGGTGACGTCGTAACAAAATATTGATTGCATACTTTGTGGAAAAGAGAGAGATGCGACGCAAGTTGTACGCTCAAGTCGGTCGTGCCTTTCGCTTGCTCGTGCAGCGCTCTCGCTCCGATCGTAACGTTACAGTGAGCGCAACGTTACAATGAGTCATTCTTTTTCGAGCGTGCAGCCGGCGTTAATCGATTTATTAGACGTTGTCACGTCAAAAACGTCACCTCAACACTAATATTTTCTTCTGTATCGTGGAGGCAGTTTACATAAATTGTACAAGGACAAAAATCCAGAGCCGGACAATTACTTATAGGTCATACAAATACTTGTTCCGTGCGGGATTCGAACACGCAGTCCTCGGCGTCGTAACTCATTGCTAAGCCACTGCGCCACGGAGGTTAACACCGTCAAAAACGTCAAACATAATATAACAGATTATTACCTATAGTTTCTCAGTGAATAAAAAAATTATGAGTGAAATAGATAGGAATTACCAATGAATATTTTGATTTTTATGCATATAAGTGTAACGCTCCAGTCTATGGATGTTCTACAATCACTTTTTTTAATTTATTTAACTTCGTATACACTGAAATGTATATATGTTGTACTTAATGCCTGAGGCATTATCTACCAGTCTACCTTAATTTATTATATTTTATTAATTCAAAAAGGGAACGACAAACAGACTATCTAGTTATTCATAGCCTGTGGGCAGTAAGCCATGAAAAGGACACCATGTTTTTTATCTACTTTTACGATGATTTAAAAAAAAGAATTGGTACAATGCAGCGTTATGTACCTATCTTGTCAATATTAAGCAATTCGTAATTTTATTGAATTTTTTGGGTGTTCGACTTCGGTCTCAAGCCTGTTAAACTTACGCAGGAAGCTGATAACTGTGTAGATACTTACTTTAGTTTGAGAAATAAATTAGCCGTTCCGATAGAGATATTACTATGTTGCCTATAAGTGAAGAGATAAGTAATCCTAAAAAGCTGGGGTGCCCGAAGATAACAGAAGATTGCATTTATTAGTTTCGGATTTAAATTCATGGTAAAAGCTATGTAACTTATTGGTAAAATAGACATGAAATCTCTTCTTCTAAGAAATACTTTAGAGAAATACCTAAAAGAAAAAGAGATTGAAATAAAGTTTGATATGGTAGTAAATCTCTTGTTTATCTGAGCTCGCTAAAAGTCTGCTGCTGTAGATCCACCGCTACAGAGACTCTCCTATTATAGGGATCAGAGTTGAAGATTGCAATTCTCACTATTAACGCTTCCCCCCCCCCCCCTACCTCGGTAGTGTGCGTATTGGGATGATTAAACCGCAATGTGTCCGAAGCCATAACATTTTTTGGGATTTCTCATAGAAGCCTCCACTCTTCCACATCCACGATATATATATATATATATATATATATATATATATATATATATATATATATATATATATATATATATATTTCACTGAATACGAATATTCGGCCGAAAGTTCGGTAAAACTTTTACCGAACATTCAGCCGAATATTTTTTTGGGATTTCTCATAGAAGCCTCCACTCTTCCACATCCACGATATATATATATATATATATATATATATATATATATATATTTCACTGAATACGAATATTCGGCCGAAAGTTCGGTAAAACTTTTACCGAACATTCAGCCGAATATTATTTGGCAGGATCACCTCGGTACCTAACCAATTTACGTCGAAACTTGAGTAAAGTGAAATGTACCTATGTAATGTAATGTTTCTTTGTTTGATTCCAAAAACATTACACAAATAAATCTACAATTCCTCAAAAATATAACGCTATACAAGTAGATTTAACCTACTCGTATAAATAAAATATACTGTCAACAGTAAAATTATGAAAGACATGGCGTTACTCAATTCGTACATTTCAATACAGTGGACACCTTGAGTACCACTTTGACGAATGTTCGGTGATCTAGCCGAATGCGAATATTCGGTAAAGCTGCCGAATACCGAATATAAAATGAAAATTCGGCCCATCTCTACCCGTTGCACTATTCGTACGTTTCTAGTAAACGCTCCTGTTAAATTCTTAAGACTTAATTTTTCGGTTCTTTGAGTTTATGATCGCTTCATTATTAGGCATTACTCGTAATACTGCAGCTTACTAATCTTTTGGGATTATAGATAACTTTATTTCTACTGCGAATATTTTCATAACGGGTTCTATCATCGCAGAAAAATAAAGTTTCCCGAATGATTTTTACTTTACTCGTACGATATGGACCATAGATTTCGTCAACGTATTTACTATATAAGTAATATATTACCGATATCTTCTTTTTCATCGCTCCTAAACAGTGAGCCTTGGTAGACTCTGTTCTGAGTATTTTTTATCGGACTATCCCAGAATGAGGGCAATGACTTTCGAGTATACATATATATGTACGTTAGTACGTAGATATGTTTATTTCTTTGGCATGTTTTGTAGCCTAAGTTGCTTAATGGATCTTAACAAATGGGATTTCGTTAGATTTGTCTTAGTTGTAGAAGTAACACGGGATACAAAACTTATCTCTTTTTGTAAAAGTTTTACGCAGTTTTATTCATCTGGCGTTTCTTTCTGCCATTTCCCATAGTCTCTTCTTACAGTATCCCCAAAATGAAATGTTAAGTTCTCCCTCCTTCCACTACACAGCACATTATGTAAACATTTAAGTTAGTAAGTTATACTTCAAACAAAAATACTGTTATAGGTACCTAATACTCACATCTTTCGCACTTTCTTTGGATTAAGAATACAGTCTCCGTAACGATTGGTATAACCTGTGTGTAGATCCAAGAAGACCTTATAAATGAAAATTGCGTCGAATGCAGTGCAAATGTAAAAGAAGTACACGTTCGACAGAAAAGCCATTTGGTACACAAGGATCATGAAATCAACGTACGAGAGAAACATGATGAGGTAATCTGGAAAGTATTATGAAAATTGATATGCATAATATAATTTGCTACTAAAAGTAGTCCATGTTCGAAGATGTATAGATTTCCCTTAAGAAGAAAACCTAATCTAGTTCTTATAGAGGATAAGGATACTGGGATTACTTATAAATATAAGAGAATACCTTTTTTGCAGTTGATAGTTTCAGATTATATGAAAGATGTCGCTGTCACTGAAAGTCAGCAAGGGCATCATCAAATAACATATTGTATGCGTGCGGACAAGCTTAGGTACTTTTAAAAAATACATGCATGCATAAACTCAAGCCTATCATCCAGAGGTGTAGGTGGCGACTAAAGAGTATATAAATCATAACGCTTAGCAGATACTACGGACTTCCACTTGACACAATCTCGCTACACACTTAAGAGTACTCTCATCTTAAATATGTCGCTAATTTGGTTGATAAATTTTCTTCTAGAGCATCCCTCGCTGACTCTACCACTCACTTGTTACCACTACCTGATAAGCAATTACTGTTAAACGTGTTAGTTTCAGGTGGTAAGTATTATTTGAAATATTTTCCCATACTCGCGATATATCTAAATCACAAAGAAGAGCTGAACCCTCGCAAAGGTAATGCCCAATCACCACTTTTAATTTAGTTCATCTTCAATATATCGCCAAAATGGTCAATAAACTCGTCTGGAGCGTCTCTTGCCGACCCCACCACTCCTATTATTTTAGGTTTGTGGTTTAATTTTTAATCATCGTATAACCCTTAAATTTCCAGTGCACGGAAAATAATTTAAGTTTGTTATCCACTTCGATTATAAGTAGCGACTCCAGTTGCATTGTTTGTGGCGTTTAAAGTAGATACTTAATTAACTTACACATACTCCACGTTGAATTAACTTCACCTGTATTTCTATTAATAAAAATTCTATTTTGAAGACAGTCAGAATGTCAGGTTTGAGTAATGATTGTTATTTTTGACAATAATTAAAATAAATTAAAAATGTTTACTTACCCATAAATATCACAAATTTTGAATCTGGTACAACACTACTGCGGAACCATCTGCGAAAATATTTTTTTTTATTTAGACGTTCTATAAGAGATTTCATCACTTTAAACTTTACCGAAAGCAAAGCAATTAATTACGAATAACTATTTCACTGGCGCCGGCGCCAATAAAACTGTTATTGGTAATTAAGCACTGACGTACCACGTATGCGGAGTTTAAGATAAAACATATGAATTAGAGAAACCGTCATATCACAGAAATAAAAGAAGTTAAATCTGTCTGGATTATTTATACTTACAATGAAACTTGTACATTATTAGGTATACTGTAACAGATATATTATGACTGCCTCGTTGGTCTAGTGGTTGTAGTAGTGCGACTGCTGATCATGAGGTCCTGGGTTCGAATCCCGGGTCGGGACAAAAAACTAATTATTGAGTTTTTCCGTCAAGAAATTCTCAGTAGCTGGCCGGAGTCAGGAAGTTAACGGTGTCTCATCCCCGTGCCTCGGAAAACAAGTAAAGCCGTTGGTCCTGCACCTGATCTCTCTCCGGTCGTGTCGGTTTACCATCCCATCGGATTATGAGAGTGAGGGAATATAGAGTGCACCTGTGCTTGCGCATACACTTGGGCACTATAATCCTGTCCTGCGCCGATGGCTAGTCCCCGTTGAGGCTGGCCGCCGTGACAAAATTCGGTCCGGAGGACATTATTATTATTACATAGCTGACACAATTATAAAGTAAAAATAACACTAAACGAATGAGATCGGATGACTATTAATGTCAGTCGTTAGGGGAATACCTATGATCAGTGGAGCAGTGGTAGGAAAAGGTTTTCATACCCGATGAGCCGTGGTAGATCAGGGACATGCTATAAACCCGGGTTTGACGCCCGCCGGCACCAATAAAAAATTTTAATGCAATTTTAAGGCTCATTTACATTCTCGTTGGTGAAGGAATATATCGCGAGGAAACCTGTATGTCTGAGAAATCAGTTTGCCACGTATTAGAGCCGTGCGGTGGGCACTTCCTTGTCCAAAAAATCTCAGTTGTGATAGAAAGCCTGTGCCCAGTAGTGGAACATATGTAGGCTGTAACTTTTATTTGTTTAACTGGTTTTACGGCTCTGGGTTCTAGCCCTTCTGAGCCTATCATTTATTTCAGAATCTTCATTCTTATATATTTTTTCTTCACAATATGCTGATGCGTCACATTGCGAAGTTTTTGGGGATTTTTGACGACAGCTCAACCCAACGGACAGTTGATGACGACAGCGACTCAAGTTCATAAGGCACCCAAGCAATCAAATTAACTTGAGGTTTATATGAACATCAAAGCACTTATTTCGTCGTTTTCTCTAATAGTTCACACGCGCAGACACTTAATTCACAAAACCACATCACTTTTACGAATCAAAATCAACTTCAAACTATTAGTTAAGCGAGAAAACAGGAGCGATAATCCGTCTAAGGCCAAGTTTCCGCCAAAACTCCCTAGGGTGTAACTACGTATGTTCAGTAATGGATTGGTCATAAACTGTAATTAAAATAATATATATGAAGAAGAAGATGTCGTTATTATCAATGTATGGTATATCGTCGCCTTTTATATTAACATCAAGATTCGTACGTCTATACTGCTTGGTGTTAATATAATCAAGTTTTGTACATCTCAACCTTCCGCAGGCGCAATAAAAAAACTATAGTCCACTTTATTTTGAAAATATCTTTTTTGCTACTACCATAACACCCTTGCAATTTTCGAGATAACTTTTACTGAATGATTTGTCTTTTTTTTATAGAAGAAGGGGCAAACGAGCATGCGGCTCACCTGATGTTAAGTGACTACCGCCGCCCATGATCAACCGCAACACCAGGAGAATTGCAGGTGCGTTGCCGGCCCTTTAGAAAGGAGTAAGCTCTTTTCTTGAACCTGCGCCTTGTCAAGTTGCAGGCAGTGTGCCGGCATGAAATACTGTCCCGCTCTGCTGAGCACGCCAAGCTTTTTAGAGGCCAATTTGGCCTTCCCTTCCAAGTGACCACGAAACTGCACGTCACTCGATATGTCGACGCCGAGGATTCCGATACTGGCTGAGGCAACAAGGGGAGTGCCTTGAAACTGAGGGGATACGACAAAGGGGTTCTTTTTAGCGGTTAACGCGCAAACTTTTGTCTTCTGGGGGTTAAACTGGACTAGATTTAGTCGTCCCCAATCCGAGACTCTGTTCAGCAAAGACTCGACTTCAGACACAAGTTTGTCCCGGCACTCGGAGACGTTTTCCCGAAAAATATTGGCTCGGCCGGTGTAAAGAGCATCACCAGTGCTGTCATCTGCATAGCAATGAATGTTACGGGTATGCAACATATCATTGATATGCAGAAGAAACAGCGTTGGCGATAGCACGCAGCCCTGTGGAACACCAGCATTAATAGGCTTGCAATCGGAGCTTGCACCGTCTACAACGACCTTGATGCTCCGATCTGAAAGAAAGCTGGTGATCCAATCGCACAATTTCTTGGGAAGCCCATAGGAAGGGAGCTTCGAAAGAAGCGCTTTGTGCCAAACCCGATCGAAGGCCTTCGCAATGTCCAAACTAACAGCCAATGCCTCCCCCTTAAACTCTACTGCCTCCGCCCATCTGTGAGTTAGGTAGACCAGAAGATCACCAGCTGACCGACCACGGCGAAAACCGTATTGGCGGTCACTAATCAGCTGGTGATCTTCAAGGTACCTCATGAGCTGGCAGTTTACTATGGACTCCATTGTTTTGGAGAACAAGGAGGTGATGGCGATTGGACGGGTCTGAGCGGTCGCCTTTTTTAGGGATCGGGTGGACGAAAGCCGTCTTCCACGATTTTGGGACTACGCCTAGGGAGTAGGAGTACCGGAAAAGACGCGTTAAAACCGGTGCCAACTCTGGAGCACACGTCCTCAGCACAATTGGGGGGATTCCGTCAGGCCCACTCGACTTGTGGATGTCCAGGGAGAGGAGTGCTTTGCGAACCAAGCGCTGTGTGAACTGCACTTCCGGAATGGAGCACTCATACTGCGGGATGGTCGGCGGCGTACTCCCCCCGTCATCGAGAGTCGAGTTAGACGCAAAGAAAGAGCCTAGGAGATCGGCTTTCTCCTTTGCAGTATGGGCCAGTGAGTCGTCCTCCGTGTGCAGAGATGGAAGAGATGGCTGACAGAAATTCCCCTGGACAGCCTTGGCGAGAGACCAGAATGCACGGGTTCCAGAAGGAAGGCGAACTAGTTTCTCGCCAATTCTGCCTATGTGCTGTGACTTTACCTTGGCCATGACTCTTTTGAAGGACCTAGAGGCGGAATTGTAGTTCTTTTTTAGAGCGCTGGTGTTTACATCCCGGGACGCTAATGCATCAACCCAGGCTTGGTAGCACTCCTGCTTATAGCATGATGCTATTTTACAGGAGCGACCAAACCATGGCAGAGATTTGTCTCCAATGGGCAGCACAGAGGAAGGAATAAAAAGTTCCATACCCTGAAGTACCACATCAGTAACAGAATCTGCAACAACGTTGGGATCATCCGGCGAGAAGCAAACCCCCCCCCCCCCCAAGGGTAGGAAGCAAAGAAAAACCGCATCCCATCCCAATCGGCTGACCTATAGTGCCAAACACGGCGGCAGCCTGCAGAATGCAACCGCGATTTCAGCGTGAGTGGCACAACACTCCGGACCAGACAATGGTCCGAGGAGCCTAAAGGGGCGTCGACGGAAATCTGATATCCGTCCAGGTGAGAGGTCAGCAGAAGGTCCAACAGGGAAGGTGCATGATCCTCCACAACTGGAATCCGCGTAGGCGAAGTAACCAGTTGTATCAGACCATATGCCAAGGCAAAATCATGAACAGATCTCCCCGCATGATCGGTTAAACGTGAACCAAGCCATTCGGCGTGATGGGCGTTAAAGTCGCCGAGGATCACGATCTCTGCGGAGGGGATCTGCTGTAGCAACGAATCTGCAGCCATTTGGACGTGGTCGAAGAGTCGGTCTGTTTCGGCATTACCGCTATGGGACCTATAGAGGCACCCGTAGACGCGCGGATGGTCGTCGCTGTCTACGCGTAGCCAAAGGATGGGCAGGTCCGAACCTTCAAGTCTGCCGAGGCGTCGAGAACAGATGTCCTCTCTGACGCAAACGCAAACTCCAGCCCGAGGCACAAAGGAGTGTTCCAGTTTGTACCACGGGTAGGAGAGATACGAGACATCAGCCGGACAGGACACCTGCGTCTCGGTCAGAAAGAGCAGAGCCGGCCTCGCAGTCTCGAGATGGTAGTGGACGGCGTTTAGGTTAGAGTGAAGTGTTGATGGGGGGGGGGGGATTTGGGCCTCCGGCCACCTGCACTCACCAGACGAAACGCGGAAGCAGAGCTTCCACTTCACGCCGGTATTCTGTGAGGTCGTGGTACCACCCCGGTTTGAGCCGGCCCATACGTGCAACAGCAAAGCTGCCGCGTGGCTCTACCACTGTCTTCTTTCAGCCTAGGTTTTTTTTATAGGATAGGGTGACAAACGAGCACACAGTCCACCTGATGGTAAGTGGGTGATGTGGCCTGTGGCCCATAGACATCTACATCTATCCTCGGTTACGAATCAAAACGCATATGCGTTGTCAGCCGTATGGACGAATATGGAATGCCTCTGTTCCAGTAAAAGGGGTCTCCGGTCTCTACACTCACCATACGAAACACAGCAGCATTAAGTTGCTATTTCACGCTGGTATTCTGTGAGAGCGTGGTTCTTCCCCGGTCGGGCCGACCCATTCGTGCTACAACTATACTATACTATATAGAATGGCTCTACCACGTATAATAAGGTGTTCGTCCATGAGTCAATAACCGGCCAGCTGTGCATTTCTGGGAGAAGTGTTTCGGTCCGTAGGGTATGGAGGCAATCTACCGTAGTCGTCAGAGGATACTACGTAGACGTAGAAGTTGCTACGTAAGTTTGAGTTAGTTGCAGGTGTCCATTGGCTAGTAGTCACTTACCGTCGTTGATTCAATTCAAATGATATCATTTTAAAATATCCGCTCATGATGAACTTACCTATGAGGTTTGAAAAATAAATACTTCGCAGCAATATATTCATCGTTGCCTGCTGATGTAACGGATCTTGAGCCGTGAGATGCTATACTTTTTTCTGGGCTCTGCAAATAATTGAGCTAAGTTCGAGCTTAAGTTAAAGTAAAGATGACAAACGAACACACACTGACTGACCTCATAGTGTGGTCCATGGACCATTTCTCCTTAATTAGGAATCAAAATTCAGATGCGTTCTCAGTTGTCACCCTCAGTACTTATATTAAATGCCTGGTTACGATTTCAAATTGTCTCCGGTTTTCGATATTTATTATCACCATACGATACACAGAAACATTTGCTGCTATTTCACGCTAGTATTATGCGGTCCTTTTCCGATCGAGTCGAATTATTTATGCTGTGACCGTAACTTTTCTTAAAAATAAAAGTGACAAATGCTGTAGTGCACCTGATGGTAAATGGCTAATGCTGCTCATGGACGCCTTCAACTAACTTCAAATGAAGAAGACCACAGATGCGATTCTGTTGCATTGCTCTGAGGACTGGTATGCCTCACAGCTTGCATACCTTTTAAACCGTAACACGTACTGTTTTTTTATGTCAGAAACATTTCAGAGGATGGTACCTAACTAGACGAGATCCTACGGAGAAAAAAAATTAAAAAGCTGCAGTGCTGCTCTTAATCATTGCTTTGCTTAATCCTTCGTTATCTTTATAACAGAGCATCGTGACTACATTTTCAAATATAAGACTTTATTGGAAATCGTCTCTCTGCAGTTGTCGAGGTGTACAGAAAGGATAACTCGATACGGCTGCGGAAGAGCCCCACTCTCATACTAAATAAGCGTGATATACCAACATAATGTTGTGTTTCGTATGGTAATTGATTAGAATCGAAAACGAAATGGGTTTCCGATCGTTAAAAGAGAATTCCATCTTGTCCTCAAGGGTGAAAACGGATCGGCATTTCGATTTATAAGTGACTATAGATGTTGTCTAAGAGTCACAATATTTCTTCAAAGATGTAGATTTTATAAGCAATATGGCCGGGTTGTTACCTCTGTAGCTTACATACTGAACCTAAATTACCTAAATTTAAATAAATTAAAAATGTAACAATTGCTCTTTTAACAATTTTTAACAATTACTACTTAATAGTATTTCACTATGAATGTTTTCGGCATGTCGCTTTGTGTCTATTTGTAATAAATATATTATGAAGAGTTATTAAGTTAATTTTATTTACGTGTGTTATGAGAATGTAATCTGGCAAACTTAGGGTGCAATGGGTGTTTAGGTTGTTTAAATTATTTTATTTAAGACATCCCGTTGCTTATACACACAAAAGAATGACGTTAACAGTCTTAGTATGTTGGTAAAATTCGGTAAATTTATATTTATCTATCTAATATCTCTCTTTAAGTCCGTCTTACATCGACATTTGTATTTATATCCGGAACGTCGTCTTCATCTGCCCCTGATTCGTAGGTTAAGGAAAATGGCTGTACCTGAAAGATGCACAAATTATTTTTTATTTTGATATGCAAGGATTTCAAAAAGTTAAAGAGGCTTTAAACATTCTGTCATTACTGAATTTATAAGGTTTCGGAACATAGTATAAGGGTTAAAGTATGAAATTTCTGTATTAAATTAAAAATATAAGCTCCCTTTGTACTGAGAAAAGATTCATTAATCGAAGTACATACTCTCATAATTTATATATTTCTGACATTTCGAGGGAAGGGAAAAACTCTGGCGATATTAACTTTACAAAGTCTATGAATGAATGCATTTTGTACCGCTCCTTGAGAAATTTTGTTTCCTTTGTAGGAAATTGTACAAATCGCTTAACAAGTGGTAAAATTAAAAATGTTGTACAACCGACTTCAATATAAGAACTTTTTTAACAGAAATTAGGGTGTACTGAACACATGTGCGTACCCCTTTAGAGGGTATGGACGTGACGTTATGTTGTGTGATTGCGCAAACAATGGATATATGTGATAGCAATATTGGCGGTTGATTTGCTGGCATTTATTGAAGGCTGTAAAGTGGTCTGTCACCGAAACTCATCATCGGATCTTTACAAAATTTAAATGAGACCATTTCGGAACAAACTTCTTTCGAACAAAAAATTAATTTTGCAAATCCGTCTATATATTATGTAAAAGTTATGCCCGAACATACATAAAAAAATATAAACATCCAAATTGAGAATATCCCGGGTCATCCGGGATATCATTTGCCCGAGGTTATGCTCACGTGAAAAGAACGGAGGTGGGCTTGTAATCCAGTACCAAAGACATAACACAACCAAAACCGGAAACTAACAATTTGGATTTTTGCACGTTTTTTGGCTTTGGCTGGATTCGAACCCTGACCCACACGTCGTCGTTTCACGAATTGGCCACACTGTGTAAATTTTATTTTATTTTTCAGGCCTGGTTTTTTAGTTTTACTTACATATATACTTACATAGGGCTGCCATCCGTCCGGATTTTCCCGGATTTGTCCTAGTTTAAATATAGTCCTAGTTCTAATATAGGGGTGTAAATTGTGGTCCGGGTGCAACCCGGACTACAATAAAAGTCCGGGTTTTCGATCACATCCCGTTCCCATAAATTATGTAAATAAAAGCTATGGGTTATGTATTTTACCGTAAACTATGTAGTTATATGTAGTTTTCTTTTTAATTTAAATTAGATACACAGTTCTATGAATGTAAACAACAAATTTTGTTTTGTTTTTCTGCAATATATAGAAATAAACATGTAGGATTGCTAAAAAAGTTTCAATTTATGGTTTTTTAGGTTTTAGTTCTGATTATAGTCTATTTTAAAATTTGAAGACATTTTGATGTTATTAAAAATACTTTAGGAATTACCAAACATTAAAAGCATTATTTGACATAAATAAATACAAATTAAAGACTGATTTAATTAAAATTAAAAATTAAAATTAATTTTTTTTAGTTAAATAGAGAACTAGGTACAGTACTTGTTTAAGTGTTTTTTTATTTAGGTAAGTAAGTACATTAAGTGTTACCAAAAAGATAAAATTAATAACATAGTAATTTAAGTTTAAAATTAGAAGACATTTCAATGTTATTACTTTAAGAGTTGCCAAATAATTAAGAAGTTTAGTTTTATTTTATTTAAATATTGATTTAATTTAGTTACAGATATCTATGAACGAAAACAACAAATTTTGTTTCGTTTCGTGTAAGGCTGTTAGAATTGTTCCTTAGTATAAGTTAATATAACTTTCTGAATTTGATTTAAGATTTAAGTTCTTTTAAAACTAAAGTAAACATTGTTAATTGTAGGGAAAATTAAACAGTTAAACAAGTTTTCATTTAATGTTATTGACTCAGTAACTAATATTGCGTTTGTTTATCCTTTATTCAATAGTAATAAGGTTAAAAATAAAGTAAAATTACTCACTTGTCGTCGCAAGAACGATTAAACACACTATTGCATGCAAAAAAAGAGGCTTAATATTAAAGTTTTCTTCTAATATATTTTAATTAAGATGTAAGTGAATGAAAAAAGTATTGAGATGTCCTGGGTGAAGGCTCCAAAATCCGGGGAACTTACGCTTCCGGTCCTGGGGGCAGGTTTTAGAGATGGCAGCCCTAATACTTACATTAAACTTTAGTGTAACTTCTTTTTTGTTTTTTAAATCTTACTAAGAACTAACTTCAAAAATAACTAACAATAACTTCATAAATCCGCAATTTGACTACTTTCGTGAACCACTGCTAACACAAGCGTTTCAAGCCTACCAGGAGTGATTGAAAGGAATATTAGTAATGTTAATTAATAAGATTACTAATATTTTATAATGATTTCTTATATTTACGCGAACACTACACATTGAAATAATACTAGTTTTTACGGAATTTATCGCGTATATTTAACTTTTTAAATACCCGACGTTTCGAACGCTTTACAGCACTCATGGTCACGGGCGGGAGTCCCGCTTAAAACTAGTATTATTTTAATAATATTTTATTTAAAAAAAAAACTTACAAGACTTATCTCTTCAGACATAACCGTTGGTATTACGTAATCTGCAGAAGTCGAATCGAATGATTGTTTCACTTTTTTCAACACAGAGGGGTAACTCTGAAAAATAGAAGTATAAAATAGTATAGAATACCCTTTTGAGTGGACTAAGTTGTTACAAAAGTTCAAGTTAGGAACTAGATAACTTTTAAATTAATTTAATGTTACTATGTTTAATGTAACTAGTAAACGCTTTGTAACCTTTTTACGTGGTAGAGTCACGCTGCAGCTAAATTATGGTTGTAGCATGAATGGGTCGGCTCGACCGGGGAAGGACCACGCTCTCACAGAAAACCAGCGTAAAATAGCAGCTTAATGCTGCTGTGTTTCGCATGATGAGTGTAGAGAACCGGAGACCCGTTTTACTGGGATCGAGGCATTCCATCTTAGTCCTCAGGGGTGACAACGCATCTGCATTTTGATTCATAATCGAGGATAGATGTAGATGTCTATGGGCCAGAGCATCCACTTGCCATCAGGTGGACTGTGTGCTAGTTTTTCACCTTTATCCTATTAAAAATAACGGTTTTTCTAACCTGAGGGGTGAAATATTTTGTACAAATTTATACGGGACAACCCAAGATGACCTATTTTATTAAAGCAGAATACTTTTTTATTTTATTAAATAAACGACAAATCGGTATCATACTTTTAAAAAAGAAGTTTTTGAACTCGGTTGAAATGTAAACTTTTTTACCCATATTCGGCAAGCATTAAAAACATACGAGTAAGATTTTAACACTTAACCAAAGTTAGTTATTACAAGGTGCAGGCACTGCTACTTCGCACCAGAAGTAGATAAAAGAGTGGTATACCCAGACGAACCCCCATACAAATCTTCTATCATCTAGATAGAAAGTTCTATCATCTAGATAGATTTTAGTTAGTTATAATTCATATCTCTTACAGTACGTTTGCACTAAAAAACATCCAACACGTAATGTTTTGAAATAAATCGCTAAAAATAAATCACACAACATGTTTTGTTGATGGTGGCGTTCGCACTCACAAAAACTGTGTAACAGATATTCAAACTACTATTCAAACATGACAATATTTCTGCAAATTTGCTTTCAAACATTTTTTCTGTAGTTATGAAGATATAATATACAAAAAGATAAAATATAATGTACAATAAACTGTCAAACATATTTCACTACAACATGCTCTCTGACTATGCAAACGCTTTTTGATAAATTGACGGAAAACAGTGTATAAAACATGTTTTTCGTGAAAATCGCGTCAGTGCAAACTCACGGTTTGGAGGCAATGTGAAGCCTGTGTTCAGCGGTGAACTTTCAATAAACTGTAATAAATTAGGTTTTGACCACCAGAAGTAAAATGAGATTGAATTTTTCGACGTCTTTAGCAGTAACGGAACAATCAACTGGCGTATTTCGAGTTATATTAGTAGTATAGTTGTAGCACTAATGGATTGGCTCGACCGGAGAAAGGATCACGTTCTCACAGAATACCAGCGTGAAATAGTAGCTTAAATAATCCTTCCCCGGCCGAGCCGACCGATTCGTGCTACAACTATACCAGTAATATAGCTGCAGCATGGCTCTACCACGTACGGCCTTGTATGGCCTTATGCTGTTGTGTTTCGTATGGTGAGTCTAAAGAACCGAAGACCCTTTTTACTGGAAACGAGGCATTCCATCTTAATCCTCACGGGTGAAGGTTCATTCTTAATCGAGGATAGATGTAGATGTCACTTACCATCAGGTGGACTGTATGGTCGTTTGTCACACTATCCCATAAAAAAAATTCAAAACGTGTCTAAGTACGTAATAAACCATAATCTCAAACAGGCTTTACGCTAATTGGACCCTTGTTATTAGTTGAATTGAAACGGCAATACTCACCTTCAAAATAGCATAAAATTCGGGACCTTCAATGCTTAGTAAGTCTATATTTCTGGACGCAACAATATTTGAACGTGTCCGGTACCTGGATGCACCACGAATATTTCCAAATATTCCACCAGGTCCCATGCAAGCCTCGACCTCATTGCTGTCCGATATAATATCTACCTGCAATGTAAGTTATATTATTTTATAAAAATTAAATAAGACACATCTCTAGTCAGGAAGCAGTAATTTTACCTGCGGCCGCATACGAATTCCGAACTTTTATCAACCATTTTTTTATCATTGGAGGCAACTTTTTTTTCTTTATAGAAGAAGGGGCAAACGAGCATGCGGCTCACCTGATGTTAAGTGACTACCGCCGCCCATGATCAACCGCAACACCAGGAGAATTGCGGGTGCGTTGCCGGCCCTTTAGAAAGGAATAAGCTCTTTTCTTGAAGGTCCCCGGGTCGTATCGGTCCGGAAAAATCGCCGGTGGTAAACTATTCCACAGAGAGGTTGTACGTGGAAGAAAACTCCTTGTGAAACATACAGTGGTGGACCGCCAAGCATCCAGATGGTGTGGATGGTATCAGGATTAATCCGAACAATTCCTCAGAGCACTCCCCGTGATAGATGCGATAAAATACGCAAAGAGATGCAACATCTCTTCGCAGCGCCAGTGAATCGAGCCGATCGGAAAGTACTCGGTCGTCAACGATTCGAGCCGCTCTGCGCTGGATGCGGTCAAGTGGAAGGAGCTGGTACTGGGGAGCCCCAGCCCAGAGATGGGAACAGTATTCCATGTGCGGCCGAACCTGCGCCTTGTAAAGTTGCAGGCGGTGTGCCGGCATGAAATACTGTCCCGCTCTGCTGAGCACGCCAAGCTTTTTAGAGGCCAATTTGGCCTTCCCTTCCAAGTGACCACGAAACTGCACGTCACTCGATATGTCGACGCCGAGGATTCCGATACTGGCTGAGGCAACAAAGGGAGTGCCTTGAGACTGAGGGGATACGACAAAGGGGTTCTTTTTAGCGGTTAACGCGCAAACTTGTGTCTTCTGGGGGTTAAACTGGACTAGATTTAGTCGTCCCCAATCCGAGACTCTGTTCATCAAAGACTCGACTTCAGACACAAGTTTGTCCCGGCACTCGCAGACGTTTTCCCGAGAAATATTGGCTCGGCCGGTGTAAAGAGCATCACCAGTGCTGTTATCTGCATAGCAATGAATGTTACGGGTATGCAACATATCATTGATATGCAGATGAAACAGCGTTGGCGATAGCACGCAGCCCTGTGGAACACCAGCATTAATAGGCTTGCAATCGGAGCTTGCACCGTCTACAATGACCTTGATGCTCCGATCTGCAAGAAAGCTGGTGATCCAATTGCACAATTTCTCGGGAAGCCCATAGGAAGGGAGCTTCGAAAGAAGCGCTTTGTGCCAAACCCGATCGAAGGCCTTCGCAATGTCCAAACTAACGGCCAATGCCTCCCCCTTGAATTCTACTGCCTCCGCCCATCTGTGAGTGAGGTAGACCAGAAGATCACCAGCTGACCGACCACGGCGAAAACCATATTGGCGGTCACTAATCAGCTGGTGATGCTCAAGGTATCTCATGAGCTGGCAGTTTACAATGGACTCCATTGTTTTGGTGAACAAGGAGGCGATGGCGATTGGCCGGTAGTTGGACGGGTCAGAGCGGTCGCCTTTTTTAGGGATCGGGTGGACGAAAGCCGTCTTCCATGATTTTGGGACTACGCCTAGGGAGTAGGAGTACCGGAAAAGACGCATTAAAACCGGTGCCAACTCTGGAGCATACGTCCTCAGCACAATTGGGGGGATTCCGTCAGGCCCACTCGACTTGTGGATGTCCAGGGAGAGGAGTGCTTTGCGAACCAAGCGCTGTGTGAACTGCACTTCCGGCATGGAGCACTCACACCGCGGGATGGTCGGCGGCGTACTCCCCCCGTCATCGAGAGTCGAGTTAGACGCAAAGAAAGAGCCTAGAAGATCGGCTTTCTCCTTTGCAGTATGGGCCAGTGAGTCGTCCTCCCTGTGCAGAGATGGAAGAGATGGATGACAGAAATTCCCCTGGACAGCCTTGGCGAGAGACCAGAATGCACGGGTTCCAGAAGGAAGGTGAACTAGTTTCTCGCCAATTCTGCCTATGTGCTCTGACTTTGCCTTGGCAATGACTCTTTTGAAGGACCTAGGAATTATACTTCTTTTTTAGAACCCTGGTGTTTACATCCCGGGACGCTGATGCATCAACCCAGGCTTGGTAGCACTCCTGCTTATAGCATGATGCTATTTTACAGGAGCGACCAAACCATCGCTGAGATTTGCCTACAATGGGCACCACAAAGGAAGGAATAAAAAGTTCCATACCCTGAAGTACCACATCAGTAACAGAATCCGCAACAACGTTGGGATCATCCGGGGAGAAGCAAACCCGCCCCCAAGGGTAGGATACAAGGAAAGACCGCATCCCATCTCAATCGACTGACCTATAGTTCCAAACACGGCGGCAGCCTGCAGAATGCAACCGCGATTTCAGCGTGAGTGGCACAACACTCCGGACCTGACAATGGTCCGAGGAGCCTAAAGGGGCGTCGACGGAAATCTGATATCCGTCCGGGTGAGAGGTCAGCAGAAGGTCCAACAGGAAAGGTGCATGATCCTCCACATCTGGAATCCGCGTAGGCGAAGTAACCAGTTGTGTGTGACCATATGCCAAGGCAAAATCATGAACAGATCTCCCCGCATGATCGGTTAAACGTTGGTAAAAAAGTTGGTTGAACCAAGCCATTCGGCATGATGGGCGTTAAAGTCGCCGAGGATCACGATCTCTGCGGAGGGGATCTGCTGTAGCAACGAATCTGCAGCCATTTGGACGTGGTCGAAGAGTCGGTCTGTTTCGGCATTACCGCTATGGGACCTATAGAGGCACCCGTAGACGCGCGGATGGTCGTCGCTGTCTACGCGTAGCCAAAGGATGGACAGGTCCGAACCTTCAAGTCTGCCGAGGCGTCGAGAACAGATGTCCTCTCTGACGTAAACGCAAACTCCAGCCCGAGGCACAAAGGAGTGTTCCAGTTTGTACCCTGGGTAGGATAGATACGAAACATCAGCCGGAGAGGACACCTGCGTCTCGGTCAGAAAGAGCAGAGCCGGCCTCGCCGTCTCGAGATGGTAGTGGACGGCGTTTAGGTTAGAGTGAAGTCCCCTGATATTGCAGAAATTTACGGACAGCGTGGCAGGGGTCGCCTTGGTCTTGTTGCTCCGTTTGCCCCGAGCAGTTGTAGTCTTGAGCGGAATTTTGCCCCCCCCCCCCCCCCCGAATACGCGGGGCAGCCTGAGCACCCACGCTCAGAAGTGGAGAAACATGGTCGTGGATGCTCAGCGAGGGATTCTCCAGGGGTGCTGGTACCCTCCTGGGGTAATCTATCATTTTATTCCGCTACCATGTTGATAGGGGGGGGGAGGATTTGGGCCTGCGGCCACCTGCACTCACCAGACGAAACGCGAAAGCAGAGCTTTCACTTCACGCCGGTATGCTGTGAGGTCGTGGTACCACCCCGGTTTGAGCCGGCCCATACGTGCAACAGCAAAGCTGCCGCGTGGCTCTACCACTGTTAAAGCAACTACAATACAATAAAAATTTTGAATAAGAGTAAAAAGTGAAGTTACGACCTGGATTAAATGTTTAAAAAAGAATTAAATCATACTGCCTAAGGCAAAGACATTTATTAAGAACAAGTTTCCGAATTTGAAATAATTTCTTGAAATATATTTCACAATAAACTAATCTGAGACAGCAACTAAATGAGCATCCTTAGCGCTTGTGTCATACATTGTGGGCAGTAGTATAAAATATAAAAATTTAGATTAAGACAGAATTATACATATATTACTTTAAAGCTCTGTGACGCAGCGTGGTTTCAAGCTTAATGTAAAAGATGTCTGTTAAACAACCATTAATAATTGATTAGTACCGCATTATTAACCTTTTCGTGCTTAACCTTCATACTTGTTTACTTTTAGTTTGATGTAATGCCTCAATTGATTATATTGGTGACGAAAAAAATGTTAATTGGCTACGAAGATTAAGGTAAATGAAAATCTGGGAAATTTAATATTTCGAAAGAAAAGCAGAAGTGACTTTTTAAAAAAGAAAAACAAACTGTTCAATTTTGTTTCACTCGCCACAATCGATTCGATTACAATAAAAGAAACATGAAGCTAACCTTTCCCCGGTAGATGATGTACATGTTGCTTATAACCTCATTCGATCTTATCACCATATAGCCTTTTTGAAAGTAATTTTCCTTCAATTGCTTCGCAAAGGCTCTAAAGAACGAATATTCCACATTTTCAAATAAAGGTATTTCTCGTAACGTTTTCTCATACATGTACAACACAGCATCTTCGTTTAGGTTCGAGTGCAGTTTTCCTAGTATAGTTTGATGCTAAATAAAAGCAATGGTATATATTTTTATATTAGAGTGTTATTGAGCTAAAGTCTAGAACATGAGGTCGTCATTCCTTAGAGCTAAGGTAAAATTCCACACAGCCTGTGATACTGGATCTCTTACTCTTTAACCGAAATAAAACATTGGGTATGGATGTTGTTTGGTGACAGAATTAGTTAAAAGAATTATGACGAGCCTAGATGAACTCATAGCATAGAATTCTGAATGGTACAAGGTACTCGTAGAGAGAACTGCAGCGTACTTCTTGCTATTGATACTGCACTGCTGAAAATATTTCTCCCCCATAGAATGCCTCAACAGTGGGGATATTCGGTAGTTGTTACGACTGGTAAGCTGATTAACAACCACAGTTTATTTTTATTATTTGAATTGATATTAGGAAGATGCTGCTGCCCATCTCCCGTTTCATTATCCTCTGTAACCTGCTACAACACCCACGGGAAAGTGCAGGGTAGTAAATTCTCTAACGCTGCCACAGTATGGCGTCAGTTAGCTATTATCTAGCTTTTTAGCTAATATTGTTGTGACACCAAATTGCACGCCTCACAAGCGAAGCGTTAGGGTAATGCTAATGGAAATCCAGTAATTTTCTGAGCTAAAAATTCTTTATGTTTTTACTATTGCACTTTTAGAATAATAAAAATACACGTATATCGAGAAAAATTACTCGTTTTCATGTTTCTATTAATTTTAAAAGTAATTTTCTGTATTTAGTGTAAAATCAAACTGATTGAAAAAAAAAATCGAGGGTGTCCGGATGTCTGTATGTGTCGATGGCGCACGATTACGGTTGTGAGAATTAATGTATCAAAATAATACTTTTTTTATTAGGTTTAGAGTCTCAACGCACAGGTTTCTTTTAAAAATCACAGTAATTTGGTCTCGTTTAATTGTAATTAATGAAAATGTAAAAAACAACTGGTACTTTTCTACAAAAAAAATATTCTCATGGATCTCTTCTTTCGTTTCAAATATGGAAAAAGAAATATTTTACTTTTTATATAAGCAAATGAGATTATGAGTGCACTTTTGGATTTTGCAAACTTGTTTGTGATCTTACTACGCTACAAATACGCATAATATATTAGTTGCATTGAAAATTTGTCGATATTTTCCTAAACCATTAGTTATAGCAGTAGTAGGTTAGGGGCAATTTAGTAGCTATAAAGGTCCTATTGCCTCCAAATGGCCCCGTGCGTATTAATTACATTAAAAAGGTTAGGAGGTCACTGCTGAAATAAATCATTTGGGCAAACTTTCTGATTGGTTGGTGGATTTTGGGATTGATCGAACTTTAATAAAATAATCTATACAAGTTATCTTAGAACCTACTTTCTTTTAATGTACTCATACGAGTATATTCAAAATTGATATTATCCTGATATATATATACATATATAGACCTCCACATCATTAATTCGATATTTCTTTAAGATTCAACTAAGCATTTTCTTATTAGAATATTGTTGCTCGATAATTTGCTTTTTAGAAGCTATTCGTAATCGGTTAACTAATAAATTGAAATATTCTTATAGGCGCGTCGCCAACACTAATATATATATATATATATATATATATATATATATATATATATATATATATATATATATATATATATATATATATATATATATATATATATATATATATATATATATATATATATCGAAGTGATTCAAAATTCTCCTCCCATTTTCTTTTATCTGATTTTACGTCAGGTAGGCGTGATGAAAGCTAAATATAACATACATGTAAAACATACAAGATTTGTCATTATGGTTTTCTTTGCTAGGAAAGAAATATTAAATCGGTACTTGAGTTATAATTATTTATTTAAGTGGTAGCGTCACCGGAAATTCAAGTGAACTTTTGCTATTAATTTTTTATGCAAACATCTGGCCACCTTTAACTAACGGTTCTAATTATGGCATGTAAAAAGTACAAATTTATATATTTTTTTGTTAATGGCTACTCAGTAGCTACGCTGCGGTGCGATTTCCGCTAAAACAATTTTGGTATGACATATAAATGATTGATTTGAGTATTTGTCCATATGAAATTGAAGTATATGAAACGCCTTCAGATTTTCTAAATTAATTGAAAATGAAAAATATTGGCCCGCGATCTACTTACTGACCAGCCTCCAGTCCTTTTCCATTGATACTTCCAGTAGTCGATGACTGACCTTTTAAGCAATAACGCAACTTTCTCTCTATTCAAAAACAATTCTAAATGTTTTAAATTTTCTTGAAACTTTGTTATCATCTGATCAGCCATAGCTTTTAGGGACGCCATTCGTGCATACACATAGCTACAATTACAAGAATCCATTCGATTCGTCTCAAATGTACATTGATGATTCACTTATAATTTGCAAAATAAAATATTATAAAAACGAAATCGACCCACCCAAAGAACAAAACGCCATGTACGTTGATACAAATGGAGAGGATCATGTGGGTGGTGTCTTGAGCAAGGATATCACCGAAGCCGGCGCCGCTAAAACTTGTAGCAGACCAATAATAAGCCAAAAGATACGCCTTCGTCGGTGTTATGTTATTAATTTTAAATGTTTTTGCTTCATCTAACCAAGAGCCTGTGTGTTGCATTATATTAGAAAGTATAATAAAATGATTTCTTAAATTTACGCGAACACTACACATTGAATAAAACTATTATTTACGGATTTTATCGCGTTTAATTACAATTTTAATTTATTTTTATTATCCCGACGTTTCGGGTGCTTTACAGCACCCATGTTAAATGGTAAAGCACCCGAAACGTCGGGATTGAAATAATACATACCAAGTCGACATATCATATTTCCCTCAGGGTTATAAACAGCGTCCATTAATGGACCATTCCTTGATAACATGCCTATTCTTCGTTCAAACTCGCTTCGATTGGAGGCAATCACATACGTGCAGGACATTATTATCAGGATCGATGTATATAAATTTAAAAAGAATATTGTCAATAAAATAAACTGGACTACACTCATTAGATATGCCTGTAATCAAAGTACGGGTATATTAAGTATTTTAATCAATAGTTTATAATGACTATTATATTATGTCTTTAAAATATGTAACATCAACCTGAAACTCTACTATTGTAATGCTTATGCATCATAGAGACCTTCTAACGGGTGGGCCAAAAAGGAGTACGATTTTAAAAACACTCTTGCGTTTGAAGCTTTAGAGAGGGGACTGCGCGGGTGGTGGGGTTAAGTAGCTCGGTTCTCGGAAATTTAGTCTAGCTTGCTACATATTTATTTATCTATGATTTAGTCGCGATGGATCACTTCACGGGAGCGCAACGTGCTTTCTGCGTTAAACATTATTATAAAAATCACGATTCGTGCGCTATTGTTCGGCGTTTATTTCGACGTGAGTTTGGATTACATGACTTAAATCAGTGTCCGAAGGAAAGCGTAATTCGATCGTGGGTCAGAAAGTTCGAAGCTACTGGTTCGACTCTCAAACAGAAGCCTGCGGGACGCCCAAGGTCAACAAGAACGAAAGACACAATTGAACAAGTTAGAGCTTCAGTTCAACGTAATCCTGTTCTATCGACTCGAAAGCGTTCAGCCGAACTTGTGGTGTCCAGAACATCTTTGCGTCGCATTTTGTTGAAAGATCTGAAATTGCATCCGTATAAAATTCAACTTGTGCAGGAATTACAGCCAAATGATCCAATTTTAAGGAGAGCTTTTGTTGAAACGATGCTGGAACGCTTTCGGAGTTTCAACAATATTCTGTTCTCCGACGAAGCCCATTTTCACATAAATGGGCAGGTGAATAAACAGAATTGCCGTTACTGGGCTGCAGAGAACCCACGTGCAAAACATCAAAAGCCTCTACATTCGCCGAAAGTAACCGTTTGGGCGGCCATGTCAACGCACGGAATTATCGGACCCCACTTCTTCGAAAATCGACAAGGCCAATCTGTCACTGTAAATTCTGACCGATACATAGCCATGTTAAGGGATTTTTTCTTTCCACAACTGCAACAGTTTGAAGCCTATAATCGTGCGACATGGTTTCAACAAGATGGCGCGACATTCCACACAGCTAATGCCTCTGACGGTCGTAAACGAGATGTTTGGTGAGAAACTGATATCGCGCCGAGGTGACATTGAATGGCCTCCTAGATGTCCGGATCTTACACCACTGGACTTTTTTTGTGGGGATACCTAAAAAGTAGAGTCTACTCCAATAACCCAGCCACAATTGACCAGTTGAAGACCAATATCCGGAAAGAAATGGCAGATATTCCCCGTGCAATGTGCCAGCAAGTTTTTACCAATTTGAGGTTCAGATTCGAAGAATGTTTGCAGCGCGATGGTGCACATCTGGATGATGTTATTTTTAAGAAACGAATTTCCCCGATGTAAATTTTTGTAGAAATAAAAATTTGTATGTGAATTGTACTTAGTTTTTTTTTTAATGATTTTTTCAAATTCGCAATTCTTTCTGGCCCAACCTGTATAATAGTGTTTTGTATTATAGACCTTACTGTAATATGTCCCTAATACACGTATAGGACTACACATTGTGCTACAGTACTATAATAGTCGGTCACCCGACCACCCCACACATATGTACACCGTTGGGTATGCGTCTCCGGCTCTCCGGCAACTATATGGATAAACAGTCTCTACACGAACACCCTCCATGTATACAAGAACACGCTTAATATCTTAAGCAATTTTTGACCAAGTTTCAAGTTATAAAGAATACCCACTCGTTTTAGTGCGCCAATAGATTCTGTCCAAAAGGCAGCGTATAACTTATGAATCTGCGAAACGTTAATCATTCGTAACATACAATGGTATAAATGACTATTAAGATAATGCTCCTCTTGGCTGTGACTTTCATTATGCTTCCGTACAAATATTTTCCACAAAGCGTACCAAGGAAAACATGTCAGGAAATCCGCTATAAACCCATTCTGAAATTGATTACATCTTTAATTTAATACAATATTACAAGAAGGAGGCCAATAAAAGTAAGTAACGTAAAGACTGGATATTTACTGATAAATTTAATATAAGAATACTTATTATTTTAATTTTTTGTTAAGAAAATGCGTTGTTTGTTATAATCTGGTGGGAATTAACTCACAACAATGAAACTCAATCGAGGTGATCTTCGCGCTGATTTACTATGACTATATAAAAGACTTTAAACTTCAATAATGTTGTGCAATTTTCTACAATCTTCGGCAGTCGAGAAACTTTATTATTACTGTCCGTTTAGTTGCGTTTGCAGGCAACTGAACTCATATTAATTTGTTGAGGACTACAATTACATTTCACATCTAACAACCGTGAGATTAAGAGAGTAATGGGAGTGTTTTAGGTTCATCTAAGATGGGTAAAACAAATTTTAGCAGATTATTGCAGGTTGATTTTAACTCGAATTGCAAAATCATTTGTTAAAAGCTTTCGGGATTATAGACTACAGCTCGTGAGCTTTCAATTAGAGCACGAGGAAGAGGGAGATGGAGCGGTCACTTCATTGCATGTAATTTTTCGTGTTCGCTACTAGTTTCTTTAGCGCGATCACTGAGATACTCATAGCAGTCAACAATTATCGCTTGTTCGTTAGAATGAAGTCAATCTCATTTTTGTCGAACCGTCAAGGCACTGGGGCTCCGTCACCCTATTCCAAGTTTTACTTCCTTCAGCTCATTTTCTTTTCTTGCACCTAGTTTCGTATTATTATCTCCCATCTACACAGTGTCTTGAGTTTTGAATGAATATATAAGTCTAGAGATATATTCAGACACACATAACCTTTCGAATCGAATAATATATCGCTTGCCCCTCTTTATCATTGTGATTCAAGATTGGTGCGTAAATCTGTATGACCTTCAAAGAATACCCTTTGATGGCTTATACATATAAAGTACGCAACCGAGATACTTCCGATCTACATTGATGACTACGTTGTAAATGAGAAACTTCTGAACGATAAAAACTACATCTTTTCGGGACAGATAGTGTGACCCGGTAATAGAGTACCTTTATTTTTTTTTTTGCTTGCTTCGAGTTGCTAGATTCGAGTTTTACCGTAACCTACTAATCTTTTCGGTCCGCATATAATCCTATAATATCACAGTGCAACTTGCCTATCTTTTCTTCCAGCACGCGTTATATGTTGCCAGGTCAAGTCGATTTAGGTGGAAACCGAACCTTGGCTTAGAACCCATTGCTCCGCAGTCACCATGGTCGCAACCGTAGCCAAAAATAGCGAGGCCGCCGCCGACTGGAGGTTGTTTCTTTCATTCATTAATCATAGGGATATTTGCCTATTGATAGTTTATATTAATAATTGGGCCCGATTATTGGCACTTTTGTCGAGATTCAGAAATCACTCGTGCAATGCCAGGGTGGATCGCTAGTTAAGAACAAATGTTATAATTTTTGAGCATCAGGTTTCTTTTAACGTGACCCGACTTATGACTGACACTTGTGATATTTTTGTGTTTTAAATATTTTGTGATGTTGCTGACAATTAAATATTACTCAGAATATTAATGCCTTCTTCTTTCTTTTTAAAAATGATGTAGTCACTCTTACCGTAATATACTTCTTTGCTGTCAGATATGGATGATAAATTAACTGATTTTTATTGCCGTAAAACGCGACATGGAGCATCAAATAAAGGTCAATATAAGCTATTGATTCGAACAGTAACAGTATTATATTATAACTTCCATATAAAGGAGCCATTGAAACCACGACCTGAAAACATGTTATTTGCAATTATATTAAGTCGTCGGTAATACCTATAATATTAATTCAAAGGAGCACGTTCATGTTTATTTAGATATCTTACCGGTATTAATAAACACATTATAAATGCAGAGAAAATTCGTATAATAGCCCAGGTTTTAAGAAAAATACCATCAGGTTTAATCGCTATTGGCATTAACACGTACGGGGCTACTTTGTTCAGAATCGCAAACTGATGGAAAGATTTCAGGTAACTCTCATTTCTTTTTTTATATTCTTTACAGACATTGATAAATGAATCTGAAAGTTACAAAAAAATATCAATTTAAAATAATACGTCTGATATTCAAAGAGATAACGAAGCCTTACAAGTTATCAACATGACTGGACTGGGTTTTCAAATCGATGTATTCGTATGTTAGCGGCATAAGAGAAAATTTATTTCACGGGTTTCGAGGTAACTTAAGGAAAAGCTTTGTTTTACGCCATATGACTGCTTTATAAGTTCTTATAGAAAATTCTCAGTAGCAGTCCAAAGTCAGTAATTTGGCGGTATTTCACCCCCGTGCCGCGGAAAGTACGTGAAGCCGTTCGTCCTGCGCATTATCTCTTTCTGATCATGTATGATTGCTGTCCTGTCGGATTATGAGAGTGAGCGAAAAGAGAGACATCTTTGTTTCTACACTCACGTTCGCGCTATATTTTCTGTTATTATGTTGCTAGTCTCCTATGAGGTCTAGAGGATTGGTGTTTGAGAGGGCTAATTGTTTCTCACCACTGGACCGATTTTGAAAATAAAATTAATTATATTTATGTTAACTCAAACGTTGGATTTCCTTGAAGTTTAAAATCAGAATCCGCGATTCATTAACTTACCCGGTGATAAAAGATATGAGTATTTGCCAACTTCATCGCGGTTTCTGAGTTCGAATTCCAGTAACACTCTCATGTGTAAGATGACTAGTGTACGTAGTTTAAGATAAAGGAGTTACAGCTTCATTTCTTTGTCCCGCAATAATTCTTTTTTCCTTTTAAAAAGGACAGTAATTAATCTCTTTAGGCTTACCATATGGAAATTTATTAAATTAATGATTAAATAATAAATCATCTAAGATTCGCATGTGATGTGAAATGGTGTGTATTACCTTTTTTGACCTTCCTTCCTCCCACAATCGCTTGTTATGTTGGCAGTGATAATGCACGCCATTGTGGGAGGTAAGGAAATGGGACAATTAATTTTCTCATAATATATTTCATTAAATACGATGATAGGCGACATGTGATCACAATCTTTTACCCATTATTAGTCAGAGCATATAGATTTTCATGGACGCAGAGGCGACATAGTTAATTACAGCATAGATTTTTGTAGACCTTGCATTTCTATGAACAATTTTTTTATATCGACACAGCTGCATGTGACCGAGGGGTCTGTAGATGCTGTGTTGTACACTCGAAGCAGTTTTCTGGGCGAAGACATGGTGTGAGTTGGTGATTGCAGAACCAGATTTCTTGCACCTCTACGATGAACCAATGGAAAAAAATGGTGGGGTTTTTAGCGCCTGGCTAAATGTGATGGTTACACTGCCACCGTGGTCGCCTACCACGACTCCCACTAGATCAATAAAGGTGGTAGATTCTGTGACACAATCTATCTTTATATAAAATCCTTGGTGGTGCTGTTACTGATTGTGAAACTTGTGAACGATTGAACCAATTGAGGAAATATTCACGCAATACGCCGTATTTCATGCCAGCATCACAATTTATCCAAGCTCCTTAAAAAAATTTAAAAAGCAGAAGGAGATGGCAACAATATATCAACCTGTCCGTCATTGCAATGTCATTATGTTTAAACGAAGGAATTAGATGAGCACTTCTAAACCAGGAAAAACCAGTGTGGAAAATATATTCACAAATTTTATATAATGAATCAAAACGATTTAATCACAATATTAGTGTACCACTAAAAAAATCGGACTGAACGTATTTTTATTAAGGTTATCATAAGAACGCTTGTGACAGACAGACATACACCCTGACAAACCCCAAGGTGATCCCGATTTTTTTTAATTTTCGAATGGAGCACTAATGATTGTTGTAAAGAGAAGTCCATGCGACTAAAGCCGCGGGAAAAAGCAAATTCTATAAAAGAAATTTATTTATATAGCCTATCAAAGTCCACTGTTGAAAATAGACCTCAACATAAAATGAATCATAAAGCAGATGTTTGCTTTAGTTGACAAAAGGTTGGCAACCGCAGTTTTTTTTATTTAAACTATATATATATATATATATATATATATATATATATATATATATATATATATATATATATATATATATATATATATATATATATATATATATTAGTGTTGGCGACGCGCCTATAAGAATATTTCAATTTATTAGTTAACCGATTACGAATAGCTTCTAAAAAGCAAATTATCGAGCAACAATATTCTAATAAGAAAATGCTTAGTTGAATCTTAAAGAAATATCGAATTAATGATGTGGAGGTCTTGGGTTCGACTCCCAGGCCGGAATAGTTTATCATTTCTTAGTAATATCTTTTAATAAATTCATATAGGGAATTTTTAAGATATGAATTATGTTACCGGATTTGTTCCCCGGTTGAAATCATCTTTCCAATGATGTTAATTTAAAGGAATATTAAAATAAAATTAGAGACCGAATTTGTTCCCCGGTCGAGATGATCGCTGTGCATAAGTAGAATTAATGGAAATTGATTGCATAAGTATAGTCTTATATGGGTTTGATATGTTTTGTATGAAAACAAATGTCTATTTTCAATGTATTGATTCATGAAATATTTGTCTATGTTATCTGATAAGAGACATGATAACTGATAAGAATCTGATTAGAAATAGTTTCCTACAGTTTGAGAATTGTGTAGAAGCAGTTATTCACCTAGTATTGTTGATATTAGTGTATACTAAACTTTCCATTTTTACTGATAGTCAATAGCCGTGCAAAAGTTAGTTGTTCAAATAGTGTGAGATCATAGACGCACGCTAGCCACGTACTTAGGAGGCCAAATATGTAAAAATTTGAATATTTGCAATTTCAGCAATTTATGTATGTAATGACTTGTAAAACATTTCAGATTGATTGTACGTGTAAAAAAGGTGAATTCTGTGTTATTTTTATGTGAAAATTCCTGTGAATAAGTGAAATAATGATAGTTTTGTATAAGAAATTTAAAAGTGTTTTAATAGTGAAATGTATAGAGAAAATGTAAATTAAACTGTTGTATTGATTAAGATATGTATAATTTCTAGTGGAAAACATTGTTTTAACTTTCTATGTTAAATATTTAAGAAATTTTAACTTTGAACATGTGAGTAAAATAGGCATATTTTGTTAAATAAATAAAAGGTTTTTTGTGATATAAAAATGTAACATATATATTGTAGTAAAGATATTTTTTGTGCTATCTTTATAAGTAAATTGTATAAATGTATGTCTTATACAAAATAAATTATTGAGAAAACCGTGAGAGAGTGATAGTACAAATTGATGTAATTAAGTTGCGCGAGCGCGCAAATGGCGCGGCTCACTTTCGCGTATGGCTCAGGGGTAGCTCAGTAAACGAGTTTTCTTGCAATTCGTTCGGGAATCCTTCAGGATTAGTTCAGGAAAAAGTGCAAGACCAGCAGTCAATAAGAAGAAAAAGTGTAGGGAAGTGATAGGGTAAAGTGATTACTCTCTCACGGAACGGTTTGAAGATAATTGCTGTTTTATTCCCAAGAAATTAGTCCCTCAAAATTATACAGTCCACATCGAAGAATTAAGGCGTTGGGACCGGGACGACTTCGGAAGACCCGTAATCCCCGCCTGAACCTATTTTCTGAAAAGGAAGAGGTTATCGCCCTTGTGTGTTACTCCGTTGCGGAGATCACATACGTTGTTCCCGAACCCAACGTAGGCGTGATAGGAGGCCGGATCGAGAGAAGCCTCGATTCCTCCCTTCTGTTTCTTAGTTGAACGTTTAAGCCTGACTGGGTTCCTTTTCAAGAGGACCTTGCGAGCCTGGTTCCTTTTCAATTAGTTATTGATAATTATAAATATATCTATAACGGAGTTTTATATATAAGTTTATTTAAAGAAAATCCATTATTTTAAAAAATATGATTCCTATAAAATTGTCTTTTGTGTTTGTGTCGACTACTACATTTTAAAGTAAAAAATTAAAATTAAATAATACCGTCCAAGAAATCCTGTAGAATGTTGGTTATTTTTGTTTTTTGGTTCTTTTTAAAGAAATTATAAAGTTGATAATATGAATTAGCGGTATGTAGTCTCGCATGATCTTCGATCATTTTTAGTTCATCCGACGTTAAAAGACCTTCGTGCTCTCTCATATCAGGAAATAGGTTCAGTGCCGAAGTGTACGCAAAGTGGCTTATGCTTATGAGCTGAAATCAATAGGAATTTTACAATAGTTTCTTAAAACGTAGTTGCTTATCATTATCATCACTGCATCACTTCTTAAGTCGACTGATGAACATAGGCCTCGGATGCTGCAAAACATGGCTCTGAACTGTCTACATCCATTAACTTCCAAAAATATCTTACCAGGTTCTCACGCTATATATTATCTACATCATCTTACAAGGCAGCCACTCTAGAACTTCTTCCTCATCGGTTTTTAATTCTTTGAGTTGTATAGCTGGCCCTTGTCTTTTTAGCTTACTGATCTGTTGAGCTATGCTGCTTACTCTGACTCTACTACAGATATATTTATTACAAGTTTAAAGAGTTATTACAAGAAGTTTCTTGTAACATAGTCCTCTTCGTAGTTCGCTGAGTGACTCACAGGCCAACAGAGGATTGCATCTTAGATTCATATGTCATAACTGACAACACGCACTAGTGGTCTGCTTTTCAGGTTTTGAGGAATACGCGACAAGAAAATGTATCGTAAATCGTAATCTCCCGGATGCTGACCAATTATAACAGAAGATCAGTTGTTTATTATGGAATCAAATATTGTGCTATGCTGAATATCTTTAATATTTTGTAAAATTAGTAGACTGTCCATATCTACTAAGTGCAATAAATTTCAACGTACCATTCGAGCTAGTGCATGTCAGCCGGTACGTCCCCTTTTCAGTTGAAGAGAGTAAAACTAATTTGGGTCACCACGCCACCATAAACAGGTTACAGAGGCAATATATCCAGCTCTGCAAGACATGTGACGTCGATATCTTTGCTGATAAGTCTCGCAAAATCAAAGGAACAATTTTGCAGTCCTTTGCTGTTATTGTGTTTAAGTGTAGGGCGACCCCCCACTAAATGGATTGACGACCTGGTAAGACATGCAGGAAGTCGATGGATACAGGCTCAGGACCGTGCTTTGTGGCATACCTTGGGCGAGGCCTATGTTCAGCAGTGGACTTGTGAAGGGCTGTAATGATGATGATGATGACTGTCACTGCTAACATTTGGGTCTAGTTTTAAGTTTGTAGTTGTAAGTTTCAAGAAACATATTTGTTGTCCACATTGCATGCCGTGGCAACATTTAATTAAGACGACACTTAGATATAAACTTTCCTATTATTTCTAGTATTTACATTGTGTTCGTGTATGTTTTGTTGGTTGTCCTAAACAATAAAAAAAATTGATCTCAATGTCATTTTTATTAAATTAAATACAACTTTGGTGGCGGCACAAGAGAATGAATTACTGCCCTAAGTCATCCTACGAGTATCGTTAGACGCAACATGAAACAGGATAAGTTTTGATGCATTTTCCTGATAACAACCAAGCGTGGTAACGGTGGCAATTATACTCCCCGCGAGACAATCTATGGCCACAGTTTAATGATCTTTTAATTGTGCTTTGAGGTAGTTCCTCTATGTTCCGCATTAGACTTTTGAATGAATGAACAATTTTATTTAAAGTTTTCAATTATTTTTATTACATTACATAATATTTACCGTGTAGTGGCGGTGCAGCATATCGACAATCCCATACTTCGATCAACAATAGTTGGTATTGTTGATCGAAGATCCCATATCATCCCGTAGGTGTCGTAAGAGGCAACGAAATGGGAAAAATCAGTAGATTGGCAACTACCTACTAAAATAAAACACTGCGCTTGCCAACCCGCTTGCCAAGCGTGGCAACTATGGTAAATATCCCCGCTATGAAGCAATCTATAGGGGAGGCCTATGTTCAGCAGTGGACTTTACATTACTTTACATAATATAAAAAGTTAGGACACAGTGGGAGCTATTTCGAAGTTTTGTATTTCAAGATCTTAGACAAATCTATTAAAATTAGGTTAGTGCATAAGTAAAACCCACTGAACAACTGATTACTTACCTTGCAATGGGTTAGGGTTACAACAGTGTTGACAGCTGGCACTCCGTACAACATCACCAACAAACCTAGGTGATTTCCCGGGCCGATGACTCGTTCCTTCTTCCCATCCTTCAGCGTTTTAGACGTTACTAAGCAGTACCCTCGTTCGATTATGTATAATTCCCTTGAAATCGTTCCGCCATAGTAAACTATTTCACCGGGTGGAAGGATTATGTCTCTAGCCACTGTAGAAAATTATAACTATCACATTTTTTACATTTAAACTAATTTCGCGAAATTATCTATATAATAATTCTTGAATAGTGTGTACTATCAATATTGATCAGAGCGTTACCATAGACACTTCATAGAACCTGGATGTACAAATTAACAAGAAAATTAATTATCTACGATCTGCTCAATAAAACAAAATGATGTGTCTTACCTAGTTAGAAAAGCACCTCCCTCCATCCAGCAATCGTGTGCACTATCTCGTCACCACTAATCCCAAAACCACTAGGTACTCCCTACTCAGACTTTTTTGCTCTTCAAAGTTCAAACTAGGTAACACATCATTTTATTTTTTGATTTCCGCAAAGTAAACCCAGATTCTAGTAATTGTAAATTGCATCGTTTCTTGTTGCTTCATACTTACATGAAAAGTGTCAGCTTAATAAGATATTGTTTTTTTTTTAAGAACAATCTTATAAATGACCAATGCATATTATCGATAACTACTCGTATATACAACACCAATTAATACACGCAGTAGACGATTTGCCGTCTATTTACATTATGATACATAGCAGCAAGTACCTTTCAGTAAATAGCAGTACAATGCAGTGTGTTTCGGTGTGAAGGGTACCAGAGAACCAGTGTAATAACGGACTACGAAACATTCTATCTGAGTGAGAATGCAACTGTAGCATTTTTGGTGGCTTGAAGTAGGCCGCATGTGCCCATAGACTCTATTAGCCACTTAACATCAAGGTTTTATTACGTGTCAAATGAAGCAGTTGTATGAACATCTCTCACAGAATATTAGCGTAAAGGTAGGACCGCACTAGGCGGATCTGCACCGCAACGGAACTGAGCGACTCGAGTTGGTCAGTTGATCAACTTTGCCGCGCAGTTCTGCTGCAGTGCCGTTGCCGCTTAGTGCGTGTTGTCTCATATAAAAAATATTTTCACGAGTCGCGTCGCGCGCTCAGTTCAGCTGCGGTGCAGTTTGGCTTAGTGTGGTCATACCTTAAAGAAGCAGCGCAGTACTGCTGCATATTTCTTTTGGTGAATGACGAGAACCGGAGATATTTTTATTGGTAACGGAGCGTTCCATCTTAGTTCTCAGGAATGACAACGCATCTGCAAATTGATTCTCAATATAGGTGGTCTATAGAACACAAGATATATTTACTACCATCAGGTGGACTGTGTACTCGTTTGCCACATTTACCTACTTGTATAAAAGAATATCAGCAGGACATTAGTACGTACTTTCCGTAAGTGTTTGAATGTATGCCTTATTTTTTACTTGAAAGAACTTAATGGACGTGAGAGCTTTGAATCTCGCTTGATGTAAGACTTTTTTTCGTAACTCAGTGGGGACGACCGTTGTGTCCAACCAGCTCTCATCCGTTAATTCTACACCCTGTAAACGATGATGAGGATCAAATATTATTATTATAGAACAACTTTAACTACGTTTTTATTTTTCTGTTTTGTTTTGAATAACACCTATTACCGTTCCGTTCTTTTTATGTGTTGTTTCAGGAAGTCAGAAAATATTGAAAACATTTATTTTTTACGTGTTTTATATAAAATTACAGTTTAACATAAAACTAAATTATTATTTATATTATTACATTTATGCAAAGTGGGTAGGTAGGTATCTATAAATTTTATTATTTACTTAACTATATCTTCAACGGATTAAGTTAAAGACGATAAAATACAATACTTATTTATGATTTTACCGAATTGTATTGCCACTGTAATTCGTAGAACGCCATAATTCTAGATTTAATAGCTTGACTCATATTATTTTCCTTCATGAATTTGTCAATGGTAATTATCACTTCCAAAAATGCTGTTTTTGTTCTGAAATTTGTATAAACTACTTTTCAATATCGATCGCTTATAATGTACTATTATTCTTAGTATTTAGTGATTTTTAGTAAGCCTGTGTTGGAGTCAGTACCGTCTTACCATAAGGACACGGGGACTGTGCCCAGGGCCCTCGTCAAGAGGGCCCTGGGCACAGGCCCCGTGTCTTATTCGCTTACGCCATAAAATATTATGTCTATTTTTGCCAATTAACGATAATAAATGTATGATCATAGCAGAAAAATGTGTTTGTCATTCAGTTTTTTTTTACTTTCCAACAGGGCCCTAAATTCTTGTGTGCCCAAGGGCCCCGGTATGGGCTAAGACGGCGTTGGTTGTAGTAGGACCACAGAAATCTAAATACCTTATTATTTAGATTTCTGTGAGTAAGGACGCTGCAACCAGGTACCTTGTTTGTTTTTAATATCATTTTCTTCTTATTACTTAACACTAAGTTCAAGAACATATACTCCTTCTTCATCAGTAAGAAATAAAGCTTATATATTATTTACACACTATTTGGCCCGTCGCCGTGTCGAGAAAATACCATGAAACACGTGGTAAAGTTAAAAATAAAAATAACAACCGACTTCAATATAAATAAAGTAAGAACATCATCAATGTAGTCGAAGTCAATACGCATTACGTAATTTTTTTTAAGAGTGACAGACCGGCACACAGTCCACTTGGTGGTAAGTGGTTGCTGTGGCCCATGGACATCTACATCTATACTTGATTACGAATCAAAATGCAGATGCGCTGTCACCCGTGAGAACTAAGAAGGAATGCCTCGTTTCCTAAAATGGGTCTATTATATACGCATTATTAAGGATAACTCAAAAACTACTAGTCTACTTGATCAAATTTATATAGGATCACATGAGAAGCACCAGCTCTCAAATAAAAAAAGAATCGTCAAAATCAGTTCTCCTAGAAAAAAGTTCTGAGGTAACATATAAAAAATACAGTCGAATTGAGAACTTCTTTTTTTAAGTCGGTTAAAAACAATATATAGATAGAAAATTCTTTATTGCGCTCAAACAAAAACAAACTTTGGTACAAAGGCGAACTTAATGCCGAAAAGGCATTCTCTGCCAGCTACAGCAACAATGACTCACGGTTTCGCATGAATTTTGCACATAATCACGAAGTCAAAATTATTTAATGCTACAATAGTATAAAGACATTGAAAATGATGTGAAATAAATTTTGTGGGTCAAGCTAGAAATTACTATGTGTACCTACTTACATAAATAAACTTATTTTTACCTTGACCAATGTGTCACAACAGAGGAAAACTCCGATATACAGTAACCGGTAAGCAAAACGCCGTAAAGACTGAGAAAAGCAACTAATCCCATGTCACATTTGTCACCAGGAATGAAATCACCATAGCCAACGGAGAGCAAAAGTGTAGTGGCGAAGTATATGGACGAAATTAATGGAAACTTCGTTTTGGTGACGCTAAAAGTATATGAGTTTTAAATTACTGTCTTTAAAGAGTATTAAATAAGATTTTTTCTATACAGGTGCAGATAAACACACATACATAAGCACTCATGCCTGTCACCCAGAGGAGTAGGCAGCGACTACAGACGGATGTCAGGATCATATCCTGACACACCTCTCTCATACATGCTCACCGTTTATCCTCTACATCCATATACCTACGCATACATGCTCATCGGTTAACTGTACTATTAATTTGGCCCATTTTCAATATATCGCCAATTTGGAAGATAAACTTTCACTAGGACGTTCCTTTCCGACTCTGACGTTCACTTCTGCAACATAAATTGGCTTTGTCACTCTTTCCTCATTCATTATTTCTACATGACCAAACCACGGAAACATTTCTTTCTTAATCCTGGTCACGACATGATCTTGATAATCACACTTTTCTCTTACCACAATATTTCTCACCCTGTCACTCAGATTCAGCCCTAAGATACTCCTCAACGACCGCATTTCTACTGCGTTTATTCTACTCTCGTGCTTCTTCTGCCACACCCAACCTTCACTACCATACGTTAATTTAGGGACTAACACAGCATTATACGTGCCTTTTTGATATAAACAATGAGCACAAATTAAATTTCAAAAAAGGAAACAATTTTAATAATTGCGTAATTATCTCTTACGGTATTTCGTTATTGTTTCAGGTCTCGTTGTAGTTATTTTTTTAATAGAATAAGGGTGACAAACGAGCACACAGTCCACCTGATGGTAAATGGATACTGTGGTTCATAGACTTCTACATTTATCCTCGATTAAGAATCAAAACGCAGATGCGTTGTCACTCCTGAGGACTAAGATGGACTCGTTTCCAGTAAAAAAGGGTCTCCGGATCTTACCATACGAAACACAGCAGTATTGAGCTGCTATTTGAGGCTAGTATTCTGTGAGAGCGTGGTCCTTCCCCGGTCTACCCGACCTATTCGTGCTACAACCATAATATCGCTGCAACGTGGCTCTACCACGTTTGAAAAGTTAACCTCTTTTTAACAAAAGCAACATAAATCTAAGATTTCATCCTGTAATACAAAGCTTTTGTCGGTTGGAAAAGCTTCAATCGTTAACTATTAATTATATCATACAGAGCAATCGACGCAGTAACTCAGTGCTTTAGTACGGTTATGCTACAATTAATATCCTATGAGCTTTTGGTATGATAATAATAATATCAATTTCGGCAAGAAGGATAATAAAGACATGACAATAAATATTGTATAGGTTCTTAATTTAAAGAAAGAAATTAAAATAAATAGTAATTTTTACAGTGAAATTTCACTATGTTATTGGATTTGTACATCAAGAGTATTTCCCTATTTTTTATAATCATTAATTTTTTTCTATTTTAATAACAGCTTATATAAATGACCCACTACTGAAAACACGATAGAGAAGAATGAAATTAATGAATTTTAAATGAGCTAGAAATATTTTTGAAACCACAATTTGTACACTGTCACTGTGTTTCCTTTATCGTTGACCGTGTGGTCATCAATCAATCAATCAATCAGCATATATAGGTATTGCGATTCGTAACCGTCTACAGCTGAACATGTATGCTTTGCGATTAGCTATTACAATTTTAAGGCATTAATCGAACATGGTTTGCTTTAATGCCTCCACTATAAAAAGATATCCTCTAAAAGCTTGGCGTGCTCAGCAGAGCGAGAGAGTATTTCATGGAATCACACGGCCTCACATGGAATACTGTTCTCATCTCTGGGCCGGGTCACCCCAGTGCTAGCTCCTTCCACTTGACCACATCCAGCGCAGAGCGGTATTCGTATCGTCGACGACCGAGGTTTTTCTGATCGGGTCGATTCACTGTAGCTGCGTAGGGATGTTGCATCCCTTTGCGATTTCTATCGTATCTACCATAGAAAGTGTTCTGAGGAATTGTTCGGATTTATTCCAGCCGCCCAATTTCACGAATACACATCGCGTCAAAATTCCCGATATCATCCTCACCATCTGGATGCTTGGCGGTCAACTACTGTACGTTTTACTAGGAGTTTTCTTCCTCGTACAAGTTCTCTGTGGAATTGTTTACCACCGGTGATTTTTCCAGACCGATACGACTTAGGGACCTTCAAGAAAAGAGCTTACTCCTTTTTAATAGGCCGGCCGGTTGTTCATGGGCGGCGGTAGTTACTTATCATCAGGTGAGCCGCCTGCTCGTTTGCCCCCTCTTCTGTAAAAAAAATCTATAAGCTGCCGCTGCTATACAACTCCCGCTTGATCTTTGTTTCCTGCTTTGAAGTTTTTTTAATCTTACAAATAAAATATTAAGTAACATATTTTCCATATATTTCATATACCTGCTTTGAATAACATCATTTTTCTGGTTATTCATCATTAGAGCTCGAGCGAACCAAGAGTTTTGCGAGCAACGTGCTACAAAGCACGATTCCATATAAAGTACCACACCACACCAGTAACATAAAAGGCTAACGTAAGTGCAGTACTTGGCAATCTGTTGAATACAATGCTATAATATTAAAAAAAATAATTTTATCCATAAATAATTAATTATACATATTATAATACGTTTGTCGGTACAGGGTAGTCCTTCGTAGCATCGGTAGTTGGTTTTGCGTCGGGCTATTTAGCCGGCCCTAAGTCACTTCAAATCAAATCACCAAAGATCGAAAGGTACGACGAGTATGTGATCCATGGTACTACTTACGTGTCGTCAAATGTACATTTAACATCTATACAGCCATTTTAAATTTATCTAATTAGGTACGTAAATACTTCATTTCTGAGATGGTTTTGGTGCCGTAAATTATCGACCACCCTGCCCAATGCCTATTTATGATATCGCGCTTATGAAGTGGGGGCGATAGTTGTTCTATACACTGGATATTGGGATTTATTTTATTTAATTGCACGCCTCATAAGAGAAGCGTTGAGGTTGTGCTCTACTCTCACCAAATGGAAATCCAGTAATTTTCTGGGCTAAAAAATGTCTTTATTTTTTACTGTTGCACTTTTAGAATAATAAAAATACACATATATCGAGAAAAATCACTCTTTTTCATGTCTCTATTATTTTTAAAAGTAATTTTCTGTGTTTAGCGTAAAAACAAACTGATTGAAAAAAAAATCCAAGTAGTATCCGGATGTCAGCGTAATGTATCAAAATAATACTTTTTTATTTAGTTTAGAATCTCAACGCACAGGTTGCTTTTAAAATTCACTGAGTAATTTGGTCTCGTTTAAAATATAAAAAACCAGTTGTTTTTTACATTATACTTTTCTACAAAAAAATATTCTCATGGATCTCTTCTATCGTCTCAAATAAGGAAAAAGAGATATTTTTCTTTTTACATAATCAAATGAGATTATGAGGCGTGCACTTTTGGAATTTCCAAAATTTTTAGGTCTTTGATGTCGGCGCAAATATTTATATTTTCTTTCACGGCAAAACAAGTAAAATTGCATTAACAGCTCATATTGGGTGTTTAGAAATTAAATATACTAGAAACTATATATTACTTAGAATTGGTGGAATATATTTTGATACCTTTATAATAATTGTGTTGGACAACAACTTTCTTTCCCATTGCTCAAAAAAACTGGTCAAGCGCCACACAAGGCATAGCTTGGTCCCTTTGCATAAATAAAATAAATGCTCCCTATAATCATCATAGTACATTCTCGTCGTATGTATTGTGACAATATATTCGAAAGGGATCAAAGCAAATATGTCTAAATAGAATGCTGGAGAATTAAGTCTGTATTTTAAGATATCTGAAAAGTTTTTGATGTGTTCCTTCTTTGTTTTTACAGCAGTCACCAGTGACATAATGATGTTTATAGTCAATGAAATTGCAAATACAATTTCGGCATAGAAAAAGAAACCACCCGGAAATTTTCTTTTGATTCCTATAAAATATGGATATAGAGTACAGATATAAATGACAATGCACAGCATATACAATTCCCAATACTTTGCTAGGTAACAATCGGACTCCAAAATCCACGGAAAATTTGAATTAATACACGTAAAGTTTATTTTCCTCTTTTTAATGTGCTCAGATAATATATAAAGATCTAAGCAATTTTCATCAAGTTCATTATCTTTAGTTAGGTCCACATCTGTTTTACCTGAAAAAGTGTCATCAATTTCTTAAAACAGCTTGAAATTATATACGAAATTAAACATAAAATTTCCATCACCTCATAACGTTGCGTGTTTGTTAACTATGGAAAACGTTACAAAGATCTGATGGTCTCCTAGAGATGACGGTGTACCGTTATGTATATCGTTGCCATTAGCGTTATAGCCAATCAAAAGTCCACTGCTGACTCCCATAGACCGCCTCATAGGTGGATTTTCATATTGGCAGGCGGGTTGACAGTCATAGTTTGAGACACCCACGGGATGATATGGGGTAGTATCGTACACCGCTACTAAACGGTCATGGTTTTGTATATGCCAAGTGTAATAATCTAGGCAGGTAACGAAAAAGGTGCGATACATCTGGTACAGAGATCGAAAATTCGGCTGTCAAAGGTGGTAAGTAAGGCAAGTCGGTTTTACAACTACAAATTATTTATTAATAGGATACAAATTTTTTATACGTGGTACGAGTAGAGTCATACTACAGCTATATTGTAGTTGTATCGTGAATGTGTCGGCTCGACCGGTGAAGTACTACGCTCTCACAGAATACCAGCGTAAAAAAAAGAACCGGAGACTCTTTTTACTGAATCTGGAGCATTCCATCTTAGTCTTCGGGGGTGAAAACGCATTTTTTTATATAGGAGAAGGGCAAATGAGCGTACGGCTCACCTTATGGTAAGTGATTACCACCATCCATCAACAACTGCAACACCAGGGGAATTGTAGATGCGTTGCCGGCCTTTAAAAAAGGAGTAGGCTCTTTTCTTGAAGGTCCCTAAGTTGTATCGGTCCAGAAAAATCTCTGGTGGTAGTCGTTCCACAAGAAAGTTGTACGGGGCAGAAAACTTCTTTTAAATCGTACAGTGGTGGACCGCCAGTCAAAAAGATGGTATGGATGGTATCGCGAGTTTTGTCGCATTTTGATTCGTAATCAAGCATAGATGTAGATGTTTATGGGCTACAGAATTTACTTACCATCAGGTGGGCTGTGTGCTCTCTTGTAGGGTGACAAACGAGCACTACAATTCTATAAATAAAAATTAAAAATAGAATTATTTACCTTGCCGGTATCGCAGTTTATCTTTCAAACATTTGATGCTGCTCTTTTTTCTTTCTTTCGAAACGTAAATATTCAACAAAAGTGGATCGTTACTGGTTTGTTTTTTCTTTCTAAGTCGACTTCTGTCGATTCGTTCTTGTATATCTTTTCGTATTTGAGCTACTAAATTGGGATACGTGATCATTAATTTTGTAAAGTCAGTCTTTTTCAAAATTTGGCATTCAACATAAGTAGCGGCTTTTACTGTGCATCTAGCTGTAAATATATTTTAATCAATTAAATGTATGTAATGTACCGTACTGCTGAATTTAAGTCTACATATTCATATAATTTAACTGTATAAAAATGGTATTCGTGGTAGAGCCATACTGCAGCTATGTCGTGGTTGTAACACGTATAAGTCGGCTCGACTAGTGACGGGCCACGCTCTCACAGAGTTACCAGCATTAAATAGCAGTGTGCAGTGTACTGTGTTTCGTATTTCTTCGCTTTTGCTGGAAACAAAGCATTTCATCTTAGTCCTCAGGGATGACAACACATCTGCATTTTCATTCTTAATGGATGATAGATGCAGATCTACCGTCCACAGCATCCATTTACTATCAAGTGGATGCTGTGAATACTTATTCCACGAAGTAAAGTAAATATTTAACTTATAATAAGTGGGTACTGGGCATAGGCCTCCTATAATGTTTGAGAGAGTTATTGATTAATTTGTCATCCGCACTGCTCCGGTGCAGGTTGGCGAACTTTACATGTCTTTTAAACACTTTTATTTTCAGACATGTAGAATTTCTCAAGATGTTTTAATTCACCGCTGAGCACTAAACAAATCAGCACTTAACCATTTCATTGATGCCGACGTCGATCGAAGTCGAGTGGCTCGCATACTGTGAAACAAACACGTATTCGTTCGATGGACGAGCCCTTTTGTCTTCACTCGTTATAATGATAATGACTAGTAAGTCATCATTATCATCATCATAGGATAGGAAGAGAGAAGATAAGTCATAGGTTGCACACAAAGCACAGTCTAGATCAAGCACGGTCAAGGTCACCTGCGTACCTCGACTTCCGCATATTTCATCAGGTCATGACTATATGTAGTAAGGGGTAGCTCAACTCCATCGCTAGCCATTGCCACTGCAATAAAACAGATCTGCTAGGCCTTGTCAGCTTACTCTCGCTCTGATGGGGATTCTTAAAGTCACGTGGCATGCAGAGTACCCTACTATATTCGGAATTTCTCTGCGTCATAAAATTCGTTTAAGGATATACAAAGAAGAGCTATCGGAAAAGTCATAGCTTTAATTTAATTACCAGGTATGTTTAATATCAGTGCTATCTCTCCAAAGCAGGTTCCTTTAGAAAATGAAATCATTGGACTCTCATCATCTTCATCCGATAGTAGCTCCAAAACACCATTCGTTACACAAATCTATAATACATTGAATAAGTACCTATATTAATGGTGGAAGGACAGTATTTCTATACACTTGACAATACTAGTTAGTAATGTATTACCATATCAGTTTTATTTTGATTGTGGTTATAAATAATATCGCCTGGTAAATAAAATCGGTGACTCATTGTTACAGACAGACGTCTTAAAAAAGCTTCGGGTAATTTTCTAAATATTAAAGAACTGTATAGAGGTACTGCATTTAAGTCGTAACAGATCTCCGTTTGCAATGGAAACGGAAGCAGTTTCAGCAGTTTAGGCTTAAATACTCCAGACTTCTGATACCAAAGGTCTTCATAGTACCTATAAGCGAACACTTAGATCGCAAATCTCAACTTGTCTTAAAAAATAATAAAAATGCAAATAATTTTACCTGTTGATTAAAACTACTTTTACGGATTTTATCGCGTTTAATTTTAATTTTAATTATTTATTTTTTTAATTTTTATTCCGAACGTTTCAAAAAAATAATTAAAATTAAAGTTAAACGCGATAAAATCTGTAAAAGTAGTTTTAATCAATGTGTAGTGTTCGCGTAAATATAAGAAATCATTAATTTTACCTGATTATACGTTTTGTTGTAGCTTTATCCATTTTTATTAACTTTAGGTGGCTTTGTATTTTCTTTAACTGCCGCACGTATCTCGCACGACGGGAAGTTATTGTTATAAACTGTGAAGTAAGGGAGCCGACAAATACGACAGTTGTCAATAAGAATCCCAATAAAATAGCAGTGATAGCTGAGATTCTCTCAGGGGTCGTTATTGGGTAGAGATCACCAAGTGCATTCGTGGTGAGAAACATAACCGACCAATACGCACAGATAAAGTACCAATCATTTTTTGTTTCTGTGGGTAAATGTGCCGCTGTCACAGACCAAGAAGAACGATATTTATGCAAATCAAAGTCTTTGTACGCGAATAAATACCATATACAAGTCCACGTATGCACGGATAGAATAAAAAGTATTAGATATTGTACGAGGAAAGTAGTCCATTGATTACTGCCAGCTTGCGAAGACCTGTTGTAAAAATATTCGATGATTCTGTAAACGCGTATTGCTGAGACGATTGGTGATATAGTATAGGAATCGAACAAAGAATCGTGAGGATCAATGAAGTAGAGGAGCGAGTATGGCATGGCTAATATCATGTCAAGAATCACTCGGTACATGTCGGGTTCAACCAAATTTAGAGTTTTTCGCCACTTCTTGAAGAACTTTAAACCAAAAAGTATTATAACGTCTAATGTAAACATAATGTTTAAACTAAACAATAACAAGACAATCCAAAATGAGTTTTCCAGACGCCGGCAAAATGTGTACAGACATGTGTCCAATATGTAGGATATAAATAAGACGGAAAGGATAAATATTTCCCACCCCGGATTAGAATATATTAGTAAAGCATATCGAAGTTTCCTATTACTGAAATCCGATCGCTGCTCTTGTAAAATAGCATATGTTTTCGCCCATTTTTCTTTGCCCTCGTCGAGTGATATATTAGAGGACTTCGGTGAAGATCGTCCAACAGCTGCAGGATGTATGAACTTGTTCTGCCTTTCTACTTCATTTCTGTATTGATATACATCAAGGCTCAATTCTGCTTCATTTTCATTAGTGTCTGCAAAGTCCTTGCCTTAAATTTTTATGCAATAACAAGCAAACTAGGATATGACTGAAAAGTTACTAAACTAGGATATGAATACAAATTTTTTAAAATAAATATCTCAAGACGAAGCACAATATCTTATTTTTAACATTATAATTAAGCTTATATAAATCAGCTAAGGTGTTCCGGTAACTACGGGTTGGCGGATTTTACACAACGAAACTTTCTTCCTGGTTTCCTTGTGATAATTTACTTTAAAACCACGTATACGTTATAAAAAATGCTTACCCATTGTAGAATACCTTGGATTTGGTAATTTTAAAACATATGTTTTAATGTCATATGTTATTTTAAGTAATAATCCAGTAGGTTGTTTTTATTTGGAATTTGAAAGTCGAATTTACATTAATATAAAAGTCAGATTTTATATCCATTCAAATGTAGTTTTCAGTCGTTCACCCGAACAAGGCGGAATATCAAAAGCTAAATGATGTTCATAATCGTTGCAATGACGTAATGTTTTTCACAACGCACAAACCGTAGGCCGAAAGACGGACATGTAGATCCGAAACACAAGATGTGCACACGGCACTTCAACCTACAAACACGAACGTAAAAATACTGACTTGACGTCGTATTAATTATGTATTGTATTCACCGATCGTACCCAGCGCTGTGTGTCGTAAATCATTGAGCGGATGATCAGTGATCACGATTGATGATAACGACTGTGTCGTCCAAATCAACATCTACTGCCTTTAAATTACCAGTGCTCGATTTTTTTTAATTTATTATATGGAGTTATGAGGTCTAAAATTACGCTAGATTGTGCATTTTTCACCATAAATAATTGTTACACACCTACTTTTACCAATACTAATATATCGGCGGATGAAATGCGAAATTGTTTAAGCGACATCCTGAGTAAATATGTCAAATATTCGAGAGAGTTAAAAAAGTGACTTTGGTGGAAGCTTTACAGAATTAAAAAAGAAATTACTGGCTGTTATATCTGTAACCTTTGTAAGTTGCAAAACAAAACAAAATAATTAATGAAATTATTGTCGTCTTCCAAGACAAAATCCTCCCCAACTATATCTTTAATTTAATTGTGTCAATATTTAGTGAATAATTGGTGCCAATTAGTGACTTAATAAAAATATCTAGACTCAATATTTTATATACTTATGCTTATACTATGTTGCTTCGATCAATAGTACTTTTATTGATCGAAGTTATGTTGTGTCAAAATTTTGTTGTGATGATTTTCGGTAAAAGTAGTCAACTTTAAAAACTAGAGGAAGGTTTGATCGAATTTTACTTAGACTGTTCATGGTTCTCCAAGTTTATTAAGAACAAAAGCAGTATTATATATTTTTTATTCACAATGACCCTAAAATATTTTGTTTAACACTAAAGCACATTACAGATGTGACTTTAAACCTATAGGCTGCATATAAAACAATCAAAGAATGTAGCTTAAGAGGATATAGTTCTAAGCTTTGTACGTGGTAGAGCCATGCTGCAGTTATATTAGTAGTATAGTTGTAGCACGAATGGGTCGGCTCGACCGGGGAAGGACCACGCTCTCACAGAATACCAGCGTGAAATAGTAGCTTAATGCTGCTGTATTTCGTATGGTGAGTGTAGAGAACCGGAAACCCTTTTTACTGGAAACGAGGCATTCCATCTCAGTCCTCACGGGTGACAACGCATCTGCATTTTGATCTTTATTGGAGGATAGATGTAGATGTCTATGGGCCGCAGCAACCACTTACCATCAGGTGGACTGTAAGCTCGCTTGTCACCCTATTCTATAAAAAAAAAAGCTCAAATTCTAATTTCGCCCTTACTTCCCCGCGCGTCGTGTTCTATGTACCGACATGTTTGTAATCACTAATACTGTAAGTAGATAGGTCGTTAGATACTTATTTCATTAGGTTTATCATATTTATGCCTGTTTCTTAACGCCAACCTAGTCGCTTCTTATTTTAATTACGGTTATTTCCCATTTTAATCTTACGTCGTCCTGTTGCGTAATGTGTATTCTGATCGTAAGCGACACAATTGCGATTTGTGGTCTATCAAATCTGATGTAGTATTGGGGGCAATCCTGTACGTACAGGCAGTCTGTGAACACGTACAGGATCGCCCCCATCACTACATCAGATTTGATAAACCACAAATCCTCGCTATAGAACACCGATTCCTTCCAAGGATGATTCGCGAGGCTATTGAAATCAAAAAACATCCTAATTTCAATAGAGAAGATGGCTGGGTGCTACCATCTCCTTGGGGTCCTATAATAAGTAAAATCAAATTCCAACCCAAGCATACAACTGCAAGACTTCAAGATACCATAAGTTCATACTGTGTAGATCGGAACAAAAGTTAAATTTTAATCTATGGTAACCGCGGTTAACTATGACATCTGGACGTTGAACATCTCAGTCCCGTGACCATGAGTGCTGTAAAGCGTTCGAAACGTCGGGTATTTAAAAAGTTAAATATACGCGATAAATTCCGTAAAAACTAGTATTATTTCACTATGTATTAGCTTAGCTTAGCGTCCTCATTTTTCCTTTTCGTAGACTCAAGTTCTATAACGTGTAGATAATTAGACTCAGAGCAAGATACCATAGGCGGAATTAAGGCCGCATAATCACGCTTTTATGGAAACACAGTACGGGTATCGGTGAAAAATGTTGTTACAAAACGAAATTAAATGTTCTAAAGTACCGCATGTTGGATTCAATTGAACCGATGGCTAATGTAGGTTAATTTAAGTTTAATGTTGCAAAGTTTTATGTATTTTTATACATAACAAACTGCCTTTCTTGATTAAGTTATTTTCCTTGTAGACTGCGCTTATAAGATTCGAGTCAACTACGTAAATCAAACGTAAAGTTGTCTATTTTCGTTACATTTTGGATTAAAAGGTATCTCTGACAAAAATTACTCTATAAGTCGTCTAATTTTTCTTTTCTAAAGCTAGTTGTGTAACAAAAAGATATCTCCGCGTCAAAGAGACAACCACGGTGATATCTTCTTGTGACACAACTGTCACCCGCCTAATTGGGATAGGAAATCTGGCCCACATAGGGCCGATATTTGAAACTTTAGGATTATACCTTTTACTAGAATTATTTTCCTCATTACTTTTTAAAATTTGTTTGCAATTACGTTATCAGATTTTAAGTGGGTAATGGAGTTCATGCTCACCTTCAACCCTGTAACCAACTGCAGATTGCGTTGTCACTTCTGAGGACTAAGATGGAATCGTTAGCCTGTAATAAAAAAATAGAAATGAACACTACTGTTACTCATATTTATTATCATGCACAACTGCCAAGAACTTTAAACTTTGCGTTATCGCCTCTGAAGAAGAAGATGGAGTTTTTAGTTTACAACACTAGAAAAGGAATTAAAACTTTTGTTATTATCATTAGTTATTATAACTCTTCTAATAGCGGATTAAAACTCACGAGGCATTCGATCCTATATCATTATATCTTAGTCCTCAGAGGTAACAGCGCATCTGTAATCTTATCTTCTTGATGTTAGATGATGGTGTCCATGGACAGGAACCACTTATCATGGATGGACTGTAAATTCGTTGGTCTCTTCAGGTTTATCAAAAAATAAATAAAATTGATTTCCTATAGGCATTTTCAGTGAATTTAAATGGACTAATGTCAAAAATTTTGATAAATTAACCTTTCTTCGTACAAAACCGAGTAAACAAAATATTTGTTATGTTTTTTCTGGATCTAAATAATTAAAACCATTTGTACAGGGACAAATAATAAATTGTGAGTGAAGATATCTGTTTCTAATAATACATATCCACTGTTAACGAAAGAAAAACAATCGGATACACTAGTTACCGAAATAGAGCGTGGAACTTTGTTTAATCCACTTAATTTGATAGATGCGAGATCTTTGGATAGGGGTCAATTATCCATTTATCCTTTTAACGAAATTGATAAAACGAAACTAATTCGACCGATTTTAATTGATCGAACGTACTGGCGAGTTAAAAACGAATTTTGTTGAATCTTTTTAAGATTATTCCCGTAGTGTAAGCCTCGATGCTGATAAAAACGGCAACCGTAATACAAATAATAGGTCCTTACATATGAAATTGGCGTTTTGTACGAGAGGAATATAAAGTCATTTTTTTTGTAAAATATATTTCATTAATCAAAGTATGCACCGTTGTTATCTATGCACTTTTGCCATCTCGTAGGTAGTTCATTAATCCCTTTACTAAAAAAAACCATGGGGGCGAGAATCAATAAAATCTTTAAAGGCGGTTTGGACTGTCGCTTCGAATTTGAATTTTTTTCCTTGTAAAAAGTTATCCAAATTCCGGAAAAATGGTAATCTGTTGGAGCAAGGTCCGGGGAGTACGGAGTACGAAGATGTCGCAGACATTCCAATTGTAGCTCATCTAACTTAGTGGTTGTTTGTTGAGCAGTGTGTGGTCTTGCGTTGTCGTGAAGCAGCAGTGGCCTACAGCGATTGACCAATCTCGGTTGTTAAGAAGCTAGTTCTTCCTTCATGGTTTGCAGTTGCTGACAATAGATATCTGCAGCTGCTGTAATCGTTAGGCCAGATTTTAGAAAGCTGTAGTGAACGACGCCGGCGCTAGTCCACCAAACACTCACAAGTAACTTTTTCTGAGTCACTTTTCGTTTAGGGCAGAATTTGGCTGATTCTCCAGAGTTCAACCATTGCGACGAACGCTTCCGATTATCGTACAGTATCCACTTTTCATCACAAGTAATGATTCGATTTAAAATCCCTTCATTTTTGTGTCGCTTGAGCAAAGTAACACAGCAGTCGAAGCGTGTTTGCAAGTTCGATTCACTCAATTCAAGAGGCAACCATCGTTCAAGTTTTTTACTTTCCCGATTTGCTTCAAGTCCATTAATACAGTTTTATCACTTACCCCGAAGCCTGCAGCTATCCTTGAAGTGCTTTGTGATGGATCCGCTTCCACAATAGCCTTTAATTCTTCATTTTCCACTTTGGTTTCCGACCGTCCACTGGGTTGGTTCTGAAGATCGAAGTTTCCGGAATGAAAATGTTGAAACCAAAAACGTACCATGCTTTCTACTTTCACTGGTGCCACGGTAGTACTCGTACTCGTAAATATACCGATATTTCATGTTTTTTATTGTGCGGTAATAAGCGACGCCAAAAAAAAAAAAATAATGAGGAAAAACAAATGAATGACTGTTTTCAAAACTCAAATGTACCAGCAAAATAAATTTATAAATTTGAACTTGGAATTCTTAACCAAAGAGATATTTCAGATCAAAGTAGTCAGTGCGACAAAAAGCTAATATCATAATATGTAAGGACCCAATACTAAATTTAAATTCTCATAAGGTAATTTTACGAATAATTAAACCTTTGAGGAACTGACTACGTACTGCAGTAAAACACTCCGTGTATTTGGATCCACAATCGTCATCCATAGGCGGAAACAAATAAACGTTATGGAGAACCCAATTAATATTATCTCATACAATGTTACTATTTTCTTTGTAAAATTAATTGCTAAATTTTAACTATAATTACGGACCTTTATTATGTTTAAAAAGTTTTTTAATTACAATAATTAAAATTATCATAAGGTCGCTTGGATTAATAGAATAGAGTAGAATATGTTTTATACAAAATAAATTTTGCCACTGGTTCGAAAAAAGAACCATCAAGAAACTCTGAGGGACACTTTTTTAAATAATAATTCATGACTTTTTACATAATATACTTATAAATATAAAACATTTAGAAACAGTGCTCTACTCATTCCCAGGGGCAATCAATCATGTATTTGTTACTGAAATTATTTTAACTAAAAGTTGCAGAACAATTTACCGCAATACACTTTTATAAACTACATTAAAAGATTTGTTTCAAACTAAGTGTACGGATTGTATCGCGTTTAATTTTAACTTTTTTTATTCCCGACGTTTGGAGCTTGGGGCTCTTTTTTTCACACTCATTCTCAGGGGCGGGACTGAGGTGTTTGATGTCATAATGTCGTAGTTAACGAAGGCTACCTCCAAAGTTTATTTAATAATTCACTTAAGTCTTTACACTGAAACTCATGTTAACGTATTCAGGATCATCCCAACGATCATATCTTAGACTTTGGCGCTCAAAGGGTTAAAGGATTCATGGTAAATCAACTAGAAACTTGTTTAGTTATAATATCTCTGTTCTAGTCTATTCTATTTTAAATGTCTAGTCCATTTTAAATGTGTTGTTATAAACAGATAAGAATAACTTAACCGATCTTCAGAAAACAGATAAGTATAACAGTTCTTATCTGTTTTCAAAGAAGATCGGTTAAGATTAACAGTTAAATTGTGCCGTAGCGTTTTGTTACTCTCTAAAGAGTTCATTGGAAATCAGCTAGTAATGCGCTTGTTTAATTATCATAACATCATAATAATTATCGAAAAATTATATTAGAACTGTAATGATGACACCATAAAGGATCGATCGAAAAAGGGAATCGATTTTTTAAATGTTTTTTTTTGCGATTGGCAACACTTTTTATTTTATTCACAAACTAATGAATTACTGATTTACCTAATTTTATTTTTATCTTTTCGGTACTTTTAATTTGTGCGAAAATATTCCCATCTTTTTATGATAAATGAATACCGCGATTAATAACCACAAATAAAGATATATTTTTTTAACAAATGCACATTGTTGGGCGTTCCATGGCCGAAAATGGGCATCTCCTTTTGGTAGCACCCAACCCCCTTACAGCACCCATGATCACATAAGTGCTTTAAAGTGTCCGAAACGTCGGCAATTTAAAAAAAATAAACGTGATAAAATCCGTAAAATAAGTTCTATTCTACGTGTAATACAAGATAGCATTAATAATACATCGAAAACCTGTAATAGATTCTGGGACTTAGAAACATATAAGCAAGCAAACCCAGGTATACCACATGAGTAAATAATGTGCCTCTACTTCGTCGTTGACCTCGGGATTTGTTAATTGTATTATTACTTACTTTACTTTACATTACTTACTCCTTTTAATAGGAATCGCAAATTATTACTTGAATTTTGTTTGAGAGACATATTATCGTAGTAATATAAAATGCCGTGTAGTAGTAATTTGCCGTGTAGTGGCGGTTAAGAATATCCACTACCCCATATCTTCCCATGGGTGTCGTAAGAGGCGACAGAGGGAGACAGGCAGGAGATGGGCAGCAGCGTCTTCCTGATGACAACTGTGACGTAATAAAAAACTGCGGTTGCCAACCCGCTCGCCAAGCGTGGCAACTACGGCAAATACCCCCCAATGAACAAATACACAAAAAGACGGCCCCCAGTCCCCGGCGGCCCCGCTATTCCTGGCTACGGTGGCGACCATGGTAACGGCGGGGCAGGGGGTGCTAAGAATCTCCGGTGGAGGTTCGGTTGCCACCTACGACGACTCGACCTGGCAACATATAACGCACGCACCCTGAGGACTGACGAGAAGATACTGGAGCTGGAAGAAGAGGTAGACAAGTTGCGCTGGCATATTATTGGATTATCCGAGGTCCGAAGAGAGGGGGAGGACACGGCAATCCTCGAGTCCGGCAACTTGTTCTATCACCGGGAGGGCGACCATCTGTCCCAAGGAGGTGTCGGATTTATCGTCCACAAGTCTCTCGTCAACAACGTTGTAAAGATTGGGAGTGTGTCGACGAGGGTCGCGTACCTGATACTCAGAATCACCAAACGGTATTCGCTGAAGGTCATTCAGGCTTACGCACCAACCTCGGCACACCCCGATGAGGAGGTGGAGGAAATGTATGAGGATATTTCCAGAGCCATACATTCCTCAAAAACCCACTACACGGTGTTGATGGGAGACTTCAACGCAAAACTAGGCACAAGAGAAAGCGGTGAGCTGAAGGTAGGGAAATTTGGAGTAGGGCAACGGAACCGAAGGGGCCAGCAGCTGGCCGACTTTATGGAGAAAGAGGGACTCTTTATGATGAACTCTTTCTTCCAGAAGCGGCCCCACAGGAAGTGGACCTGGTCGAGCCCCGACGGTTCGACAAAAAATGAGATTGACTTCATTATGACGACCAGACGCCAACTGTTCAGTGATGTCTCAGTGATCGCAAGGGTGAAAACTAGCAGCGATCACCGAATGGTTAGAGGCACACTGAACCTAAACGTTAAGTTGGAGAGGTCTCGTCTAATGAAGTCAACGCTCCGTCCCCCTCGTGCTCTAATCCAGAATCCCGAAACCTTTCAGCTCGAGTTACGTAACCGCTTCCAGTGCCTAGAAGATTGCAATGCAGTGGACGATATGAACGACAAGCTCGTGGAAACTGTCCATGCGGTCGGAGCTAAGTTCTGCAAGACCCGCCGCAGAAGAACACAAAAACTCTCCGATCACACTCTTAATCTCATGGCTGTTAGACGGGAGATGAGGCTGCAATCGTCAACAGATTTGACAGCATACAGGCAACTGAACAGACAGATCTCCAAATGCATGCGGCGAGACTTACGCAACTTTAATACTTCTCGTATTAAAGAAGCGATCGAGCGGAACCAGGGCTCCAAAGTCTTTGCCAGAGATCTGTCTGCCAGAAAGAGCCAACTGTCAAAGCTGAAGACTGAGTGTGGCAACATCGTTTCCGGGACACCTGAGATTTTGAGTGAGATTGAGAGGTTCTATGGGCAGCTGTACACATCATCGTTGGAGCCACACGCAAGTGTGAGTAACGATCCAAGAGCAAGTCTTATCCGACACTATTCCGATGATATCCCGGACGTCAGTCTAAGCGAGATTAGAATGGCTCTCCAGCACCTTAAAAACGGCAGGGCCCCAGGCGAGGATGGAATTACAGCGGAGCTTCTGAAAGCGGGTGGAACACCGGTACTTGTAGTCCTTCAGAAGCTCTTCAATTCCGTCCTCCATGGTGGCACTACTCCAGAGGCGTGGAGCAGAAGTGCGGTGGTCTTGTTCTTTAAGAAAGGCGACAACGCTCTCTTAAAGAACTACAGACCGATTTCCCTTCTGAGCCGCGTCTACGTGCTGTTTTCGAGAGTCATTACGAATCGTCTCGCACGCAGACTTGACGACTTCCAGCCTCCCGAACAAGCCGGTTTCCGAAAAGGCTTCAGTACCATAGACCACATACATACCCTGCGGCAGATTGTACAGAAGACTGAAGAGTACAATCTGCCACTTTGCCTGGCGTATGTGGACTATGAGAAAGCCTTTGATTCCGTCGAAATTTGGGCGGTGCTACAGTCCCTTCAGCGGTGCCAAGTTGACTGTCGGTATATCGAAGTGCTGAAGTGTTTGTACAGTAGGGCTACGATGGCTATCCGAGTACAGAACCAGAGCTCGAAACCTATCCAACTGCAGAGAGGTGTAAGACAGGGTGACGTTATATCCCCGAAACTCTTCACCGCTGCATTGGAAGACGTTTTCAAGCTACTGGACTGGAAAGGATACGGTATTGACATCAATGGCGAGTACATCACTCACCTTCGATTTGCCGACGATATAGTCCTTATGGCAGAATCGCTGGAGGACTTAAGCACTATGCTCAATGACCTCAATAGTGCCTCCCAACGGATAGGTCTTAAGATGAACATGGACAAAACAAAGATCATGTTCAATGTCCATGTCACACCTATGCCGGTAGTTGTTGGGAGCACTATGCTCGAAGTTGTTGACGAGTACGTTTACCTGGGACAAATAGTCCGACTAGGTAAGTCCAACTTCGACCGAGAGGTCAATCGACGGATTCAACTCGGCTGGGCAGCGTTCGGGAAATTACGACATATCTTTTCGTCAGGTATACCTCAATCTCTAAAAACTAGATTGTACAACCAGTGCGTGTTGCCAGTGATGACTTATGGATCTGAGACGTGGTCCTTCACTGCTGGCCGTATGAGGACGCTTAAGGTCGCTCAGCGAGCTATGGAGAGGGCTATGCTCGGAGTTTCTCTGCGTGATAGACTCAGAAATGAGGATATCCGCAGTAAAACCAGAGTGACCGACATAGCCCAACGGATTAGTAAGCTGAAGTGGCAATGGGCCGGCCATATAGCTCGAAGAACCGATAACCGATGGGGAAGAAAGGTTCTCGAGTGGCAGCCTCGTACCGGTAGGCGTAGTGTAGGGCGACCCCCCACTAGATGGAGTGACGACCTGGTAAGACATGCAGGAAGTCGATGGATGCAGGTGGCTCAGGACCGTGCTTTGTGGCATTACTTGGGGGAGGCCTATGTTCAGCAGTGGACTTGTGAAAGGCTGTAATGATGATGAATGATGAATATAAAATGCGCCCAAATTCCTCGCAGGATTTTTAACAAATAAGCAGTTAACGTGACTAATCTATGATAAAGTGTACCGCCGACATTTTTAATATTAAAAAGTCCAATTCGATAGTAAATTTTATAGTTCTATCACCTATCGTAGATGACGCAGCGCACGCCAAGAAAGAAATTTTTATTGGTGAATTTTTAGCAACATGAATTAAAAACTGTTATTTAGGGTAAATGTGAAAATTTGTTTAATGTTTGTATGTTTATATTTATAATAGTATTATTATTGTAAATGTGAAAATTTGTTTAATGTTTGTATGTTTATGGCTCAATCACGTAAAAACTGCTTATCGGATGTTACTTTTAATAATTGAATTTAAACCTTCCTTTTAAATTTAAACCTTCTTTTGTATGATAATTTTGAACTTTTCGACAGATTTGCTCTATATTATATTTTCTGGGACTTCCGCAGTTTTATATTTCGAGTTGTTGTCAGGAAAATGCTGCTGCCCATCTACTGTTTCAGTTTCTTTAATCTGCTTGGTATCAGTAGCGGAGGGGATAACGGGCACAAGACTGTCTACCCCGCACAAAGCCTAATACACGCCTGAAAAGTCTCCAATAAACTTGATATCATCCTACTTACGAGTACACCTACAATCATATAGGATTTCAGATACCTTAAGGTTTTTACGTGATGAGTTTTTGTCACGACCCACGCCGTGGGCTCGTGTGCCCATGGTACTTGCTGGAGATGAGCTCACCTACAGACTTACCGACACAGATAATTATCGGGCACGGGTGCTTCGGGGATTACCTGTGTAAGATGGGACGCGAGGCGACGCGACGGCGAACTGCTTCAACTGCGGAGGACGGAACTCCGCTTCTCACACGCTCGCGGTATACCCAGCGTGGGAACGGAAGCGGACGATTCTGGTAAACCGCATTGAACGGAACCTCTACCTGCCAACAGTCGTGTCGGCGATGCTGAGCGGGGACTCGGCGTGAAGGGTCGTAGCCACCTTCTGTGGATCTGTGAAGAAGGAGGTTTCTGAGCGAGATCGGGAGAGGGTGGATTCCGCTCGGAGACGACGTCGCCAAGGCGTTACTCACGGTCCTCCTCTTGAAAACGGGTTGCAGACGATCGGGGCGGGGCCTCGAAAGCCTTGTTATGTAACCCCTGAGGAGGTCGATGACTCGGAAGTGGTCTCGAGACATTCCCGGGACCCCTCGTATATGCTGATAGTAACCACCGTGGGATTTTAGCCGGTAGGAGTTCAGCATAACCTTCTCGTTATCCTCGCAACGAATGGTATCCATGAGGACTTCCCCACAAAAAAAGGTACTTGCTTAAGATACGAGGACGAGTCAAATTTGTTACTTTTTATTAGGTTGAGTTAGTTGAGCTTTCGGTTGGCGTAATGTGGCTAGCAGTGGTCCGGAGCACTGAACTCTGGGTACTTGTTCCTCTCGAAGCTAGCCGAATGCCCACGTCCATTTATTTAAGTTTTCGAATGCAGTCGAACGTTGTCGGAGACGGCTGAACGGCGTTGAAATAATCCACTCGCATGATTTATTCTCCGACGGCAGCCAAACGGCGCAGAAGATGGCCGAATGGAAGTAGACAACAGTCGAATGTTGAACGATTAGTCGAGTGCCGAACTTTATACGTTGTTAGAGCCAAGCTGCAGCTATGGTTGTAGCATGAATGGGTCGGCTAGACCGGGGAAGGCACGCTCTGACAGAATACCAGTGTAAAATAGCAGCTTAATGCTGCTGTGTTTCGTATGGTGGGTATAGAGAACCGGAGACCCATTTTACTGGAATCGAGGCATTCCATCTTAGTCCTCAAGGGTGACAACGCATCTGCATTTTGATGCTTAATCAGGGTTAAATGTATATGTCTATGGGCCACAGCATCCATTTACCATCAGATGGACTGTGTGCTCGTCTGTCACAATTACCCTATATAAGAAAATGTGAACAGCTGTCGCGACGACCATTCGGAGAAGTCGACTGACGAATGTAAGAGACCAGCCGTCGCGACGGCCTTTCGTAGGACTTGACTGCCGATCGCTTGTAAATAGCTGTCGCAACAGCATCGGTGTTAAGCCGAGTGGTGTAGTTAGGGTAAGTGCTCGTAGGGTGTAGTGATTCCGCGTCGATAAATGTGGGGACTTCCTTAAACGTAGCGATTATTATAGTAGCTGTTATTGTAAGTGTTAACAATGGACTAAAGTAATGACGTTGTTATTGAATTTCTTGTTCAATTATACATTAAATTTGAGTGTACTAATACAGTATAGAGAAATCGGTACTCAAACACTTCTACTTGTTTTTATCGAAATCACAAAAATGAAGCTAGAGTTCCGCCAATTGACAATTATATATTTATAAGAGTCCAAGTCACTACTGGACACAGACTTCCTCTTTTTTCTGAGAGCATTTTAGGGCAAGAAAGTATCTGCCACGCTACCACAATGCGTGCTGGCGGAATTTTACATTGTTATGGATTATTTTTTGGAATTACTTCGACTCGATGTCTTCTTTCAAAGTTGAATACGTGGTAAATATTATCATTACTTGTAATTTTATTAATTATATAAATTTTTTGGTGTAAGAATATCAATAACCCGTCCGTAGTCCCGTGGGAGTCGTAAGCGTAATGGGAAACAAATCAGGAGATTGGCAGTTGCGTCTTCTTAATTACAACTAGGAAATTAAAAACTCCGGTTAACAAACCGCCTACCAATTGTGCAAATATCCTCCTAATGAGGATCTATTGGATCTATGTTCAGCCAGTGGACTCAGTTTGGCAGTAATTGATGGATAGATGAATATATAAGTTGAATTCAGCCAAATAAAACATAAATACAGCGTAATGATTTCTTATATTTACGCGAACATTGCACATGATTATAACTACTTTTACGGATTTTATCGCGTTTATTTTTACTTTTTATTTTTAATTCCCGACGTTTCGGGCGCTTTCCAGCACCCATGGTCACGGGGGACTGAATTAAAAATAAAAAGTAAAAATAAACGCGATAAAATCCGTAAAAGTAGTTTTAATCATAAATACAGCGTCCACAAAATAGTCATTCATTCAGTCAGCTAACTTAATGATAAATGTGATTGTGGGTGCAAAATATTTAAAAGTTCTTTTATTCAAATGTTTTTGAAAGTGTATGCTAAGCTGCAAACTTTGCTTACACCGCCGGGGTTAGCTTGCGAGAACGTACATCGGGCTGCAGGGTGGAGAGCCAGTATACCTATACAGGCCATCTATTCCATCTTAGTTCTCAAAGAGAGGTGCCAACCCTTATATCTGCGTCGGACTGCATCATGCATCAGCTCACTTCTGTTTCATAAAAAGAGGATGAAACTCTACATGACGTGTTTAAGAGTAGATTATTAAAGGTCAAAATGTATTTCTTAGATATCGTTGAGAACAAAACAGTTGAATTTAAGTTTGTATAAAATATCACATTCACGTTAAGCGTTCTTGAAACATGTCAAATTCAATATCCGAGAGCATAACAATTTTTTTTTAAATTAATTGAAGAACGTTATATATTCGTTATATTCGTTATATATTCGTTCGGGAAATTACGACACATCTTCTCGTCAGGTATACCTCAAAACCTGAACTTGAAACTAAGTTGTACAACCAGTACGTGTTGCCAGTGATGACCTACGGAATCGAGACGTGGTCCTTCACTGCTGGCCGTATGAGGACGCTCAAAGTCGCTGAGCGAGCTATGGAGAGGGCTATGCTCGGAGTTTCTCTGCGTGACAAACTTAGAAATGAGGATATCCGCAGTAGAACCAGAGTGACCGACATAGCCCAACGGATAAGTAAGCTGCAGTGGCAATGTGCCGGCCATATAACTCGAAGAACCGACAACCGTTGGGGAAAAAATGCTCTCGAGTGGCAGCCTCGTATCGGTAGGCGTAGTGTAGGGCGACCCCCACTAGATGGAGTGACGACGTAGTAAGACATAGAGGAAGTCGATGGATGCAGGTGGCTCAGGACCGTGCTTTGTGGCATACCTTGGGGGAGGCCTATGTTCAGCAGTGGACTTGTGAAAGGCTGTAATGATGATGATGATGATGATGATGATGATGAAGGATAACTAAAAAAAACATAAACACTTACGCATGTCACCCAGAGGTGTAGGCAGAGACTACAGACTTCCATTTGGCACGATCCTGACACACCTCTCTCGCCTCCTTCACATCCATACACCTACGCATACATGCTCGTCGGTTAAGGGTACTCCTAATTTGGCCCGTTTTCAATAAATCGCCAATTTGGTCGATAAAATTTTCGCCTAGGACATCCCTTTCCGACTCTGCCATTCACTTCTGCAACATAAACTTACTTTGTCATTCTTTCCACATGACCAAACCACCGAAGCATTCCTTTCTTAATCCTGGTCATAATATCATCTTGCAAACCACACTCTTGAAAAGAATTGAGAAGAGTGAATGATAACTGTGAGCATATAATTTATAAATAAAAGAAATGTACATAAGATATATACCCATAGCTCGAAAGGAAAATCGCCTTGACAACAGCCTCTTAAGTAAACTGTTTTCTAGAAATCGAATTTGTTAAATGATTATTGTAAGGAAAAAGACATAATTACCTACTAATGACTTATTAATTGGAAATAGTATTTGAGTTACATTGTATTCGAACGATCCTTTTATTAAATCAGGTAATATTAAATTTGTAAAACTAAATAAAAAAAACAAGCGTATTAAATTAAATCTACACACTCATATTCTATAGAAGTTTAATAATTAAGTTTTAAGTTAACGCTAAAATTTAATTTATAGAGCATTGTCCGTGTTATTTTAATATTAAATGAATTATATTGTAGTAACCTACGAAGAAACCACAAAAATAAACCCAAATTTCTTCAACAACATTTAATAATAGGAAGTGATTAAATATATGACAGGACTGATGCTACAATAGGATAGGTGACACTCATATCACCGACCGTTAAAACCGAGTTTCCGTCCCGGCGCGGCCAATTTCACTAGAAGAAAGAAAAAGACTAGGCTATCTATGCAGGACAGGATTATAGTGTCCAAGTGTATGCGCAAGCACATGGTGCACTCTTTATTCCCTCATTCTCATAGGCTGATAGAACGGTAATCCGACATGACCGGAGAGAGATCAGTCGCAGGACCTACGGCTTTACGCGCTACGTGATTCTGGGCTGCTATTGAGAACTTTTTGACAGAAAATCCTAATAACTACACTTAGCTCGGCCCCGGATTCCAACCCAGGACCTCTGCGTGTACGACCACTAGACCTACAGGGCAGTCAAACCAATTGAGGTACATTTTTAGCCAGTCAAAATGAAACTTTTCACATTTTTGTATCTCACATTTTCATATTTCATTATCATTTTTTTTTTTCATATTTCATTCATAGCGATTTCTGCATTCATATGTCAATTATTTAGCGGAGACCAATTCATGGGCAGAGAGATCACTTATGAGTTATACAATATACATACCTACATATCACGTAGGCTGTATGTCGATTTTTCGATACGGATTTAAATCTAGAAAAACTAATTCAAAGTACTATAATTCTAAAGTATGTATCTTATGTTCATTATAAAAATTTTATTTTTGTAGAAGTTTTGGATATCTATTTTACAAAAAAAATGCACAAAATTATTGAATAATACTAATAATAAGTGTTAGTAATTGACAGTTTTATTGCCTACAGTAATCTCTTTACACAGATAGGACCTTGAGAAAAACCTTTTTAAAAACATGTACCTAAAATAGGAAGGAAAATATCGTAAGTACGACTAATATATTCGTAAAATTAACGTTTAATAAAATATTCAACAATAAAGTATTACTTATCTTATTACATTCTAATTCTTAGTAGGTAATACGTAAGTACCTATTATTTACTTGAGTTACTACACCTATATTGTATATGGGATTCAAAGTATGATATTACAAATTTAAGGTATTTCTAATTAGTTTGGAATTATTCTACCTATATAACGACATTATTATTCTTGTGTCTCAACAAAGAATTTTCTATTAGTTAAACAGTTGCAGTAATGATGGCTAGATGGCGACACCTTTGCATTAAGTCTCGGTCATAAGAAAGAGACAGATAATATTTGATAAAATGTGCGAGAGGGATAGCTAGAAGTTATTATTACGCCTACATTGCAGACAGCCGTCGCACGCGCACAAAAAAGCCATTCGATGAGAGCGCAGGCGCTGCGATATAATCGCCCACAACTTCACTTCGGTCAACTTCGTCATTTAGTGGTGACTGAAACGTTGATGTGTGTGGTAGTGAAGTTAACTTTTCTAACATAGATATCTCACATAAATAACAATAATCTGTTACTAAAGTACAATCACCCATTAAACGTGTTAAACGAAACATTTAACGTGTCTAAAGTTATAACTAATAATCAAAATGTGTGATAATAACAGTCCTTCGACGCAAAGCATAGCGGACTACTTAGCTCAGTTGCTCAAAGATAGGAAGCAACTGGCCGCGTTCCCGAATGTTTTTATGCACATGGAACGACTTCTGGATGAAGGTAGGTCATAATCATATTTAACTGCATTAAAAACATGATCACGTGTAAGCGGCAGCCGAGTCAACTGTAGATTCTTGTCACTGGGACGATCGTAAATTGGTGCGTCGACAAATGCTACAACGCACACGATATTTAGTTTATTTTTGTCTTCGCCCCGCCGAGTTATGGTCCAGCGGTGTTTGTAACGCGATCCATCGTTTTGAAAAGCGAAATAAAGCAGAACGACTCTCCTTCCATGATTTGCGGTCATTTGTTAAAACAGTCGTCGACGTAAGAGATCGGTAAAATGAATGGTGTAAGCGTGTATGTAAACGGGTACAGAGTTATCTTTAGAGTAGATATCAACCAGCTGTCAAAGATTAATGCTTGTCTGAAAATTATGGCTACACGTATTGTGATTTGTGATTGTTCTGTGGAATGAGGGCGCGTAAAGAGTAAGACCGCAAGTCCTGAACCTGTTCCTAGGGCCGTGATACATTCCGCGCGGGTTGCTGGAATGTCGCCACTTCGTGTAGGTACCGTAGTCATCGACCGTTTTCAGTCATACGAGATTTGTACGCAGCTCGACACAACCTTGTTTAATGACCGGTCGCAACCAGGCCGCGGGTAATGTGTACCTACTCCTTATCGTCGCTACTGAATGCCTACCAACCAGGCTGGCTTAACACTGTTCACGTAGTATTAAGCAGTAAATTATTATATATTAAAGTTACAGTGATTATAATTACTTATTAGAAAGAAAGCAAACGGAAAACGGATAGTTAAACATGGGTTTGATATATAAAGGTATATTCACTATGACAAATAAAGCTAATATTGCTTTATTTATTAATAACCGAATTATGTTATACTGAAAACGTCATAAATATATGATAGGATGGCAACATGATCGTCAAATGCTTCACATGCTTAATAAAAATATAAAATTAAAAAAAAACTACTATGGTAGGTAAAATGATATTTAAAACTTGAACATTTCAATTTTGGAAATTTAAAAGTTGTTAGGTTTGCCAAATCGGAAGACCAAAATATCGGGACAAATTTTTAAATTTCGGGACTATCGCGTTGTCGGGAGGTATAAATATTAAAAATAAAAGTTTACTATTTTAATTAAGAAGCTACACAAAGTACTTTAAAAAAATAATTTATGTATACTTAGTTTTTAGATTGGATCCACATGTATTTGGATTATATATAGGATATTCAGAAAATATTTACACCATCACAGTTTTATTAAATCGAAGGCCATACGTTAACTTTCCGGGGAGCTGATTGGCTGGAGATTTGGAGTTTTGTTGATTTGAGATCATTTCAAAATGTCGGGAGAATCCAGACAAATCCCGACCGTTTGGCAGCTCTAGTCTGTCTTATTTCCTGCTATAATTGTGAACAGTTGTGGTTGGTATTAGCTTGGGTAAATAAAAGATAAGGAAGTTAATATTATTTCCTCTAATGTTTATTGACATAATTTCAAGTTTTGTTGCAGTCTACCTCACTCAATACGACAATAAAGCGTGATGAATTTTGCTTCTATATAAATTTTAGATTGCATATTTATATTTGTTGTTATAACAGACTTGTGTTTCAAAACGCTAAATATAAATTATTTACGAGATATACTATGTATAATCATTATCCACTAACTCACATACATCAAAGTACAGTATATTTAAAAAAATACCCGTATTTTATTCGTAACAAAGCAAGCAATCTTTTGTCAATTAATAGTAGTCTAGAATCTAGATTCTTAAGTAAAATGGTAATTATTAATAATAAATTGTTTTAGCTTGCAGTTACGTTTGAAATTGTGTAGGTAACTACCATAATGCAGAGTTCTGCCCAAGGGGTTTCAAATATACGAGTTTATCTATTTACAATGCATATCACGTCTCACCGAAGCGAGGTTAGGCTGACACCTCTACATGTCATAATACAGCAGCGATTTACTGTCAGTTTTGCCGAAGCGATTAGAGATTTTTAACTCCGTTATGAGTCCACATACCTATTGATGTATTTTATAGTATATTATGTACACTGTTAAATACACTGTCATGTTTTTTCTCATAAATAAAATAAATTACGAACAATTTTTTTCGGTATTTTACATGAATCATGTTTCTTTGACACTTAAAATATTTTTGTGTGTAATGTATCAAAAAAGTTTACAATTATTTCGAAAACAACTTTAATAGAATAAACAAAACAATAAAATTGGCCTTAAATACTATTTCCTCTTGCAGTGTAAACGAAAGTATAAACGAATATATATATAAAGCGTTATCTTCCCTACTCCGACAAACAACGTGGAAGTCAAAATAATAGTCCCGAATATATTGCTTATTCGGAACGGGAAAAAAACGAAATTCATATTCGGACAGACGTTTCTGAAAAAGCAATTACAATTTTTCTTTGCCAAACTAACAAAATTACACTAGAAATCGCGGGAGAAGCTTTTCCAAATCGGGAGATTTCATGTCCACTGATGGGGGAGATCCAAAACCAGCCGTAGACTTTCACAAGCCCCATGAAGAAGGGGTAGAATTATATGAAAAATGTATTGCGTGTTCTAATAATGACATAAACGCCAGTCCCTACTCAAAATAATAAAAAAACTGCGGTTGGAAGCGGCAAGCACGGCAATCCCATTAAATAATCTATGGGGTGGTCTATTTCCAGCAGTGGATTTTTGGTTGGCTTTAGTAATGACGATGGTGTCCTCTTCAAATGTAGTCCGGGGAAAAGAGGACGGATAAAGATATATCTATATACCCTTACTGCAAAAAAAATAAATACAAAGCACAATTTGGTTGTAGTAAGTACATGTCCTCGTAACTGCGCTGTTCGCATATTGTTCAATATTTACTTGAATTTAAATTAGTCGTCTTACGAAACATGCCACCAGTACACGAATCTGCTTTGATTGGTTTCGGTCCACTACAATTGGATCCACAGAAATCGTAATAATAAGACGACTTCTGTGATTGGATCCAAATAGTGACACCGCTTTTTTGTGTATTTTGATATTTTAATTTTAACTGAATCTTTTAATCATAGTCATCACTATAAGTCACTGATTAAGATGGGCTACCCATAAATTGCCTTGCCATAAAATGGTTTACCATGGTATCAAGCCACCCGCATCCATCGGACTCCCTGCATGTTTCTTAAAATTGTTATTTAATTTTGTGGGGGGTCACTGCGTTTGCAACTACAATGGTCTTTCATAATTTTAACCGTATTTCCGTTCAAACTACCTACGAAAGTAATGAATTCAAACTGTCTATAACTTGATTTTAAAATGAAAAATAATCTTTATATAGAAATAGAAAAAACAACCTTATAGTTTATTCATGTGATTAAATTGCACGTTTGTTATATTAAAAATACATGCCACTTGTAATATTGATGTTGCGTCAATAAAAATGACTATTTGTTAGTTTAACATTTGCTGTTTAAACAAGAGCTCTCGTTAAAATAATTTCGATATGTTAACTTCGACAACTGAGTCATACTGCTTAGAATTGGGGTATTGGGAAATGTCCAGATGCTGCTTGATTTTCTAATCACGTTGACGCTTTGTGATTAGCTCCGCCGTCGTCTGCTATAAAAATTACGAGCGTTGTGCTGGATAGTTTTATGGTTTATTTGACACGTTGCCGGTTCAGTGCGAACGAAGACTTGTCGAAAATATCGATGGCGGGCTGACAAGACAACCGTGGCGTATCAAGTTACGGGAAAAATAAAAAATTGATGCTTATTATTGAAATTTAGAATCTTTACTATGACAACTTCTATATTTAAAATTAAATTTTTAACAAATATTAAAATAATTTTTATAATCTTATGTACTCGGTGCTATATCGTCACAAACTGGAATGTCTATATTCCCTATTTTCCCGCACTTACGGGTAGAATTATTTCTCTGAATTTTCGTGGAACCTTCTAAAGATACTTCCAACTGAGCCTCAATATACGTGTGCTCCGATTAGTTCAAGAGGGTAGTCGAATGACGAATATGATCATTTACTTTTGCTGTTCGTATAATGCTATTACAAACTTGTACATAGCGTTAACATTTTATTAATTACAAACGGCGTTAAACGGATTTTACTAATAAAATGGATATCTGTTTTTCGTTCCAAAATCACCTGCGGCGTTAATATACTGAAATCATAAGTTGAAAATTAAGGTTATAAACGAACAACAATTATTAGATTTATATTAAACGCCGCAAACATAAGTCTTTATCTTCATACAAACTAAATAAGACATTTATTTAATCAGAGTGAAATTACCACAAATTATACAAAGCAATTTGTTTTAAAATATTCTACTACAATATATTATATTATTGCAAATTCATCTCGCAATGTTTACAATCATTGAAATCAATTGTTTGCATTCCGAAAACGGTTAATAATAATCATGACTAGATAACAATGTGTTACTGAAAAGTAAACATACATAAGTCGTCAATCAAAACATGAGTGTGTTGATAAAATATGACATGAATCGGCCAATATAAGATAAAGGGATATTAAAAACTAATTCGTTTAGATATTAAATTAGACACAATACATTTCAGCGATACTTGGAACTTTAAAATATGAGATTCGTGATAACTTTTATCTTTTACGTTACACAAAGTGATCTTGCAGATTAAACGTTGATAAGAGATAAGAGGTTTAATAGCCTCTGAACAAACTTTCTTCATCGCCACATTTCATTACATGAAAACGAAACAGTATCATTTCCACTCTTATTTCGAAAAAAAATCACAAATTTTCAGTCTAAATTTCTACTTTTATTTCGAAATATGACCTACTGAGTGCAGTATCAGTCTGGGTTTCGCCCTGGTCGTAGTAACACAATTGCTTTAATTAACGTCACATATGGTAGCCAGTAAGAGCAAACATGATAGATAGCAGTTTTGCACCCTATTCAAGCAAAGTTTAAATAGCCCTATTTAGAGCTTTCTGCATTTCATCGTCATTTTACACGTGCAGCCTGTGGGATAGATATACTCAAAAGACTTACAACGCCCTCCGAGTACAATAGAACAACGCGTTTAGGGTGCTGCTGGGACTGCCTCTCTTCTGTAGTGCTTCAGGGATGTTCGCGGAAGCGGGACTGCTTTTACGAGACTATGCGCAAGAGGTGCGTGTCTCTGGTGCGCAGGGTGCGAGGTAGCAACAATAGTGTCCTGTAGTGTGAAAATGGCATATATATATATATATATATATATATATATATATATATATATAAATGTATTTTTTTACTCCACAAATAATATTATGCCTACTAACCTAGTTATACTTAAATAAATGAAAATAACATAGCATTGGAATAGCTTGCATCCTATCTTCGCTGTCCACAGCAGTCAGTCTGTATGTGGCAAATGACCTCAGCTTGGGCTGATGTGGAAACTGGTGAGCCACGAGGCAGTATTCTCATTCCTATAAATTTTTCAATTTTTATTTCAATCCTTTATAGCTGATAAGTTTTCGTTTTATTCAAAAATTAAACGAAAACTTATCAGCTATAAAGGATTGGGCCACTTGTGGAGTTTTGGTCAATCCTTTGAAATGCCAAGCTATACTGGTGGGTAGCTCAAGGATGCTAGCTATCTCCAGACTTACTTCCAATTTATGACAGTGGTATTATAATTTCTTTCAATTGTAATACCGTAAAAATCTTGGCCTACACATCGACAGCACGCCTAATTGGTCACACACTCAGAAGTGCGTCGAAAAGTCGTTGCCTCGTTATGTTCTCTGTATCGTCTAAAATATTTTATTCCCACAAAGTCTAAGGTCATGCCTTTCCTATCACTCCTATTACCCATAATTGATTATGCATATATGTCACTCGGATCTATCCCAAGATTTTCTGAACAAGCTGGAACGCCTTCTCAATTACTTTATAAGATTAAAATTAGGAATTTAATATGGTCATACTTACGACCATATTTCGCAATATAGATCTAAGTTGAATTGACTTACAATCCGGCAGAGGCGCATTTTTTTTAATAATAGTAAGGTGACAAACGAGCACACAGTCCACCCGTTGGTAGGTGGTTGCTGTGGCTCATAGATATTTACATCTATCCTCGATTACGAATCAAAATGCAAATGCATTGTCACCCGTGAGGACTAGGATGGAATGCCTCCTTTCCAGTAAAAAGGGTCTCCGGTTCTCTATACTCACCATACGAAATACAGCAGCGTTGAGCTGCTATTTTACGCCTGTAATTGCAGAATATGCTGGTAAATTCTAGAATATTTTAACAGTAAGTTAAAATATTCTCTAGTAGTCTAATATATAAGGATAGTGAATCCCTCCTCATCTCGTGATAGGGTTCTACGTTATTCTTCTAACAACAAAATATGTATTCCTGTTCACTTCACCGAGTTCTATGGTAACTCCTTTACAGTGCAGGCTACACGTCTTTGGAATTCCTTGCCCGATGACATCAGAAAAGCTCCTAATAAGTAAACTTTTAAAAAGTTGGTACGTAGGTAATCATCTATTTAAGGGAAACTCTTCTTACATGAATCAGCCATGTCGTATATATTGCTTAACAAACGTTTATTATTAACAGTTCTATACTACTATATAAAGAAAATAACTTTAACAACCGATTATCGGTCTTAGTTTACAATATCCATGACATAAAGATTGGCGACCAAACTGTTTTTTTTTTCTTTTTCCATGTTTATCTTTCTTAATACACATGTACGTAGATATATTAACCTTGAGATAAATATCGTAATTACTTCCATATATCTAAGTATTATTTTGCAATTATTGGTTTGGTGCGTGGGCTTAACCAGCCTCTGTAGTTGACGGTTCTGTAACCCTGCCGCAAAACTGAATCTTAGTTGGGTCATTATAAGATCGTTTAACTAGTGATTAGACAAGTGCGCCCACGTTGATGACCAAACGAGGGTAGCCGTGGGTAGCGTGGAGGTGTAGCTACCAAGGCTGATCCAGTCGTTCTCCAACACGTAACATGATGTGGGTTGCTAATTAAAACAATTCGAAAACAGTCATCGTTTTGATTATATAAAATGCCAACCAGATTACAGTAGCCAAATTTGGCGTCTGTTTGTGCGTCATAGGCCCAAGCTTCGTTCTTTTTCGAAAATTCTTTGTTCTGTTCAATTGCACATGCCGTCGTTTTACTGCCCGTTTTGTAACAGACAACAAACATTGACTGGCGTTTCACTATCGCACCGACCTCGATAGGCTTGTGCACCACATCTCTAGGAAACTAGTACGCACAAGCGCTAATTCTTCGTCCGTTCCCACGACACGACACTGCGGTTATAAGTATTATACTTGATCTCAAACGATGCGACACATTTAGCGAGTGATAGTTTCTATATTTGCAAAGTGAGCAATTCATATAACGTAGTGACGTTTCATTTATTAGTACCCGGATGACCGAGCTTCGCTCGGTTTTTTAAGTTACATTTATATACAAATTACGTGAATAATAGTTTTTGATCTTATTGACATAATTGAAAAAACTGAACTGGTTATTTGTATAAAAAATCATGAGTGCAATTAGTTTTATTAAAATTTGCGTATTTTTAAAAAAAATTCTAAAAAAAAAAGCTCGAAATAATAGATTTTGTCACAAAAGAAGGGAACTTGAAAAAAAAAAGGAAAAAAAGTCGGACCCAAGACGGGACGCGAACCACGGAACTCCGATATCACGCCCGAACAACATCCCATCTGAGCTATTACGATCGTTGGTAACCTGTCAAAATTTACTTTCTTATATTGTAGCAGTTTTTTATTGCCTGAAAACATGGACAAAAGGACATTTTCTAAAAATAAATCCTAGCTAGATCGATTTATTGCCCCCGAAACTCCCTGGACACTAAATTTTATGAAAATCATTGGAGCCGTTTCCGAGATCCCGATTATATATATATATATATATATATATATATATATATATATATATATATATATATACAAGAATTGCTCGTTTAAAGGTAGGATTTCTTGGACTAACCTTTTGATATAATATATACTTTTAACCTTAGGTATATAAATTTGTGTTACTGACAAGGCAGCTAAAGATAACAAATAATTTTTTAAATCAAATATATAAATGTTCGTTCACACAATACTCAGTTTATATACGTACAAACTTATGTGATCTAAGTTCTAATTCATAAATACTATGGATAAAAAACGCATTTGCATCAGTCCTTCATCAACCTTACCCACCGTAATTATTTGTGCATAACAGTAATTTTAAAACACTTGTTACACGCATTAGAAATGTTACCGAAACCGAATGATAGCCTGTTGGTGTACTTGAAACGCATAAAGAATGCGCTCGGGAAGGATGCGTAGGTTGCACAGTAATTTGAAATGAAAATCAATAGCTTTAGAACGACGAGTGAACCAGTCCTGTGGGTGTGACGCCGAGGCCTAGCGTAGGAACTAATAAGCGAAACCACCACTACCACTTTTACATTACAACTCTGTAACATTTCGGACGCCTACGCAGCTATGATTTATGACTTAAAGCATTATTGGTTTTCTTTAATGTCATTGTTTCAATATCAGATGAAAATGGAGATGGACAGAAAGGTACAACATTTACAACGGATTATAGCAGCAGCATTATATAGATGACTAGCTGTTACTGGCGACTTCGTCCGCGAAAAATTTATTACGACTGGATTTCATGTTCTAAACTCAACTGCTGCACTATTTTTTGGAGTAAAACTTCTTTACGCACGTTTGACTTGGGGAGTAAGCAGGCGAACGCGTGACGAAAGCGTTACGAAAAGTGTGATCGGGCGAGGCGAACGAGAGTTGAGTGGGGGATATAAGTAAGAGAAAGCAGTGCGCGCGCACATTTTCTTTCTCGCATAGCCAGTTATTTTTGGTAATTTTATGAATTAATATTTTGTTCAATACATTAAATACTACGTTTAAGTGAGCGTTTAATAAAATGGTAAATTAATTTTAAAGTTTATGTTTTAAAGTTTATGTTTTGTGAATTTTCGGGTGAATAATAACAAATTATGGAAGGAAGCCGATAATAAATTTGAATATTTATAGAAAATAATATATGAATGTGTATATATTATACATAATATACCTATGCATATATAAACATTGTGATACAGATGGAGCTAAAAAAGTTTTACTTCAGTCGTGTGGTTATAAGCACACTCGGTTTTTTTTTTCTAAAAAGCCTAAGTAAAGCCTAAGTTGCTCCTTATAATATCAGCTATCTGCCGGTGAAGTCCCGTCAAAATTGGTCTAGCCATTTCGAAGATTAGCTGAACCAAACAGACAGACAAAAAAAAATTTTAAAAATTACCGTAAAATACCGTAGGTATATCGTTTCATACGCATTAAGTAAAAAGCTGTTATTTTGACATTACAAACAAACAATTCAATTTTATTCATATTTATGAATTTACATGTAGGTACCGGCTACATTAAGACTTATAGCATAACTAGTTTGGTCGTATAATTAATGCACTGCACAGGTATTAGAAGCAGAACTATCCTTATTGAGTTGGTTTGAACCAACGTACCTTGTTTAACATTAATATAGTCGTTTGTATTTATTTATTTATAGTTTGAGACAAAGAAGGAATCAATTTCAAGGCTTCAAAGGGACTTAATTAAGCATCGTTTAGCATAGTTGAATATTTAGTAATAGTTCAATATTGAATGAGCTTATTATCATCCAGTACTTATATAAAAAGGACCAAGAAGGATACATTATCAGTACATGATCGATAGAAAAGATAAAGATAATATCGTGATGGAGCCACGCTGCATCTATATTATGGTTGTAAAAGGAATTGTTCGGTCCGACCGGGGCGAGCGAAAAACAGCACCTCAATACTGCTGTTTTCCTATGGTTGGTGTAGAGAACCGGAGACCCTTTTCACTGGAAGGGAGGCATCCCAACTTAGTTCTCGGGGTGATATCGAATCTCCGGTTTGAATCATAATCGAGGATAAATGTAAATAAATGTCGATGGCTACAGCACCCATTTCCCATCAGGTGGACCGGACTGTGTGCTCGTTAGTCACATTAATTATTTAATAATATGGCGGGGTTAGATATATAGATATATTGACTTTCCACAATCTTTAACGCTAAAAGAAAACTAATAATGAATAGGAAGTCTCATCGCTGTCACTGGTGACAGTGACTTAACGCTGATTTCATTTATTTTATAGTCTTCTAGTAGACTTAGTGATTGTAGGAAGTGCGTCCAGTTTAAAGACTCCGCCGAATAGAAATGTTATTTTACCATCTCACGGGTTGTAATCGTGCGTCATCACTGTTATAACTAAACTCTTTACAATTTAAGCGACTCACGACTAATCATGTAAATATTCAGTGTGCTTGTCTACATGATTTCCGGTTTCGATGATTTTAAACCACTAAATATCTATTTCCGGAAAAAATCTTTTGTGAACTTTTGAAGTCGTCTACCGGTCAATTGTTATAGGTAGGTGTAACCTTATAGAAACTCTGTCTTTTTAGAAATAATAAAATGATGATGATTGTGACGAATTGGTATCTTTGAAATCGACCAACTCCTCCATCACGCATCACGATTAGCCCATCTGTGTCATTCCTCACTTTTATTCTTAATAAAAGTTAAATAACTTAAAATTTTAAGTGCCGTTATTTAGGACTACTCACACAATCCGGTGGATGTTTCTTTCTTTGTTACTATTAGAAACAATGCCGTGGTTGTGTTGTATGAACATGGCATCACGAAATGCTAACACGTTAAAGCTATTTGAGCTTTTAGGGGGCAAACTACGCGACGTATGTTTTGAAACATTTTATGCAAAACACTAATTCCATTGTTAGTCTAGCTTATTTAAAAATATAGATTTTTTTTCTATAAATTTCTTAATTTAGGTAGATAATAACTAATAAATAAATAACAGCAGAATTGTAAAAAAAAAACAAATTGTAAATTATATAATTAATTTTGATAATTAAGTAACTTATTGTACGGCATATAACATAGGATAATACGAGGCACGTAGCGTTATTATATTGGAGTAACGCGTAAATTAGGCGCTCCTGCTGCCCTTATTACACCATTTATCTTTCGCTATTGTTTTCATAAAAATTGATTGCGGGTACTTATTCATGCGTGACAAAAATTATGGTTCATTCATTGATTAATAATAACAATTGCAAATATGAAAATTGTCATAATAAGGTACGTGAGGGTAGCTTTGCTGTCATATAAAACCAAAACTAGCAAGAGGACGGAGACAAAAATACAAAGTCGTATACTATAACTAATTTATTAAGAAAAAAATAGCAAACAAGCCTTGGTAATAATTACTACACTTCACTACACAATACTAAAATCGACTATATATATAAAGTATTTACTATAATGTCAACTGTCAAAATGGCGTCGATAAGGCAGCGCCTGTTTTTACGTACATATGTATGTAATTACTCTAAGTCTTTAACCCTTTATTATTTGATTGACTGATAAAGAGTTACCGTATCACAGATCCATTTATATATGCAAACACCAACCCGCACGTACTATACAAATTATGGTGAGTTTGGCCAACCTCACACTGTCAAATTTTCGTTGCAATTTTTTTTTTGTTTCGAATGCAAATTTTACACTCATTTCTTCTAAAGAAATTTACGTAACTAAAATAGTTTGGTCTATAGTTTTTCTAACATTAGTAATACAAATACCTACTACAACGTTGAATAAAACCCATCGAATTTAATTATACAACTTTTTACTAATTTTATGTTTCTGGCGAGTTTTTTATAGGCACCTGACGCTGATGGAAAACAATTTTGATGCTAAAAATTAATCTTTCAAGCTGTACATAGTTTTACAACAAAAATATGTCAATATTTAATATTTTTATATTTTAGTTACGGGGCTTATGTATGAAATGGTTCTCAACAAATTAATTGTTTTTGTATATACATACATACAGAAACACTCACGCCTGTTACCCAGAGGGGTAGGCAGAGACTACAGACTTCCATTTGGCATGATCCTGATACACCTCTCTCGCCTCCTCCACTTCCATATACCTACGCATATATGCTCTTCGGTTAACGGTACTCTTAATTTGGCTCATTTTCATATATCGCAAATTTGGTCGATAAACTTTCGTCTGGGGCTAGGGCGTCCCTTTCCGACTCTTCCGTTCATTTCTGAAAATTTTGCTTTGTCACTGTTTCCACATTCATTCTTTCTACAAGACCAAACATGGTTTTTGTATGTTTAATATTTATCTATAAATTTTTATTGATTCTTGGCGTGAAACATTGTCGACCTCCACACTCGCCAATAAAAGCTACCACTGATACATGATTCTATCTATCCAAATGTATTGAATGTAACGATGTAAAACAGTTGACCTACATAGCACAATAGGTGTATAAATCTTTGTGGTCAGACAAAAAAGGTTTTCTTTACTTTATTGACGCCAGTGTGGGACGGCCCCCACTTCATGGAGCCACAGCCTTGATCTGACATCTAATTCGCCTTAATTATTTTTCTAATAATTTGTAAGAAGTACAAGTTTTCGAACTACATTTGATACTGGATTACGTTATGGGTACATATATATGTTTGTAGTTATTATTAAATAATTCGTATAAGTAGAGAACCTTCTGTATAGTGATTCATGAATCATGACAATGAAAATGTTTTACAAGAAGCAAACTTTAGGGAGATTACTTTAAAATTTCAATCATAGTTTTAAAATAACGATGTATTATATAGTCTCTAGTTATACTCCTAAAAGTTAAAGTTAAAAGTTATAGCCTATATACGTCCCACAGCTGGACACAGGCCTGCCCTCATTTCTGAGAGGGTTTTAGGGCAACGAAGCGTCCGCCGCGCTGTCCCAATGCGTGTTGGCGAACTTCACATGTCTTCGAAATGTTTTTTTCTTATGCATGCACACTTAGTCATGCAGGTTTCCTCACGATGTTTTCTTTCACCGCCGAGCACGTGGTAAATCAGCACTTAAAATTGTAACTAACGATTTCATTGGTGCCGGCGGGGTTCGAACCCGGGTTAATCGCGTTCTAATTATATACTCCTAACAGTAGTAATATTAGTAATTTTTACATAATAGCTTTTGAAGTAGGCGCTAAAACATAGTGTTTAAACTCCAAATTCAGAAGCAATTAAGTGAGAATTAGTTTATTTTTATAAGTTCCGTAAAGCTTTTTATTTAAAGTACTAAACTTATTCGTAATTGAAAAGTTCTCATGTTTGAATAAGTTACGTAATTCTATCAAACCTCGCTTCAGTTCAGATATATGAGAAAAATGTACTCATACTATTCGAATTCAATGTATAAATGTCTTATATTCACAAAATGATTGGCTTGGTGCCAAAAAGGAGATCACAAGATCTGAACCCAATAGATGGCAGCGTAATCGAGTTATAAATATTTTTTTATTCATACTTTAAAATAATTACTTAGTGAAACGGAGTACTTGCGATGTTAACGCCGAGTCAATTCTGAACGGATGATTTTTTATTTATTTATTTAGGTCTTGTTATGAGTTTGAATCAGAAACAGAAATTTTTTATTCAATATAGATTATAAACAATACCTATTGAAATTTCACTTTTTATTTACCAGTGGTTCGCAAAAAACACCTCTGTCCTGGGAAGAACCAGCAAGAAACCTAGCGGGACTATTTTTACCCTCACCCTTCCCAGGGGTATTATCATCCATTTCACCAGCTAATCCAGCCAGGCTGTAATGTAATTATTGTTTATTACAAACCCCGAAATTTAAATGTCGTGGATTCGAATCCGCTATTAGATTACAAACGTGAACCTTTTCGTGCACAAGCATATTAAAGCTTTGTTAAGTGAGTCATAGGAGTATTAGTGGTGTTAACAGCATTGCTAGAACAAATTTAAAAAAAAATGTTAAAAAAAATTGATATATAAGATCGTCAGAAACGACTCGACTCTTTTATTTCATACGTAAGGAGACTTATGACGAATTAAACTACAGAGTAGGGTTCTACTTATCTAACTTCACTATCACTATCATCATCATCATTACAGTCCATCACAAGTGCACTGCGAAAATTAGGCCTTCCCCAATTAATGCCACAGTACGCGGTCCTGAGACACCTGACTTTCTGCATTGCATCTGTTACCATGTCTTAACTTCAAGGGAAACAAACCGTGGGTTGCCTGCTGCTGGTCATAGGTAGCAGCTTTTTCCGTATAACAACTAAGAAATAAAAATGCAGTTGCCAACTTGTATGCTCATCGCGACAACTACGCCAAACATCCGGCCTAATAGCAACGACGTAAAGTCGACTTTGCTTTTGCAAATGGGTATTATAGCTAAATAATCTCTACACATGCAGGGCAAGGTGGCATATTGTAGTCTTCTGTTTTGGTAGTTTGGCGAAGAGTATTAGGAAGTGTGGAGGTTTGCCATCTGCCGGTAAGCGAAGTATAAGTCGCTACCTCCACTAGACAGTGATGCTTCAGCAAGATACGTGGTAAAGCTATGTCGCAGCCATATTGCAGCACGAATGGGTCGACTCGACCGGGGAAGTAACGCGTTCTCACTGAATATCAGCTTAAAATTGCAGCTTGATGCTGCTGTGTTTCGTTTTTTTTTGCCATACGTGCCTTTTTGATATAAACAATGAGCACAAATTAAATTTAAAAAAAGGAAACAATTTTAATAATTGCATAATTATCTCATACGGTATTTCGTTATTGTTTCAGGTCTCGTTGTAGTTATTTTTTTTAATAGAATAAGGGTGACAAACGAGTACACAGTCCACCTGATGGTAAATGGATACTGTGGTTCATAGACTTCTACATTTATCCTCGATTAAGAATCAAAACGCAGATGCGTTGTCACTCCTGAGGACTAAGATGGACTCGTTTCCAGTAAAAAGGGCTTATATAAACTCACATATGAAACACAGCAGCATTAAGCTGCTATTTTACGATGGTATTCTATGAGAGGGTGTCCTACCCCAGTCCAGCCAACCCATTTTTGCTGCAACCACAATATAGCTGCAGCATGGCTCTACCTCGTATGGTGAGTGTAGAGAACCGAGGATCCTTTTTACTGGAAACGAAGCATCCCATCTTAGTTGTGACAAATCTGCATTTTGATACTTAACCGAGGATAGATGTCGGTATCTGTGGGCCACAGCATCTACTTATCATTAAGTGGACTGTGTGTTCAATTATCACCCTTATTTTATAAAAGATATAAAAAATAGACGCTGTTTGGTTCAGTTTCAGTTTTTGGGGGAGGCCTACGTTTAGGGGAAGAAATATAAGTGACTATAATAGAGATAATGATATTAGCAGGACTGGCTTTTCGTTAATTCTGGTAAAACCAAAGTAGAAGGAATAAAATTGTTTCTACCCGATTCGAGCACTTTTAGAGAAATAATTCTTGACTCTTTTAAACAAGGTGAGCATTTTAATGAATTATAGAAAGGAGAGGCTCATACTCCTATGCTCGGAACGCAGTTGATTTTAATAATGTTACTCATTCTGAGCAGTTCTTGAAGTACATTATTAACAACACAATTAATGTCGACTTAGACTTTTTAAAAACATATCTGTAGGTACCGCTTCACGTCATTTAACCATTTGGCTACTAGCCAATATATCGAGAATTTTTCATAAAGATGCATTATTCAGACTATTGCTTGATAATTTTAGTAAGCTGCGAGTCTGATGGTAGGTATAGAGAGGCCTATACGAATTATATAGTCAGTAAAATAATTAACTTATCTTTCTATGCAGAATAAAAAATAAAGTTAAGAATCTTTAATAAATTTTAATTTTGAAATTACTGTATATTCAATTACGTTTAGTTTTTATACCGCATGAAATTGCATGAGAATTCACTACACCATATCATCTCGTGGGTGTCGCAGAAGATGACCGAAGGAAGTAGGATTTGGGCAGCAGCATCTTCCTGATAACGGCTTAAAATAATTAAAACAACTACGTTTGCTCACCCTTGTCGCAACTAGCAAAAATTCCAGTAGCTCCATTAGCATGTAAAGTTCGAGTTAATCATTCATAATTAACATTTCGGCAGATATAATTTACTCTATAAAAAGCTAATTCAATATTAGCAGTATAGTATATAGTTAAAAATAGTCCGGTTAAAATTTTAATGATTAAACATAATGATAATAATGATCCAAAATTTCATCATAATGAAATATTTGATGGAGAAGGTAAATCAATTAATGATCCATTAACAATTTTAAATAATGGATGAGTTTTTCGTAAAAGTAAAAACTTATTTATCATTAGTATTAAATTAATAATTAATTTGATAGACGTAAAGGGCCAAAAAAGATATTTGTAATATTAACTACTGCTACTAAAGTGATAAATAAGTAAATGATTAATATTATTATTATAAAATGAGTATAATTATTATATAATTTAGATAAATTGATCCATCCCTATCTTCAGCAGGGCATTTTGGATAAGGTGAAATGAATATACGAATACAGGATAACCGTACTATCTCCTTTGGGAGCTCACAATCACAAGATTTGAGCTTTCCTCTAAATCTACTTCTACGACCATGCGATGAAATAGTTAGTTTCTTTTATGCCGCAACCACATGCATTAAATCACATTGTAATAATTATTACTAAATCATATTGTTTTGCCATTTATTGGCTTTAATTTAATTCCATTTGTTATTTTATATACTATACGAGTAAACTTTTATTAGTCTACTACAATTCCTTTTAAAAGCTACCTCTCTAATGGGAGGCAAAGAGTTAATTTTGAACAGTAGTTCAGTGCAGATGCAGAAGGTGCATATGGAGTCCCACAGGGACTGACGACTATCAACGCTTGACGACTATTAACAACTGACGACTATCAACGACTGATGACTATCAACGACTGACGACTGCCAACGACTGACGACTGCCAACGACTGACGACTGCCAACGACTGACGACTTTGTAACCTAAAAATCAATAATATAAAAATCTTCTGTGCCGTCGTTACAGCATTCGTCTTCTCTGGAACTCCTGGCAAGCTGTAATAAATAGTGCTGAAAGAGGAATGACTTAAATAGGTACTTGTTTGAAATGCAACTTACTCACGCTGAAGTCATCTAAAACAAACTATGTTTCAGTTGCTGACAGAACCAGTAACTGCGCGATTATTAAAAAAGTCATCCATTCGAAGTACTTTTACGCACGTACTTTTTAATTTATTCCTTGTAATACATAAATAATAAGTATAAAATATAAAATATTGATATAGACATGGAAGAGTGGAGTCACTCGCTACAGGTACTATTTGCTAAAAAGGAGCCTCCAGCCACTAATGTTTGTAAACCAAATATTTTTATTGAAATAAACTTAATTGTTATTACTCGTATTATTATAGAAATAATTTGTTTCTTAAGAAAAATGTCCTTTCCATGTCTAAATGTTCTTTAATAGAAGGTAACGACGCACCAGTCCAAGATGTACGTTCTTTTAAGGTCAAAACTTTGCACCTAAAAAGTTTAATTACATTAGTTTGATGCTTTTTAATCTTTGCTATGCTATTTAAAGGTACCATGGTTGTTGAGGGGCCTTTTACATGCCCTATTTTTTAACGTGCAATAACGCCTACATTTGTGGAGAGATAGGAGTGTAAATTTCTCAGTATAGACTGTCCCCGAACAGGACAATGCCAATCTCGTGAGCTTTAACACCTCCAAAACATAAGCGTGTCTCTTTATTGCGAATTGCCTTCAGTTTTTGGAGGTTAAGGTTTCTCCAAACGTTGGTGGTACTTTAGTAACTTTGGGCGACTTATTGAGTCCAGGCTTCGATCAATGTTGATCGAAGAGTCCAGGGCCAAAGCAGCTGCATAGAAGTTAGGTGTACTTTCAAAGGTGCGGCAATACTTCAAGAGTGAAAGGGTGTGCTTTGTCGTCTTAAGCTGCATCAACACGGGTGGAATAGCAGGCAAGCGCTAGTTTATAAAAGTATAGGAATGTAACGATTCCGATACCGATATATCGGCCGATATGATGGACGTACCGATATATCGGCATCGCCGATTGTATACAACCGCTTTCAAGTTTGAAAAGCGCGCGAAACGAACAACTCGCGCGCGACGTTCTTGCTCAGCTCAGTTGCCTCAGTGTGCCTGTTTTCGACTGCAGGTCTCTTTCGAAATGATTTGCGGTTATCGGTATCGCCGATTATTTACTACAATAATCATTATCGGTATCATCGTATTAGCACAATTATGTATCGTTACATCCCTATAAAAGTAAAAAAAATTGCCTATAACAATTTTAAATTCAGTTTATCATATACATACATTAAATATAGGAATTTGTACAATATTACTAGTAAAATTTTTATATTATAAATTATTTATTCTGGCGGGGGGTTTGCGGGGCACGTGGGCGGAGGTCACTGGTTTGAAAAATAGGCAGGAGCTCTATTCCCGCCAGTGCTCGCAGCCAGCGCTGGCTTTTCTTGAAAAACTGTTTGTACGAGGCCAATAACATGCCAGCGCTGGCTGCCTGTTTGACTGGCACACTGACTTCGGCTTAACCTTGCTTAAGAGAGTCCATTACCTAATTTTGTTCCCCAAGCTGCGTGACGATGGCAATCATTGCAAACCCATCTCCTGTGGGAGAGAGTCATGTCTAGAACCGCAGAACATTAAAACCTTATCTCTTATCCCACACTCCTATGCTTACTCTCTTTATGCCTACCTCGTTTGAAATTATTGCATCGGAGTCGCATCGGTAGGGTCATCTCTCCTGAAATCAATTTACCGATTTAGATAAACCTCAGATACAGATTAGCTAAGCAGTGTGGATCGAAAGGGTTTAGATTCATTTTATGGCTCTAGCTATTTTTATTAATATGAAAATCAAGATTTTTATAAACACAAAAATATTATGTGTATGTATGTAAGTAAATACACAAGGTGTCTTACCGAATGTACTTAGATGGAGTAACGCATAATAATATAGGTGATATTAAATTTTGTGAATGTCGATTATATTGCTAAACTTTTTTAGTTTTTTTTTTACGAATAGAAAAGCCAGTTTTTTTATCTCTTTAAGTTTGACTTTTTTTTAAAGCAAATGTAAAGTGCATGTTTCTATGTTGGAGCCAAATAACGTTCCATATTTGTTTTTAGCAAATATTTAATTTGGGCATTCGAAATGCTTTAAAGCTAACAGAAGAGTGGCCATTGGTAATAAAGTAGTAAAAATGCGACTCAAAAGTTAACATAAAATTTCGGTTTTTTTCTTATAAATTTTACACCATTTTAGTTTCGAAACTGTTTAAACAATTTTATGGTTTGCTGGAAGCCTTTAGCCTTTAAAGAGTTGTTCATCTTTTTTTTATAGGATAGGGTGACAAATTAGCACACAGTCCACCTGATGGTAAGTGGTTGCTGCGGCCCATAAACATCTACATCTGTCCTCGATTACAAATCAAAGTGCAGATGCGTTGTCACTCGTGAGATCTAAGATGGAATGCCTCGTTTCCAGTAAAAAGGGTCTCCGGGTCTCTACACTCACCGTACGAAACGCAGCAGCATTAAACTGCTATTTGACGCTGGTATTCTGTGAGAGCGTGGTCCTTCCCCGGTCGAGCCGACTCATTCGTGCTACAACTATACAATTAATATACCTGCAGCATGGCTCCACCACTTATAAAATATTCAAGCTGCATTAGTTTTCATGTAATTAAATTTTAAGTTAGTTTAAAATTGATGTATTTTAATTTAATTTTGTTACCTATCTTTTATATGACTGACGCTAAAATATCATGATACTAATACTATCAAGGAGGAACATATATTTTATAGACTATGAATCATTTTTAAGGCCGTTTTTCTTCGATAAAAATTTTAAAATACTGGTGGCTTATATATTAGCAGTACGTTGCTTGGTCTGGTAGCTTCTGTTGCCCTTGGGTAATCTTCACGCTTTTGCTATGTGATTGCTAAATTATACCTAATTTAAATGGAGGTGTGATTAAACAAGATTCACTTGTTTGTCTCAACAACGCGTTAATTTAGAGAAATAGTTTATATTTTGTCTTTTGTTCCGAATTCCGATAAAGCGGCTCGACCTTCAGCCTTCACGCTTCGAACTAATCTTGATCAACGTTCAGCATAAGCGTGCCGACGTGTTCTCTAAATTCAATGTTTACATTATTAATAATTTTGTGATGCTCATTTTTAATGTCAATTTATGTTAATGGATTCCGAACAATATACATTAAGTAATTCTTTCTTAAATTTTTATCGGAATTTGGCGACGCATAATATGATTTCTTGTTAGGCGACGATTAAGAAAGTAATGCTTCGGTGATATTGAAACATAAGAAAGAATGAATGCGGAAAGTGTGACAAACCAAATATATGCTGCAGAAGTGAGTGCCAAAGCTGGCACGGCACGCCCTAGACGTAGTTTAGGGAATTAGCGATATATTGTTCATGGGGAAACATTAAACATTTAACAAGAAAGAAGAATTTAAAAAGAATTTAATTTTAAAATTAACAGACGAGCATATATGTAATGCTAATCTCTTGCTAATGTATGTAAAAGTAGCAAGAGAGTTGTATCAGGATAATGCAAAAGGAAATCTATTGTCTCTGCTTAACCCTCTGGGCGTGACAGTTTAGGTTTATACTTTACACGTTTAGTTCATTCGATATTCAGAACAGAATTTAATAACTGCCATAGTAGTGTTACTCTTTTTAATAGTGAGAGATTTTGTTTCAAACTCGTTGTACGATTATTTGGTGATGTTATTATATGCTGATATAATACCGGTTTCGGCCATGGTGGCATACTTCTAATTTTTTAAACGCCTAACACAGTGATCAGGGAAATACATATGAATTGTGTGTCTTGTACAAGTGATACACTATCCGAATATTTTCTCATCTTACGACTGCCTTGTATTAGACGCATTTAATTATTTCGTAATTTATGATCAGTTAATTCAGATATCAGTATTAAAAGTTTTCGGTTATTATCTAAAATAACATAGTGTTTGAACCCACTGAATCATAATCTTGCATTTCCGTGTCTCACCGGCGGTGGTATGAATACTTAGCAGTGTTGTGTGAATAAGTCAACTAGCGCCATCTAGTGTCAGGAACGAGAGCGAGGGGAGCTTTGCAGAGAATGACATCACAAATCTCTCAACAGACAGCGCCATCCGAAGAACTAAGTTTCTGGAAAGTCTATACTCGCACACTCGTCCCTTTGCGCGCATTTACTTGAATATTCGGGATGCTTCTTTGCTAATTTAAATAAATAGGCGCTGCAAGATGTGATCGAGGCAGAGTTGAACTCGGCGACACAAGCGAAGCTTCGGAGCGGAATTAAGTGAATTAGTGTGTTTAATTATTAGTGTTTTAAGTTTCAATTTGTGTAAAGTAAATTAAAGTGTTAATTTAGGTAATTTTATCGGCAATTTTTATTGTCCCGAACCTCAAGCTCGTAACACTAGTATGCATGGAAGAAGTTTTCCTAAGGAGTTTTTGTGTTACCGTATTTTCATAAGCCTGAAGATAACTAAGAAGCTCAGAGTTTTATACTTGGTAGAGCCATGCTGCAGCCATATATATTATGATTGACTGGGGAAGGACAACGCATTCTCAGAATATCAGCGTTTTACGCTGGTATTCTGAGCAACCTAATGCTGCTGTTTTACATATGGAAATAGTAGAGATCCGGAGACCCTTTTACTGGGAACGAGGCATTTCATCTTGGTCCACGGGGGAGACAATGCATAACATTTTGATTTATAATCAAGCAAAATTGTAGATGTCTATAGGCCACAACATTCACTTAACCATCAGATGGACTTTGTCACCCATGTGTATTTTTTATAGAAGAGGGGACAAACGAGCATATTGTTCACCTGATGTTAAGTGACTATCGCCGCCCATGAACAACCGCAACACCAGGGGAATTGCAGGTGTGTTGCCGGCCCTTTAGAAAGTAATAAGCTCTTTTCTTGAAGGTCCCCAGGTCGTATCGGTCCGGAAAAATCGCCGGTGGTAAATTAAGTGTTCTATAAGAATGTATTCTATAAGTGTGCTTCTGATTTTGAATAGTTTTTTTAAATCACTGATGAGTATAGAATTTATCGGTTTATCGAAATTATATGAATAATAAATAAATCAATAAATAATTATTACAATCACTTGCAATTTGATATTGGCGTAAGGGAAGCAATTCAACTGCCTTATATTATCATCTCGTGGATGTCATTATATTTAACTACGAGGAGTGCCGGGAATCCCTGATAGCTCTGATCGATGGCGATTGGCCCATGATATTTTATATATCAGAGGTTAGATAACTGGCGGCAAGGAGCATCGTCAAACTGGCTAACCATATGGGACTGCTTCTTCATCCACCTGGCAAGCGTGGCAAATGTGGCTAATCCATTGAACTGTAGGATAAGATGTCTAGAAAGAAAGGAGAGAAAATAAATTATATTATCAGAAACGCTTAGAAAATAACAGTTGTTATTTAAAGCAATAAGCACATAGATATACATATAAAGCAATGAGCACATAGATAACATACTAGTGCCGAGGCTTTTGTTTTTAATTATAATATTTCATTCATATATTTTTAAAAAATCATTTTGTTTTTATTACTGTTTACCTAAATAATCACAAAATTTTATATTTTTCTTACATGACATCGAAAATTTCGACATAAGTCTATGTGATTGCATTAGTTGACTACAGCTGAACTACTTTGATCTAGTTCAACTTTCTACAAAAGCTTTTCACTCAAAAACTCGTAGGAAGTGACACGAACACAAAAACGTAATCCACAGGCGTTTGTCGGCTTACAGACATTTTTGTTTTAACTTTTATCTTGAAGGGAAGTTTTAATTTTATATTTGGAAAATAAATAGAAGCTTGTAATGTAAAGGAGGTAAGAGAGGTGTGTCGAAATCTGCCTATCCCTCTGGGTGACAGGCGTGAGTGTTTATGTATGTGTGTATGTAAATACAAGTTTAAAAATGTAGTTTTACTTTCATTAGACATAATACAGTATTCTACATTGTCCTTTATAACAGACTATCAAAAGTTCACTTCTGAATTCTGAACATAGTCTGGTTTCGATGATGTCGGTGCTGTTAGCCTATGCGGCTCTTACAGCTTCACAGGACTCCTAAGACAGTGTACAGTACCCATGGATGAGTTATCTAACGGCCGTCCGAACAGGGGCTGGCGGGTCCCGGCTCTGACGGCTAACTCGTGTCGTCCGATGTTCTGGACGGTGAGAACCGCCAAGAAACGCGGGTGTACGGTGTGTACGCGGTGTGAAGGGGTGTGCGGCGCGCCCGTCTGCGGACTCACTGCTGCTCTACTGCTGCTCACTGCGGTGTTTGTGGCACTAGGTGAATGTGTACTGCCTATGTGTAACGGGCTGGTGACATTTTTTGCTGTCGGAATCTAGCGTAATTTGGAGTTCAATTAAAACGTTGCGGAGCCTCCGGAGGCTTCGCTTAACGTTTTGAGTCGGGGCGTAGGTTGCTGCGTTTACCACTAGCGGGTTGGGATGTGTGTCAGCGCTCTCGGAGTAGCGCCGAGACATTTCCTTGAAATCTCAACATAGACTGGTTTCGATGATGTTGATGCTGCTAGCCTACGCGGTTGTCACAGCTTCATATGACTCAAAGAGGCTTTTTCTCTGAGCATAGAGCTCCATAGATTGCCTTATAGAAGACTCTCCCCCCCCCCCATTGCAATTTATAGTTTGCCATCCTTGACAGACGGGTTGGCAACCTCAGCGTAATGTTAACTCCATCTCCTATTTCATTTCCTTCCGTTGCCTCTAACGATACCCAAGGCGTGATATGGGGTAGTGGATGGACACTGTCTAACTATTAACTCCAATAAAAAACATTCACCATCATCATCATCGTTACAGCTTATCACAAGTTCATTGTTGAACAGAGGCCTCCCTAAGCACGGTCCTGAGCCACCTGCATCCACTGACTTCATTAATCTCGTTACTCCATCTAGTAAGGGGCCGCAATATACTATGCTAACCGGTACAAGGCTACCTTGGTACGATAGGATAAAGGTACGATTGCTGCTCTTGAGGTCCCGGGTTCGAATAACGGATTGGATCAAAAATCAGTTATTGGGTTTTTCTGTCAAGAAATTGTCAGCCTCGGAAAACATTTAAAGCTATGGTCCTGCGTCTGATCTCTCTCCGATCGTGTTGGATTATCGTCCGATCGGACTATGAGAGTGAAAAAATAGAGAGAGAGAGTGCATCTGTGCTTGCGCATACATTTGAGCACAGTACGTCCTGCGCAAGATGGTTAATCTTCGTTGAAAATAGCCGCCGTCACCGGAATTCGGTCAGGAGGATATTATTGCAAGGCTATTACTTGAGAACCTTTCTTTCTCAACAGTTGTCGGTTCTTCTAGCTAGACGGCCGGTACATTGCCACTTCTACTTACTGATCCGTCGCACTATGTCGTTTATTGAGAGTATCTCCTTTAAGAAGGGTGTGCGCAAAGAAACTTCAAGCACAGCCCTCTCTCAAAATATCTTAATATAGATTTAACTGGTTCGTGTAAATTAGTTAAGCGTTACCCATTCCCATCATTAAGTAAAGCGATGTATTGTACAGCTACAGCCTCTGAAAATTCGCTTTCTATTTATCAACAGTCTGGCGGATTGCCCGCCATCACTAACAAGCAATACAAACAGTTGAATGTTGAAAGCGCCTCTGTTACGCCACATGTGTGGGATGTGCCGGCGCCGGTCAGCCGCTCGCTCAGTGTGTACAAAGCTTGAGGGTCTCATTCATTTCGCGTTTAGCAATTTGGTAAGCGCACAATGTTTACCCATTCATTCATTCAATTGTGCAACCAATAAATGGAGCTCGATCTAGCAAGTGTCATATGTGAATTCAATTTTGGAATACTGCAAGTACTTTTAAGATATATGAAGTTTAATTTATTATATTTTAAATATAATAAATTAAACCTAATATATATATAATGAATTGACTGCCTCGTTGGTCTAGTAGTTGTAGTAGTGCCACTGCTGATCATGAGGTCCTGGGTTCAAATCCCGGGTTGGGCCAATAATAAATTAATTACTGAATTTTTCCGTCAAGAAATTCTCAGTAGTTGCCCCGGAATCTGGAAGTTGGCTCCATGTGTCATCCCAGTGCCTCGGAAAGCACGTAAAGCCGTTGGTCCTGTGCCTGATCTCTCTCCGGTCGTGTCGGCTTACCGACCCATCGGATTATGAGAGTAAGGGAATAGAGTGCACCTGTGCTTGCGCATACACTTGGTCACTATAATCCTGTCCTACGCCGATGGCTAGCCTCCGTTGAGGCAGGCCGCCGTGGCCGAAATTCGGTCTGGAGGATATTATTTATATATTTTAAATTAATGTTTAAAATACAGATTCGAAATTTTTAATTATAGCAATGCTTACATTTGGCTTATCATAAGTAAAGATGCATATTCTATACCGTGACCAAAATGCCATGCGCGATAGTATGACTCATTATACAGAAGTCCGCTGTTTATGTCTCCGTTCATGATCTCGATAGAGTGTTATGGTCTCACTCTAACCACCGTGTCTTCCATGTAGCTATCACTCTCGAACTCAACTGGCACACATGCGCCCGATTCCTCGCCCACGACCAAACGTCATGTGTTAATTTAATTATTTCTAGTTTGCATCACTGGTAAATACGAATATGTGGTTCGTGATTTCGATTTATACAGATAGAAATTAAAGAGTTAAGCGATATTTCTGGAAAACATTGGTATTAATATTCCGTTATTTTTTGTTCATACCACCCACGTTGGCACCTTACAATTCTTTAGAATTTGGTTTGAGGGTATGGAATTATGGTATACATGTCCATTTTAAGTGCCTTATGGATTCTATTGCACGTAAAGATACCTACGTTGAATTTCGTTTTATATTAATAGATATTAAATATGTATGTCATTATAGCAAAACTAGTTTAAATACTGAGCTATTTTTTTTAGTGAGCTAACTATACAATTTGTCCTAACGTTAGTTAAAAGTTAGTTAAACGTTAGTTCAACGTTCAAGCGGGCACGGCGTGAGATATCATACCAGCCCCGGGATAAATGATAAAAAATCTATAGCGCTTAGTTCAATTATAACAGACAAATATATGAAATTAAGGAAACTCATCTTAAGTCATACCATTAGGTATTGTGACCACAAATCTCTCAATTTAACAATGATTTTCTCACAAACGTGGTCTTTAAACTTACTGTTAATCACAGGCACAAATCAAATCCATGATCAAATCCATCCAATGCCAGGTTAGTTAAAATTAATGTAATTTCATTTAGCCGTAGTTGAAAAAATAACTTTGACTTTTAAAAACATACTAACCCTATAAGTTGTATAAACCTCAAAACGATAAAATTACTGGTTTAGCCGTTATTTTTTCCTGTCATTAATGTTAACGCGGGTTAAAATGTTTCAAAACTTAAAAACATATATTATCTTAAATTGATCCGATGTTCTATATTTTAGAGTTTTTTTTTAATAAATCAGGACGTAGTTGACATTTCTCAAATAATGGCAAAATAAAGCGTGTTAACTGAATAGCAGTAAAACTGTAAATAGACTAAGCTGTGTCCTGTGCCAAATACACGGAATTAGGTCGTTAATAATGTGAATAAACTAAAATATCTAGGATTTAAGCAGTTATTCCTGTCACAATTTTATCCAGTTGTTTCAAAACATAACATGACATACTTGCATTTCATATCGTAAGAGGTGCTTTTTTTAAATGCCAACCCCACGTGCAAGTGTAAACTTAGTTGATGTCCATCTGATCAACAAGATCTAACGACCGACTGATATCCATACGCTGAAACCAAATTTAACATACTACCAATGTAAAACGGCATCGGATCTGTCTTCACCAACATGCCTGTCCTGTAACATGCCAGCTTTCGCACTCTTAGAAGGCCGAATTTCTAGCAGTGGATCAAAAAATCTGTAAATTATGTTATGATGATTAGTTTTGTTTGTCTCCACATGTAATAACTTCGCCTGATATATTTTGATTTTGACGAACGTAAAATTTAGAAAAAAATAATATGTTAATTCGTTTATTTATTTATAAGTGGTAGAGCCAAGCTGCTGCTGTAGTCCGGTTCCACTGCAAACGGACCTCACGCTCACAATACAACAGCATAAATACAAAAGCATTATGCTGCTGTGGTTTTTTCTGTTAAAATGAGAATAAGAGACTTTTTAATGGCAACAAAGCGTTCCACACCTTTGTCCATAGTCCATAGATGACGATGTATCTGCAATTTGATTCTAAATCGAGAAAAGAGTAAGATCTATGGGTCATATAGTGTATCTTTTAGTTTATCATATTTACTTGTATAAAAAAGTTCTAGCCCCGCAGTGAACGGCTTAAGGTCTGATGACGATGAGAAAAAAACTAATGCATTCATTAGTTTCAATAAGTATCACTTTCTCATATAATAATAAAACCGAATATTCGACTAACTATCAAAAGTAGTTAAAAATGTAATTTATTAAACAGCACAGCAATTATAATACGATTATTGCGATGTAAAACCGGTTGCAGCCCGCATTGTATTATCGATCGCTCCTCCATTATATTTGTTATTTAAATGTAATAATATGTTATTGAATTCTGTATGCGCCTGCCCTTCCCTATTTAAACATTCACTATCGCACGGCTCGTAAATATAACATTTCATTCAACACGCCTATCGCGGCTTATTTTGACTACGACCATAAGTTATTTGCAAAACTAATGCCTGTTTTCTATTATTGAAAAAAAAAATACTTTTTCTTTTTTTACGACACATTCCACAGGGCGGTAAGTGTATTAATAAAACAGCTATGACACGAAATAATAGTTCAAGTGATGACAGCTTTTAGTCCTTTCGTTTAGATTTTAGACGATGAGTAAATTGACGAAGCATAGATATAAGAATTTTATATTTCTATGTACCTAAGTAAGTTTGTGATTTAAACAGTTTTTGTATACATTACTCACATCGTATGTAAACAGACCGTAAAAGAGAACGATGCGTTATTTTAATATGAACAGAAGTATGTTTGTGCGCTTTATACGATTGCTATTTGTACTGATATCATGGTGGCAATGATCAAATAATAATTCCAGGGTCACACAAATTATTTGAGAGTTGCTATCAATTATCAAGTAATTCTTCCAAAATCACATGTAAAGGACGTTATTACCACATTAAAAAATAGAATTAGATTGACAAACGAGCACACAGTCCACCATACCACCATACTGCAGCCCATAGACATCCACATCCGTCCACAAGTAAGAATGAAAATGCGGTATGCGTTGTTATCCTTGATGGCTAGATTTATATGTCTCACTGCCAGTAAAAATATAGTGTAAAATATATAGTAACTAAAATATAAAACACAATAAAAAGACATGTATGCACTTCCTACGCGGTAGAAGTGAAACCTTTAGAAAACTAAACTTCGATAGAAAATGCAGAGTATCAAAGGTAGGATAATTATAGAGCTTATGTAATTAATACACATTACAGTGTTTATTATAAATTTATTTATATAATTAAAATATAAATAAATTTATAATAAACACTGTAAACTGTTTTGTATTTCTATCTCATTCTCTCGCAGGCTAATGGCATCTTGGTGTCGCTATTGGTTTCATCGCGTTTCAAGTCATAACTATCCTAAAGAAATTTTAACTTCAATAATAACTACGATTATAGACATTATAGTACATGCCGGATTTAAAATGGTACAATTAAGCTTTTGAACATTACTCGCTTTGTTATTAAAGTAATTTCGTTTTTGTAAAACTGTAATTTCATTAAAGTGTCATAAAAATTTTATTAGATGTAATTTGTTTAAAATTCAGAGGTCAGAAATACTTTTTGTAATTTTCCTAGCGTTGCCAACGTCTGGTTGTAAAATCTACGCAAACACAATTCATAGGGTTGTTATATTTGAGTGCAAATGTAGTTTTCGGATCTTTTTTTACATAGTGACATTTCTGAGTATGTAAGAAACATTATTTTATGTCTAGAGATTTATAAAAAAATATTTTAATTATCTTGTAACAAAAAGGAACTGCAAAATAAAACGTTTTAATCACATTAGAAACATTCCGAACGAAAATAACGAACGCCTGGCGGAATTTTGTAACGAGTTATACAGGCCGATGTCGTCTTAATTTCTCTGTAAGATATGCAGGATACGCATCGGACACGCTTATTTGATCCTTATTACTGCACACTTAAGTTCAAAATTCCTTGGTACTAAATCTGAACTTAATTGGAATTAATAAGATATTTTTAATGATATACCATTTGGATATTTATAAACTACCCGAAGGCGGGTGCCTTGCGGATGTGATATTTGGGAATCGTTGTACGTAATATAAATACAACGTACATACATACATCCATGATGTTCTGTATTTATATACAAAAGGCTCTTACATTGTTGCAATTTATATTTGTCTGAGTGGAAGCACTTTCAATTACTAGCGTATGTGACCTATTAAAAGACTGTACATCTGTGTGTAATCGTAATATGATATTTAGAACTATACTTTATCCTAAGAACATTTAATGATATCCCCAGTACATACGTACATATAAATAATATCCCCAGAATTCTTTCTCCTAAAATATTTTTATAGTAATTTTTATACAGCAGTTATATTAGTTGGTAGTATAGTTGTAGCATGAATGGGTCGGCTCGACCGGGGTAGGACCACGCTCTCACAGAATACCAGCGTAAAATAGTAGCTTAATGCTGCTGTGTTTTGTACGGTTAGTCTTAGTCCTCACGAGTGACCATGTGCATTTTGATTTGTAATCGAGGATAAATGTGGACCACAGCATTCACTTACCTTCGGGTGGACTGTGTGCTCATTTATCACTATCCTATAAAAAAAATTAAGTAATATCCTACACGGTAGTATTGTTGACATAAACTTTCTCTCCTTTCTGAAAAGATTTTCTGATCAGTCAGTCGATCTCCTTTTAATTCGTGTTGGCGGACTAAAATGACAAAAGAAAACAAAATATTTTACTTTACTGACTAGCATGTGCTAACTATATCACTAATCTAAATTACAATCACCCATATCTTTAGTAGCAATCCGGGTTCATTCCCCGCCGGCACCAATTAAATTGTTAATTACAATTTTAAGTGCTGATTTACCACGTGCTCGGCGGTGAAGGAAAACATCGTGAATAAACCTGCATGTCTGAGAAATAAAAAAAAACATTTCGAAAACAGGTGAAGTTCGCCAACACGCATTGGGGCAGCGCGGCGGACATATTCTTGCCCTAAAACCCTCTCAGAAATGAGCGGAGGCCTGTGCCCAGGAGTGGGAAGTATATAGGTTGTAACATTAACTTTATAACTTTTATATCTTTAGTATCGGGCAAGTCAGATTTCTCATTTATTATAAAATTTTTAGGCAAGCACTTTTTCCTCAGCTCATAGACATTCACCACTACAGCTTATAAAAATCCACTGTTGAACATCGACTTTATAGCTACTACGGCTGCATTACATGGGATGTTTTTGGGGTTGTTATTTCTGTACTTAATTTTTTTTTCAGAACCTCTTTGTATATGGCCTCGGAAACAGTTCGCTGTGTACGTGCCTCTCCTACATAATCGCAGCGTTTACATGGCTGATCTTCCGTGCCATAATCGTCGCTGCCCGTCGGCGATGTTGGTGCTTTTGGTTTGACATATTTGAAATGGCTATTTAGGAACCTATAGTATATTATCTTCCCGGTTCACTGCTATGGAGTATGAAAGTGATATTTACGGGATATAGGTCAAGTTTACTTATTTGTACTAAAATTCTATTTTTGTTGCAGGTACCTACTTTTAAAATAAAATTTCCTGATATGAAAAATAACTGATAGTGAATGTTGGATGGTAAGCGACTATTACTTTTAAAGGCTCTTGTTTAATTTAACCTGTTGGCCTCATCTTGCAACTGAATTTTAAGCCGGTTTTACCTAACATGATGATTTTAGGAATAATGGAGTGCTTTAGGTAGAAATTGATCAGTCACAAATATTGGTTACTCTAGCAATTCATAACATACTATATAATAATGAGAGAACAAAATTATCCGTAATGTTTTTTTTTAATGTAAGTAATGAACAAAATATGCCTTTGTTGATAAATAATTAGAGAACGTTTAATGCTTGGGTAGGTACCATCCCTTTGTGTATTTCGGCGCGCAGTAGCAGAGCACTCACTGTTGTATTCCGGTTTGAGCCAGCTTAATTAGAAACAATCAGACATTCTATCTTAGTCCATAATAGAGACAAGGCAAATGTAACATCATTGAGGTTGGTTACATGTGGATTATTAGGTCGTTTGTAGTTTTAAAACTTTTAAAAAACACTAACATCACATTTTTAAAATAAGCGCAGTTATTCTGTTTTGTAGCCATTTTCTTTTCATTACTCACAAGGTGTCGTGAGAAAATCCATCTCAATTTTTTTTAAATAAAATAAGGGTGACAAACGAGCACACAGTCCATCTGATGGTAAGTGGATGCTGTGGCCCATAGACATTTAATCTCGATTAAGAATGAAAATGCAGATGCGTTATCACCCCTGAGGACTAAGATGGAATGCCTCGATTCCTGTAAAATGGATCTCCGGTTCTCTACACTCACCATACGAAACACAGCAGCATTAAGTTGCAATTTTACGCTGGTATTCTGTGAGAGCGTGGTCCTTCCCCCGTCGAGCCGCCCCATTCATGTTACAACCATAATATAGCTGCGGTGTGTCTCTACCATCTATCAAACAATTCATTTCCTGACTGTATTGTTTTGATCCGTTATTATAATATATCCTCAACATAGTTTTCAATTAAACGTGTCTTACCACATCAAAATAATGTGGGTAGTTGTGATTGCAACACGTAAAACTGTTATCTCTCAAGTTATAATTAAAATAAATACATAATTCGTAAAATATTATATTTCAAGTGCTAGTAATGAAAAATTAGCTTGAACTACCTGTCTGTGAGTGTTTACTACTTAATCCAACCACAATTACAACACTTTTTACTTTTATAACCTCTGTCAATTCTTCATTATACCATGGACCCTACAATTAAAAACACTATGACCAGTTTGATGGAGGTGTTTCATAAAAGGATGAATGATTTTGAAGAAGAATTGCGGAAAACGCCCAGCACATCCACCAGTACTACTTATTTGGTAGCTGAGTTTGCATCTTTCAAGATATTTGTAGGGCAGGCACTAAAGAGTCTTCAGCAGCAGATGGAATTACTTGCTCGTAATGCTGACGGCATGGAAATACGAAGCCGAAGGAAAATGTTACTGCTTCATGGTGTACCAGAGATTGCAAAAGAAGACACCGCTTTGGCTGTCACCAATGTTCTCCAAAATCAGTTGAAATTAGACAACGTCTCTGTCAGTGATATTAAGCGTTGTCACAGATTGGGTAAACCAACAGCTCCTCACAAGCCTCGGCCAATTTTAGTGAAATTCCTAGATGTAGGGTTGCGTGATAAAGTCTGGTACGCAAAATCCCAACTTAAAGGCTCTGGTACCACAGTATCCGAATTTCTCACCAAGCTTCGGCATGATCTCTTTGTAGATGTTCTCCAAAATCAGTTGAAATTAGACAACGTCTCTGTCAGTGATATTAAGCGTTGTCACAGATTGGGTAAACCAACAGCTCCTCACAAGCCTCGGCCAATTTTAGTGAAATTCCTAGATGTAGGGTTGCGTGATAAAGTCTGGTACGCAAAATCCCAACTTAAAGGCTCTGGTACCACAGTATCCGAATTTCTCACCAAGCTTCGGCATGATCTCTTTGTAGCTGCCCGTGAAAAATTTGGTATCTCCAAATGCTGGACCAAAGATTGATCTGTATACATTGTGAAACCTGATGGAACCAGACATCGTGTTACTTGTCTGAACGACATCAGCAAAATCGATTGCCAGACAAGCCCAAAACCAGTAACGAAAACTACAGCTGGGAGGCCCAAGCGAAACGCCGTTGTGAAGAAGTGTTAAGTGTTAAGTTAAGTGTACAGGATTTGCCGTGCCTAAATGCCATTTTTTTTAATGCTTTACAATTACAATAAATATCTTGTGAGACTCATTTCTTTGTGAATGTGTTATAAGCTAGTGCAAAACACTCTCATCATCATCAATATAGGGAGGCCTGTGCCCAGCAGTGGGACGTATGTAGACTATACCTTATGTTTTGTGCAATTTTTTTTAACCATTGAATCTACATATAACAAGCATAATAATTATTAACCCCACTTCCCATTTATTATACCAAAAAAATGTTTACAAATTGACAATGTGAAACATTATCATTACTAACTGACAATGCGAAACATTATCATTACTTATTGACATTGGGTGCGTTTGGCAGAAAAAAGCGCTAGCAAGCGCTTACAATCGCTAAAATAGTTTTCGGCCAGGACACGATTGCTACTTCAGTAGCGCTGACACAATCCGCCATTTTGCTTATTTAATTTGTTTGTTTTGAAGTAGTGTTTATAAGTTGTTGTGTGCAATATTAGTTTTAAGTAATTTAATGGCATGAATAAATATATACATGTTATTAAAAATTCATGATTGGTAAGTTTTTAATATGAATACTTTACAAACATATATTTAAATTACATCAACATCGTGTCCATCGTGTCCTAGAGGAAAATAGCTACTTACGATTTGACGGCGCTTACCGCTTACGATCGCCATTTTGCTTATAAGCGCTTGCTAGCGCTTTTTTCTGCCAAACGCACCCAATGTGTAACATTATCTTAAATCTGCTAGGAGTAAAAGTATTCTGTACATTATTGTTGTGACTTTTTTATTTTTATTTAACTGGCTTCACGGTTCTGGGTTCCAGACCTTCTGAGCCATTGTTGTGTACGTTATTATAGTACTCTTATTAGTTTGTGTTGCGAATACTACGTTATACCACAGATGATGTTAACACTAATATCACAATTATAAGGTTATGTCGCGCTTTAACGACAACGTAATGTTAACAAACGCATTGTCAGTTGCGTTTCCCATAACGGTGTTTGTTTTGTGCACTTATTGAATTTTTTTTTCTTTCTTTTACTTAAACCTTGATATTATTAATCCTCTTTTTTATTTTCTATTTAGTAGTAAAGTGTCGTAAGATAATGTACTTAAACTGTATTTATAAAAACACTCAACTGGCAGGTGGACACTAAAATACTTTTTTATTTTATTTTTATTCGTTTTTTTTTGTTTGTTCTTAGTTTTAGGAAATTTATTACCTTATTTTTTAATAGTATTTTACTTATTGTACGTTATATTTTTCACATATAAACATTAATAGTTATTTAGTAATGTCATTCTTAGACATTAGTAGTGATACTGAAACTGCAGATAGTGATGATGGCAATATCCCTAGCTTACAGCCTCTCTCTGAAATACTAGCTTCACAATTTTCTGATGTTCCCAATAATTTCAACGTCGTTCACATTAATGCCCAAAGCATTCCGGCTCACTTTTCAGATATGCTGGCTACCTTTGATTCTAAGGATATTCATGCTATTCTCGTCTCTGAGTCATGGCTTAAGCCTTGTCTTCCTTCCACAAATTATTCTTTACCTGGCTTTCACCTCATAAGAAATGATCGTACTGTTGGCGGTGGTGGAGGTGTGGCAATATATCTCCGTGCGTATATTCCCTTTTCTGTTGTTGATATGTCATCTCAACCAACTCCGCTTAATGCAGGTGAACATCTTTTTATTGAGGTGAAGCTTAGTCACACGAAAATTTTGCTGGGGGTATATTACTGTCCTTCATCTCGAATTGACTTCTTCACTTCCTTCGAAAATATTTTAGAAAATGTATCCTCTTATTCGCACACGATCATTATGGGCGACTTTAATACTTGTCTGCTTAAACAAGACTCACGTTCATCCTCTCTTCGATCTATAGTAAATTCCACTAATCTCTCTATTTTACCTTTAAATTCTACTCATCACTTTCCTAATGCTACTCCGTCATTGCTTGACCTTATCTTTGTGTCCTCTTCTGAACTCGCTGTTAAGCATGGTCAGTGTTCAGCGGATGCCTTCTCTTACCATGATCTTATATTTCTCTCTTATAATGTCAGGCCACCAAAAATTAAGTCTAAGCTTCTTCTGCAACGCAGTTTTGGTGGTATGAATATACAAAATCTTTGCGAAGATGCTTCCAACATTGATTGGTCAGCCGTTTTAAATGCAGAATCAGTTGACGATAAAGTTGCAATATTTACGACTTACCTCACCTGTCTCTATGATAAACATGCACCAGTTCGCGTAATTAAAATGAGACATCGCCCTTCACCATGGCTGACTGATGAAATAAAATCCATTTTAAATAAAAAAGCTGCAGCCAAGACAAAATATAAATGTAGGCCTACATCTATAAACTGGGAAAAATATGTCACTATTCGAAATCACTGCAATAGGGTATGTAGGGATGCTCAGCGCCACTATATCCATAAATCAGTACAAATTGGTGATGCGGCTAAAGTCTGGAGTTTTCTTAGATCAATGGGGGTTGGAAAGTCTCGTAATAATGTACTCTCCAAAGATTTAAATATTGATTCACTAAATCAGTTCTTCTCATCCTCGTCCAACTTAAATGGGACTACAAAATTTAACACATTAAATTTTCTTTCATCGCTTCCAACTCCTGATCATCCACCTTTTGTCCTAAATCAATTTTCTGCTTGTGATGTTAAGAAGAGTACTCTATCCATTACTTCGAATGCAATTGGCAGCGATTGTATCAGCTGTAATATGATCCTTCCGATTCTTGACATAATCATCCCAATACTTTGCCATATCCTAAACTCCTCGGTTTCTAGTGGTGTTTTTCCAACAACTTGGAAAGACGCTCACGTCATACCGTTGCCTAAAAAACCTAACCCTACATCTTTTTCGGAATATCGTCCTATATCTATTTTGCCATTCCTGTCCAAAGTTCTCGAACGCTTGATATATAATCAGCTCAATGCTTTCCTCCACAATCATTCCCTTCTAAATCCTCTACAATCCGGTTTTCGCCCTGGGTATAGTACTGCTACAGACTTAGTCAATATTACGGAAGATATTAGATCTGCAATGGAAAATGGCAAGTTAACTATCCTTTCTCTGTTAGATTTTAGCAATGCCTTTAATTCAGTTGATTTTGAAATTTTACTGGGTATACTTAGCTCTCTTAACATATCTCCAACAGTGATTGATTGGTTTCGAAGTTACCTGTCTGGGCGCCGGCAATGTATTCGCATTAATGACACATTTTCTTCTTGGTGTGATACCATTGCTGGCGTCCCACAGGGTGGCGTATTATCTCCCTTACTTTTCTCAATTTTTATTAATTCTATAGCCACTAAGATTACTTCGTCCTACAACCTTTACGCAGATGATCTTCAAATATATACTCATGTTTCTCCTAGTGAAGTAGATGTAGCTATTAGCAACATAAACAGTGATCTTGAGCAAATATCAGATTGGGCAAAAACAAATGGCTTGAAGATTAACCCCCTAAAGACTCAGGTAATTATCATCGGAAGTTCGTATATGATTGGAAAATCTAACATGTCTCAAGCACCTCAAGTTGTTTTTAATCGAAATTTTATTCCTATGAGTGAAAAAGTCAAAGACTTGGGAATTTATATTGACAGTCACCTATCATGGGGTCCTCAAATACAGGAGGTTAGTCGTAAACTCTTTGCAGCTGCCCGATCGTTGAACAGATTAAGGAACTTTCTACCTACTGCCACTAAAATTGCGCTTGCTCAATCTCTTCTTCTCCCAATTGTGGACTATGCAGATGTCAGCTATCTTGATCTCACTGAGAAGCAACTTGATAAACTTGAGCGTCTTCAAAACTTTTGTATAAGATTCATATTTGGTTTGCGCAAATATGATCACGTATCTTGTTTTCGTAATAAGCTCAAGTGGCTTCCTATCCGTCTTCGCCGGAATGCTCATATTCTGTCACTTCTTTACAATGTTCTCTTTAATCCTTCCTATCCTTCTTATCTTAAGGATCGTTTTGAATTCCTTCACTATTCCCATTCGAAAGTTTTGAGATCATCAGAGAATTTTACATTAAAAATGCCTGCCCATAATAGCAAATTTATGGACAGGTCGTTTAGTATTCAAGCAGTCCGTCTATGGAATGCCCTACCTCTGTCAGTGAGACGCGCCCAGTCTTTACCTGTTTTTCAGAAACTTGTACACAGTCACTATCTTAATCTTTGAGTTCGTGCCATTTATATATGTAGTATACATTCGTATTTTTTTTTGTATTTATTTGTTGTTTATTTCTAATTATATTATATAAAATATGGATATTTTTATAAATATTGTTTCTGCATCACCAAACCACACAATTTACTATTTTTTTTTGCGATCCTGTCCATCCAAAGGTTGTCTGGAAGAAATCGCTTTTAGCGATAAGACCGCCCATTGTGACACTATTTTTTTTTCTTCTTCTTTCGTTTATGTATTGATTTGGTGTACAATAAAGAATTATCTATCTATCTATCTATCTATCACATCAAAGATATTTCCTGAGAACAAGAATAGATCCAGTATACTCATTAAACTACAACAATGCAAGGCGGGGTTACCAAGGCAGTAAAAAATTACAAGATGTTCAGGATGGGAGTGCCTAATGGGTCTTTTAGGTTACGGCCCTAACCAATAGACCGCGATAACATGGCCGACCGCTTTTTAAATTTTCAACTTCCCCTATGATCTTTTGTTTTATTTTGGTTTTGTTGTGGTATGCGATAATGCGACTATTTTCTTTATGTGTGTATCTTCTTTGTGTTCATTTAACGTATGCTGTTTTCGGATTTACTTATGATGTTATGAAATTGTTTAGATTAAAATTATTTTATTTATGTAAACAAATACATTTTGAGTAGTTTTTGGACCGAGGCATTGATTGGTATCAGCTAGTTTATGTTTAAGGCGCTACCCTGACCAAAACCTGGCAAAAGTGCGTTTTTCAGAGACTATTATCTCATTAGTTATGAGAAATAAGCTACATCTAAAAGCACATTATTAATGTTCGATATCCTATCATCACATTCCACGTTCTAATTTGTTTTTATGTGTTATGAATACATTTAAAATCTACTTTTAAAAAATGACTAAAATTACTGATTACATGCATGTGTTGCTAAAGGAAATGCTCTAATCATTTGAGAAATACACTAATGGATAGATAATTTAAAAATCTATATTCTACACGTTTTATTTAATTTCTTAAGTTCGCTTATCTCTTTTAATTGAAATACATAATTCCAAATATTCGGGCGTATTTTCCGTGATATATTGTAGCGAGAGCGCGTGGATTGTATGGGACCGAACGCTCAAGGTCTCTCGCTAGGGGAACCGTCTTAAGAAACTGCAACGCACGTCATTAATGATGATTGATAAAAAATGACTTCGTCATCTCTTAAAACGTCGCATTGATTTCACATTTACATAAAACCGACCAATGCGTTGAGTCAAGTTAACTTTCTACAATCGTCATCGCTATTAAAAAAATAAAAATTAATGAAATCAAAGTTAAGTTAAGGATAATTGTGACCTAAAGTTAAAATATGTCATTCCCGTTCATTTTTATAGTTCTTACCAACAACAATTTTAGATTATTGCTATCCCGGTATGATTTTTTTACAGAACGTAAATAACAAACGAGCACACAGTCCACCTGATGGTAAGTGGATACTGTGGTACATAGACTTGTACATTTATACTCGAATAAGAAGCAATATGCAGATGCGTTGTCACCTCTGAGGTAGTCCTCGACAGACGGAAGTAAAGCAGTAAAACGGTTCTCCGGTTCTCTACACTTATACGGAACACAGTAGCATTAAACTGGTACCTATTTTACGCTGGTATTCTGTGCTCTTCCACCTGAGATATAGATTAAATACGCCATCGAAAGAAAAGGCGCATCTTAACCCAATACAAACACGCAGTATCGGAAAGGAAACAATGTAGACTATACCGCTAAAACTTGTTTGTCGATTTTCCTGCTTTATAATAAAGATATTAATAGTTATTTTGCAACCATCCGCTAAATTAAATAAAATGATGTGTATTCCCTAGTTTGAAAAGCACCTCCTTCACTCCCTCAATTGCGTGCACTAATCCCGTCACCACCAATCCCAGCACCACTACTCCCAACGCCACTACTCCCAACATCACTATTCCAGGAAAGACACATCATCGACGATAATACGACACGTGTTTCGCCTCTACACGTGGCATCTTCAGATGATTTTGACTCTACGGCGGCTGACCGCTAAGTCGTGACGGGATTAGTGTAAAGCGCTTATTACACTATACAATTTTTAGGAAATCTAATTAGGAAATAGGAAGGTGTAATCGTAGTTAGAACGGTTAGGATCCGATTTAGTCAAATTGGAGGTCCCAATCGATGTACTTCCTAAATTGTTTACAATTTAGGACAGTGTAATCGCAACGTTACGATTTAAAACAACCAGTCGGCGCCCGCGCTTTGATACAAGCGGATGTCTTGAAGTTTTGATAGAAGTCTGATACCAGAGAGCAGTACTTTAAATCTTAATATTAATTTCCTGTAGCTATAAAACGTAATGTCACCATCAAACATTCTTTGGGACTCACACTTTATCGAAATATCGTGACATCTTTTTCAATATGTTTGGATACCAAACTTAACAAATATTTAAACTGTTTTATAGGTGGTAGAGCCATGCTGCAGTTATATTAGTAGTATAGTTGTAGCACGAATGGGTCGGCTCGACTGAGGAAGCACCACGCTTCCACAGAATACCAGCGTAAAATAGTAGCTTAATGTTGCTGTGTTTCGTATGGCGAGTGTAGAGAACCGGAGAACCTTTTTACTGGAAACGAGGCATTCCATCTTAGTCGTTACAGGTGACAACGCATCTGCATTTTGATTTGTAATCGGAGATAGATGTAGATGTCCATGGGCCGCAGCAACCACTTATCATCAGGTGGACTGTGTGCTGGTTTGTCACCCTATCCTATAAAAAAACTGCTTAGAATCTAAAAATATATAATTCATAAATATATGTCATATTGGACAGTTTTTTCTCAATGACAAGTACTCTTTTCTCTTTTTTTAATATCCATTGTTCCCACCATGGCTAAGGCAAGTCCTATTTTCTGCTGTTTTGATAAATACGGCGCCATCGATCAAACGTGCAACCCCGCCGAAACTTCTTTACGAATGCGGTTCGTCACGATTTAGAATCCAATTTAGTGTAGTGTGATCACTAGCTTCCAATTTAGGATCCTAATTAGATTTCCTAAAAATTGTATGGTGTAATAAGCGCTTAAGCAATTGAGGGAGGGCGGGAGGTGCTCTTCAAACTAGGTAAGACACATCATTTTATTTAATTTAGCGGATTGTTGCAAAATAACTATTAATCTTTATTATAATGGATTTCCGCAAAGTAACGCCTGATTCTATCAAATATTTTCTGCTTTATTTCGTGTTGCACTAAGTTGATATTCTGAAATAATTTGACGCTCACATGTATGAGTGCAATATGTAATGGTCAAAAAGTATATATAATCAATACGTTTTAGTAATGGTGGCTAAGTTGAAACCGGCACGCGCAGCAATGACGCGAAGTTCCGCCGCTTCCGCCGCGCCCGTCGAGCAACGTAAACAATTGCCAGATTCAGTCGGCGGTGGCGACCCCTTTTGAAACATTCGGTGAAGGAATTGTACACACATTTTGTACTATTTAAATTTATCGTCGGTAGCCTTTACAGGGATCACACTATTGTGATTCAGTTACAACCTAAAATAAGTATAATATGCCAATGTTTATTGCTCGATTGACGCTATTTTGTTATCTAATTTCATACTTTGTAGATTATAGCTGTATATTTTTATCACAATACAATATATACAATATATAGTAATTGAATTTTAATGTATAACTAGCTTGCCAGGCAGACATTGTTCTGCCCTTTTCGCCGACCTTTTGTCATGTCCTATTAAAATACTTAAATTCGCAAAAAAATTGTGGGTCACTCATGGGCAAAAAACTATCCTATCTCTCAAGCTGGACCAAACTGCACACGGTGTGCAAATTTGATTAAAATCGATTAAGTAGTTTAGGAGTCCATTGTGGACAAACAACGTGACACGTAATTTATATATATTGAGATGAGTTAAAATTATAATTTAATGAGTTGAAATTCCGGCATTAGTTTGAATTATCTGTACTGAGATGATCAGACACAGATTCAGATTCAGAGACAGATTTTATTCATGACTTATAAGCAGTGTTATTAATCTTAAGATTATTAATAATATTTTTTAGCAGTAAATTTAGTAATAGATATCAGGACGTGTCCAAACCAAAACTAATAAATTGTTTTGACGCTATATTAAAATGCAAAAAGGATGTTATAATAAATAACATTTTAGAAATATTAATTGGCGAAATAATTAAAAGTCCTTGAACTAACGGATATGGCACAAATAAAACCAAGTACCTAACTGCACATTATATTTAAGAGTGGGAAAAATAATAAATCTAGCTGTTTTAGAAAAGTACGCGTATCAAATGAGAATAAGACACAAACGTTTGAGTAATATTGATTTAATCTGCTTTTGCAGCATAATTATTTCGACCTTAGCAGTTTTCTCTTGCGGAGATCTCGTTCCCTCTTACGCAACACAAATGCGTCGGCGCTCGTTTCGTCACCGCGGAAAACGCGCTGGCCCATTAAATTGTTTTATTATGAACCCGACGCCATCTTGCGTATTTTTGGCTGGAGTTTAGGTGTTTATCTATTGGGATTCCGTCCAAACAGTAATTAGTAAGATGAAACTATTTTCGTTATTTACGGCCGTAGGTAAGCTAGTATCGACAAAAACATTGAGTTTCACTATATCGCCATGTTACTTACTCGTCATATTTTCGAAGACATTATTTAGTTTTAAAAACAAAACTGACAGAGCGTTCAAATCACACATTATTCGACATGGTTGAAAATAACGCTTTTAATATTCTATCGTCAATTAAATAGAATGTACACTAGATACAAGTCAGCCAGACATGTCAAGTCTTCCTGTTTCGAAAGTTGAATGACCGATGCGGGTTTGTCATCTCACAACTTGTCTACAAACATCGCAAAGCGTTACGCGTCTCACCTGCTTCATTTTTCATTATCGCCGACGACGTTGACAACCGCTATTTTTATTTTAAAGCAACCGAAAGATAATATGAATGAACGAACATTCACTATTTACGCATCACTCTCGTTTCTGTACAATCTCGTACTGTAGACAGAAAGCAAGCCGATCTAATAAATACTAATTTAAATAAAACGAAGTTGCGCTCGCGAAATTGTTTGTAAAACGGGTCTAACACAAATTCACAATTTTTTTTTTGTAGAAATCTTAATAAAACAAAACAAGCAAGATTTCATCTACAATTTAAGTAAGTAAGAGGTCTATACTCTCTCAATAATATTATAAATCTGAATGGTACAGAGAAAGTAGGCACTAAAATACGTGAGGACTTCTATGTATACTGCAAGACCAGCAATTCAGAACCAAAAGTGTGTGTCACAGGCGTGAATCAGGCGCTCGCTCTGGCGCCGGTTGGGCTAGCTGGCACGGTAACTATGCCATGCAGTTGTATTTTCGATTAAGACAGTTATTATTTTTAGACAAATGAGAAATAAAATTTTCTTTGTCATATTAAAAAAATTCTTTAAGATTGCCGAAAACAACGTTCGCGGTTTACAAAACAATGAACTAGCCTTCTCGGCCGCTCACAGTCGACTACAGTACTTACGGAGAATTGACCGTAACGTAGTGCGCAATGAGGACTAATAGTCTTCCGCTCACCAGATGTCGCTAGTTGACACTGAGGTGAAGGTTTTTGTTACAAAATATAATTTCATTTCCAGAGTATAATATTAATACACAAGACAATGCTTCAGGAGTTTTCCTCTTTAATATTTACAAATTTGTAACTCTTTTTAATTTTACTATTTTTATAATTATATGTGGTCTAGTTTGCTTATTTTTAATCTAATAATCGTAAAATATAACTAATAGTACAGTAAGAAACATTTTTCGAACAAATTAACTACCCCGGTATATGATCTGTCAAATATTATACACCTCATTTTAAGGTGGTGCCGCCCTGGTCGCCGTAGAGGTCGTGGATACCCTCATTTATTAATGCCGCAAAGCATGTCTAATAATGTACATAAAAGTCTTTAAAATACGTGATTCTTAGACTCTGTGGAGTCAAGTTACTGGAATTACATGGTATATGTTTGTTCCTTCTATAATCTATAATCTTTATTTTTTAAACCTATGTAACCTATTTACCTACATAAATTACATTTTCCGTGACATGTTGAGAGGTCAAAAGTAAATATTATTTATTAAAAATTTTGTATGAGAGACTCAAGGTTTTAAGATATTGATTTCTCCTATGGGACCTCTTCAGCACAACAAACGTAGTTTTAGCAATGATGTATAAACTTATAGATATGTTGTCCGCACTCTAAAATGGCAAGATGAAATGAAGCCAATTGGCCACATCGCGCTTAGTCAAGCACCAACCTGTCGCGCGACGCTACGTTTGTTTTTAATTTATTATATTGTGATTCGTGTGTGCAAAACATAAAGAAAACATGCCGTCGTGTGTTTTCAGACGATGTACAAATTATACCCCAAAAGTTAAAGACAAAAATGTGTCATTTCATGCGTAAGTTCACAAAACTACCTATTTTCATTTCATTTTCTAATGGCGGCCGGCGCATGCAGCTAGTAGTCAAGCAACAGGCATCCCGCCGTACCTACGGTGTCATATTTTCTTTCTCTTTCTTCACGCGTATAAGTAGTTCTAGTATTTTCGCCGTTTTTAAGTCGTCATTGAGTTTTAGTCAACCTTGTTTCCCCAATAGCAAAATACCGTACGTAATTATGCTCTGGAAATATTTAACTAAACTAGTCTAGCTTTTGGTGAAAGTTTTATATTTTTTACAGTACCTATTCGCCGCAGAACTAAGTCAATAGTATTCAAAGCTATTAGCTTTATGTTATGTCATCTAAACAGTTATAATAAAAACTTCATTATTTATTTTTCCTTAGTATTTAAATGGGATCACACTATTAACAATAATAGGATAATCATAAGTAATAGTGCAGAACTTTTAATAAAAATTATTATTTATAATGGGTTTCTAATTGGCTAAGATACCGCGTTACATTCATACAAAAAAGAGTCACGTCAAAATGAGATCGTACTTCATTCTTAAAGTCAGTTAGAAATAATAGTAATTCAAAAAAAGTCTAATTTTAGTGCTTTAAAAACTTAATCTCATATATTTCAACATTTATCTAATAATGCACCACAAGATACGGAAAAGAAAAAAGGAAAATGCGCGAAATATCTGAGGGAAATAAATAAATAAGCAATTATTATAATATTTACTTATCGTAAAATTGAGACCTATATTGAAAAGAAGTACTTGTAATTTTTTCAAACTCAATAAAAAATATGACAGACTGAGTGAATGAGATTATAGTTTCAACTCTATAGCGCCCTATAAAGGCTTGCGCACATTAGGATGGGTCGCTCCGCACCGTATCGCATAACAAAACTCCCCAGACATCACTTTCGTAGATTTTATATGAACACACAACAACACACACTACAGGCGGGCCGCACCAGGTCGCTGCAGCGTGATGCTGTTTTGCGTTGCTATGCAGTCCGCCTGTGTGCGTTGAAAGACAAAGTAAACGAACATGAAATGCAGCAACAGTAACTTAGGTATTTAGGTTTAATTAGTTTATTCTTTTTTTCGCTAAACTATTCATGTACATAATGATTTCTTATATTTACGCGAACACTGTACATTGATTAAAACTACTTTTACGGATTTCTTTCGCGTTTTATTTATTTTATTTTTAACCCGACGTTTCGGGTGCTTTCCAGCACCCATGGTCACGGGGGACTGAGGTGACTGACGTCCCGATGTCAAAGTTAAAATTATTTTAAAAAATTATATTAAAAAAGCTGAAGGTACTCCGGGTTAACTTTGACATCGGGACGTCAGTCACCTCAGTCCCCCGTGACCATGGGTGCTGGAAAGCACCCGAAACGTCGGGTTAAAAATAAAATAAATAAAACGCGAAAGAAATCCGTAAAAGTAGTTTTAATCAATATTCATGTACACCTAAGGTACACCCTGTTTCCATACACGCATGGTTAGTGTTTTAGGTTAGTTATTAAGAAGCTTGTACGGAATGGATGAAGAATTGCTTATTTCTTTAGTAGTACGGTATAAAGAATTATACATCCTACAACACCCTAGCTATGATAATGTCCAAAGAAGGAATAACATTTGGGATGAAATAGGAGTTATAAAACATCTATCCATCCATCGCTTTGGACTGCCAACGGCTGACTGCGTTGTAGGCGTGTGTGTACTACACTCTTTACGAAACTGACTCACTGATTCGAATCACTGAAGTGTATCAAAAGATTGGTTCAGTAACAATGTTTCAAATGCATCATTTGGATCTGGAACATTACTTTGCTCATTTAGTGCGACGCGTCTCGCTCGCAAGGCGACTGAGCCACAAGCGAGAGAGTGGCGAGTGAGTAGACGTGGGTCGTTACGTCATTTTCAAGAAACGTAACGGAACTAGTGACTTGGTCGGCGTCACATGTTTCAAAACTAGTGATTTTTGTAACTGGCTATTTTTGTTCGGCTACTGTGATTGTTTGCATAAATATCACCACCAACTATACAGTTACACACGAAACGAAAATAAATTTAATCACAATCTGTACTTGTAGCTATACAGTAACTGTATACTGTTAAATCAATAAATTAACTTCCCTTCATACTTTATTCAGGTTTAGGACTGACTGCATTAAATGTATTTATGATTGATTTGCGTTTACTATGTCACTAAGATTTTCATAAAATTATTAATGCAAGCAAGTCAATTTGATTGTTTATACAATGATTATTGATATTTACAGTTTATTTACACTTTTTCAACGTTTTCACTATCATTTGTTTTTGCACTTTTATTTACACTGTACAATTAATTTGTTTGTTTGTTTGGCTATTTACGCACAGTTTTTAAGTTTTATAATATTATAAACATTGAAATTTTTTGTATATATTTTTAGTGTTATTTTCATTTTGTGAATGAAACGAGTTCATGACTCCGTCAAAAATGTTTTAAAAATTATTTTACTTAAGTTCAATGTGACTCCCGCTTCCCGGAATCGACCGTTGAAATTACTTACAAACAGAGATGACTCTATTTTACTGTCTATGTATATAGTCTTACGTATGAAAATTAAAAGTACAATAATACTGTTACAAACGCTGTTTTGTTTATTGTTGTATGCAACATGGGCGCTTTGCGTTTGACCGGCCGACAGTCGACTCTCGCAATAATCACGGTTAACAGTAATAAGTAACGCATTTACAAAAATCACTAGTTCTAATATGACTCGAAACTAGTGATTCGACGTTACTTGCCGTGTAGCCAGTTACTGTATCTAGTGACGTGAAATAACGCCCACGTCTACGAGTGAGCGCGCGAAATAATAACAATCTATACAAGTCAGAAAGAGATAACAAATGAGAAGTGTATAACTCAACTCGTACGGATTTTAGCTATATTTATTCATGCACGTTAAAATGACCACTAAGGCGCTTACGTATCAAATACTATACGGTCGTCTTTTGCATATAATGTTTACATTAACAAGTTGTCCTTTTACGTTGATCCGGCACTAACTTGTCAAATTGTTTATGTTCGTTTGTGCCTGTTTACGAAAACATACTAAGTTACTAAGTTCTGTTTAGGATTTCTTTGCGTAGTGATTATTGTGACTTACTTTCTTCCTTTTCATCATAAATAATACGCCAGCTTGCCATAAATTAAGGACTAGCCGGCAGTCTTAAGTCTGAATAAAATATAAAGGAGGATCGATTTTATATACAACCTTATTACGGTATACAATAAATAACAATAACTAAATATATGATAAAAATAACCTAAGCACTTATATCATTCAGCATTGTTGCCACATACCATTTCACTGAATCAGTCAGTAATAAACGCCCGCGACGCAACTTAATGTATTCGTAACATTCTGTATTTTATATCTTTTGAGTCGATGATCCAAATGAGCCAAATGAAACATATCAGTGCTTCGGAACATTTCAATGATCGAGATGCAAATGTTCCAATCGCAAAAATGATACACTTTGCCCACCTCCACTGCGTTGCGGCTCGACTATTATGTGCTTTGGCGCAATTTTGTAATGCGATGCGCTGCGGCCTGTCGCCGCTGTAGTGTGCGCGAGCCTTAACACTCACTTTGCACAGTCTTGATGACCAAGGAATTTTATACTTTTATACTATGTTGTAATAATTAAGTAGACTATGGTATTAAGTAAGTTAGCCTGTAAACATATCATATAAGTAAAAAAATAAATTAACATATTTAAACAAGAATGTAGATCGTAAACTTTGACAATATTGTCAAAGCTTGCTATCTACATTCTTGCTTAAATTTGTTAATTTATTTATTGATGATATAATCAACAGATGGTCACGTAATGTTTAGATTTTTTACTGAAGATGATGGGAAATACTTAATTATTTTTGTTACAGTTCTCTTTTTGCTAAGATTCACTTTACACTAGTGCACATTATAACAATAAATATGTCAAATTACTATTTTAAATTACGTAAACGCCATTCGACTAAAAACCTACACACATTAAATTATTTATGATATCGAAGTTAAATTTTGCTTTACAAATCATTCGTAAAGTTGTTTATTGTTATGTTTATTTAAACGGAGCCTTGAGTTATGTACATTTATACTTGTATACTGTCTCATCATTTCAAACGTGAGTCACCGTCTACCGTAAACCATGACCAATGTCCAAACCACAAACTGAAACCGACTGGTGTAACCTACATTTCGACTTTTTGAATACAGGGGTCGTAAAGTCTTTACGCCACACTACAGCCTCCGTAACGGGCAATGCACGATCCGCCGTTGCAATAACAAGCTACTTACTATATAGTGTTCCAGTTTAGTGCTAATGTGAACGTGAAGTGTACTTCATTTTATGACTGTATTTAGACTTTATTAGATACGTAGAGAGCACTTAAATAGGGTCGTTTCAATTACATTTTGCCATTACAACATACCAAAAGGCTCCTCCTCCCGCATAGATTGTCTCATAATACGGAAATTTGCCATAATTAATAATAAGACATAAGACAATTTTTGGGTTGGCATCCGCAGTTTTTTTTTAATTTAGTTTTTGTCAGGAAAATGCTGCTCATCTCCTGGTTCAGCTTCCCTCCGTCACCTCTTGCGACATGGGATGATGATTACGGTGTCAAATTAATTTGATATGAAAATTGAATAAAAGTTTCAGATGTTAAATTATTAAATCGCTACAACTTTAGTTTCCAAAAAAATTGTTGACATCTTTAAAATTGTCTTTGGACTAAGATTTGTATTTAAAACGACCGATTTAAATAATACAAACCTGTTTTTCTAGTACGTCCATTGTATAAGTTATAGTGATTTTTTACCTGATATTCGGTTTCAACTAAAACTTTTCTTTTTGGGGATACTTGAAAGACGTATGATATACTATTTTTTCTTATATTAAATAAAACAAATATTACTTTAATAAATCATTTTATTTGAAGTATTGTAAACATTAGAATTAAATAATTTGCATATACAAATTTTACTAGAACTTTAAAAATAAACATAATATTTAAATGATACTAGTTTTCGCGGATTCTATCGCGTATATCAACTTTTTGGTATACCCTACGTTTCGAGCACTTTACAGCACCCATGGTCGTTTTAAATAAAACTTTTCAAATTTAATATACGCGATAAAATCCGTTAAAACTAATTTCATTTAAATGTGTATTGTTCGCGTAAATATAAGAAATCATAATGTAAACATAATATGTTTGACGGAGAACATCAGTCGAAAGATTTTTCGGCCATATATTTATGTAAAATTATTCAGTGTAAAATTTAAACGGAATTAAATGATTCCGACTTGTAGATCCAGACGTCCCGGTGCGGCGGTAACGTGGCGCGGCGTGGGAGAGTTAGGAACGTCGACCCCGCATGCAACTATAAATATATTTAATCCAAGCTCATTGTAAACCGCACTCTTTGCCGCCATTTTACACAACTTTAATGCAAAACGAATTACTAAAAGAAAATTAGAACATTCTATTTTCTTTAGATATATATAATATACAACACGTAGCATATTTACGCACTTTGAGAAAGTAGTTTGTTGAGAATTGTTTACTGAATCGATTCCTATCATTTTTAATATAGGTAATTTTTTATCCCAAAAATAATTAAAACTACGTAAATTACAGTCATACTAAATCTGTACAGTCAAAACAAACTGAAATGGACCTTAACTTAAGGCAATAAGACTTTTAAGAGTGTAGTTTTATTTGTATTATTACTAATTCTGTCATTCAATAAAATAAAGAAAAATGAACTTTATTTCAAGCATGTTAAGGGGAAATATAACCTCAAATGGCTTAGCAAGATCCTCCGTTATGCCGAAAATGTTGCAGCATTAATTTTAAAATAAATATAAGGTAAAGTTGAGGATTAATGTTAAGTACTTAAACATGATTCCGTAAAATTTTCTCGATAGAAAAAAAAATCCAAAGTTCCAAACTGAACAATAAACCGCTGTTATTCATAAAATACTCTAAATAAGATCATGAAAATTTGAATATTAACTGAACTAACTATAAAGCAGGGCTTATGTTTTTTTTTTCAATTACCATTATTTTCATTGTAAAAAAATTACCTAAACTATCGGCGTCCTGAAGCTTGGAACCGGGCGGCATTAATCCTCAAATTTACCATATATTTATTTCAAAATTAATGCTGCAATATTTTCGCCATAACGGAGGATCTTGCTAAGCCATTTGAGGTTATATTTCCCCTTAATGCTAAACGAATTACAAAAAGAAAACTAGAACATTCTATTTTATTTAAGTATATAATATATGTAAAGTAATATTTTATAGGCATATCAGATTTTGATATTTGTGTATTGTAAACAATCTGTCGGCGCAATCGTCTCTGTAATAAACGGGCTTGTGGGAAATGATATGTGAATATAAAGCTTAACTGGCTTTCAATTAAGTGTTGACGTGTGACTATATTATGTGCCAGTTTTATGGCATTTCAGCGGGATTTGTCCGTTAATATAACTTTTGATGGACTGACAAAGATCGTTTTGGCAGTTTTGCGCTGTGGGATATGTCAATACATATTAGCACCAGAAAATAAACCAAATTGTTAAAAAAAAAAGATTGTGACACGATAGCATAACAAAATATAAATCGTCCTGTAGATGTCATAAGAGTCGACTATGGGTATTGTCCTATCAAGTTAAGATCTTGTGGCCTACAATCGATGGCGCTAGAAGCATCGTATACGCGACGGTAAATACCCAAATCGACGACGATAGAGTAAAACGTCAATCTTGGTAAAGTCTGATAATGTAATACCTGCTTAATGTGAGCGTTTATAGCAAATTCTCCCTAATAAGGAACAGGCGCACATCTAACTGTTGACTGTTCGTGGTCGGCTAAAGGAAAAAAATATGAGGAAAATGTGTCATCTTTTATTTAAATATTATCTTAAGACGGTTCCCCTAGCGAGAGACCTTGAGCGTTCGGTCCCATACAATCCACGCGCTCTCGCTACAATATATCACGGAAAAATACGCCCGAATATTTGGAATTATTTCAATTAAAAGAGATAAGCGAACTTAAGAAATTAAATAAAACGTGTAGAATATAGATTTTTAAATTATCTATCCATTAGTGTAATTCTCAAATGATTAGAACATTTCCTTTAGCAACAGATGCATGTATACAATAATTTTAGTCATTTTTTAAAAGTAGCTTTTAAATGTATTCATAACACGTAAAAACAAATTAAAACGTGGAATGTGATGATAGGATATCGAACATTAATAATGTGCTTTTAGATGTAGCTTATTTCTCACAACTAATGAGATAATAGTCTCTGAAAAACGCACTTTTGCCAGGTTTTGGTCAGGGTAGCGCCTTAAATAAAAGATGACACATTTTCATTCAACAGATAATATTATGATGAATATATGTTTTATTATAAAGTAAATGTTAATTATTTACATTGTGGCGTCAGCATGTCTTTAGCATATTCTGTAATTAGGTTTTGAATAAAAAATCTAATTTTTAAGATATTTTGCCCTAACAATTGCTTTGAGACCGTAGTATTTTGTATGCTGAATAACACGAATCTAAGACATGATCAACCGTAGCTTTTTGATTAAATTGTTAAAAAGGAAGTTGAATTAGGGAGATTGTGTAAAATTTGTCTTAATTAAAAAAAATATGAGGAAAATGTGTCATCTTTTATTTAAATATTATCTGAAGACGGTTCCCCTAGCGAGAGACCTTGAGCGTTCGGTCCCATACAATCCACGCGCTCTCGCTACAATATATCACGGAAAAATACGCCCGAATATTTGGAATTATTTCAATTAAAAGAGATAAGCGAACTTAAGAAATTAAATAAAACGTGTAGAATATAGATTTTTAAATTATCTATCCATTAGTGTAATTCTCAAATGATTAGAGCATTTCCTTTAGCAACAGATGCATGTATACAATAATTTTAGTCATTTTTTAAAAGTAGATTTTAAATGTATTCATAACACGTAAAAACAAATTAAAACGTGGAATGTGATGATAGGATATCGAACATTAATAATGTGCTTTTAGATGTAGCTTATTTCTCATAACTAATGAGATAATAGTCTCTGAAAAACGCACTTTTGCCAGGTTTTGGTCAGGGTAGCGCCTTAAATAAAAGATGACACATTTTCATTCAACAGATAATATTATGATGAATATATGTTTTATTATAAAGTAAATGTTAATTATTTACATTGTGGCGTCAGCATGTCTTTAGCATATTCTGTAATTAGGTTTTGAATAAAAAATCTAATTTTTAAGATATTTTGCCCTAACAATTGCTTTGAGACCGTAGTATTTTGTATGCTGAATAACACGAATCTAAGACATGATCAACCGTAGCTTTTTGATTAAATTGTTAAAAAGGAAGTTGAATTAGGGAGATTGTGTAAAATTTGTCTTAATTAAAACAAATAATAGCTCGTAGCATGCGCGGCAAGAACATCCAACATTCGCGGGCCAACTGATACAATTTGTTTCGACAAAGGTCAATGCCACCTCCAGATGGTGATAACAATTGAATCAGTTCCACTTGCAACGAATTAATGTTCATTAGGAACGATACCACGAGACCGACCGTCTTACACTGCTAACAACGAGAACACTACCTCGATTGCAGTAGAATGTACATTAGGACGTCCTGTTCTATTCCTTTTGATGACATCAGTCATTAGGTCGAGATTTTATCAATATACTTACCTTAGTATTTTTTTTTTAATTTAAAAATGACACTGATATACGAGCTACAAGGCCACCTATTGGCGTACTGTACTTGCATGAAATTAATACAAATACAGCTCATAAAAACTTTCAAACAAAGAATAGTGTAGGTCGCCACACACGGTCAGTTCAACTGATCATTCCGACTGATTAGTTCAAACTAGGACTGTTGATATTTTTTTAAAATATCAGATTTTCGATATATGAATAAATAAACTTATATATAAAACTACGATATAGATATATTTATAATTATCGATATATCGAAAATCCGATATTTTAAAAAATATCAACAGTCTTAGTTTGAACCGATTATTTTAAACGATCAGTTGATTTGACCGTGTGTGGCGTCCATAGGATGCATTGTTATCCTCGAAGACTAAGATGAATTGCTTCAAAGCCTGTGGTTATCCTGGATATCTTATCCTTCAAACCGAAACACAACATTAGGTGTACTGTTACTTAGAAACAGAAGTAATTAAGAGGGTAATTATGTACCAAAAGAGATTTATAGACTCAACGGAATCTTATTTCTTTGTAGAAAAATATTTTTTTTTAATTTCTCTAACTACATCAATTTATAATGAGATATATCTATATTTACAAGGTTGCTAATGGGATTGCTTTAGAAGAAGGAGAGGAAGGGTAAGTGGTTACCCTCCCCCGCACTTTCCCCACTGCGGAAAATTACGGTTTTTAAAGCATTTTTGAAATATTCATTTTTTTAAATAATTTTTAGGGTTAAACTTTAAAAAACCAAATTGTCAGTCACCTTAATGGGGAACGGGTGACACTTCCACCAATTCCCCCTAGCCTAGTGATATTTTTCATGTTGTGTTCATGTATGTTGTTTCATTTTGTGGTCACCAATAACCTAACCTAAGGTGTATGGTTACAAAGGATTTAATGTCCTTAGGCATTATATACGAGTTTGCCTAGTATAGGTACAAGAGAACCACTTACATTACAAAATTCATTGATTCATACGTTAATTACAGCTTGACAAAATCCACTGCTGAACGCAGACCGTCTCTACAAGTTGCTTCATAGTAGACATGGGCTTTGGATGGTAAATCGACAGGTCCTTGGATCGATTCGATGTTTTAGATGGATCTAAAAATCGATTCCATTAAGCCGATAGAAAAAAAAATCCAAAGTTCCAAACTGAACAATAAACCGCTGTTATTCATAAAATACTCTAAATAAGATCATGAAAATTTGAATATTAACTGAACTAACTATAAAGCAGGGCTTATGTTTTTTTTTTCAATTACCATTATTTTCATTGTAAAAAAATTACCTAAACTATCGGCGTCCTGAAGCTTGGAACCGGGCGGCATTAATCCTCAAATTTACCATATATTTATTTCAAAATTAATGCTGCAATATTTTCGCCATAACGGAGGATCTTGCTAAGCCATTTGAGGTTATATTTCCCCTTAATGCTAAACGAATTACAAAAAGAAAACTAGAACATTCTATTTTATTTAAGTATATAATATATGTAAAGTAATATTTTATAGGCATATCAGATTTTGATATTTGTGTATTGTAAACAATCTGTCGGCGCAATCGTCTCTGTAATAAACGGGCTTGTGGGAAATGATATGTGAATATAAAGCTTAACTGGCTTTCAATTAAGTGTTGACGTGTGACTATATTATGTGCCAGTTTTATGGCATTTCAGCGGGATTTGTCCGTTAATATAACTTTTGATGGACTGACAAAGATCGTTTTGGCAGTTTTGCGCTGTGGGATATGTCAATACATATTAGCACCAGAAAATAAACCAAATTGTTAAAAAAAAAAGATTGTGACACGATAGCATAACAAAATATAAATCGTCCTGTAGATGTCATAAGAGTCGACTATGGGTATTGTCCTATCAAGTTAAGATCTTGTGGCCTACAATCGATGGCGCTAGAAGCATCGTATACGCGACGGTAAATACCCAAATCGACGACGATAGAGTAAAACGTCAATCTTGGTAAAGTCTGATAATGTAATACCTGCTTAATGTGAGCGTTTATAGCAAATTCTCCCTAATAAGGAACAGGCGCACATCTAACTGTTGACTGTTCGTGGTCGGCTAAAGGAAAAAAATATGAGGAAAATGTGTCATCTTTTATTTAAATATTATCTTAAGACGGTTCCCCTAGCGAGAGACCTTGAGCGTTCGGTCCCATACAATCCACGCGCTCTCGCTACAATATATCACGGAAAAATACGCCCGAATATTTGGAATTATTTCAATTAAAAGAGATAAGCGAACTTAAGAAATTAAATAAAACGTGTAGAATATAGATTTTTAAATTATCTATCCATTAGTGTAATTCTCAAATGATTAGAACATTTCCTTTAGCAACAGATGCATGTATACAATAATTTTAGTCATTTTTTAAAAGTAGCTTTTAAATGTATTCATAACACGTAAAAACAAATTAAAACGTGGAATGTGATGATAGGATATCGAACATTAATAATGTGCTTTTAGATGTAGCTTATTTCTCACAACTAATGAGATAATAGTCTCTGAAAAACGCACTTTTGCCAGGTTTTGGTCAGGGTAGCGCCTTAAATAAAAGATGACACATTTTCATTCAACAGATAATATTATGATGAATATATGTTTTATTATAAAGTAAATGTTAATTATTTACATTGTGGCGTCAGCATGTCTTTAGCATATTCTGTAATTAGGTTTTGAATAAAAAATCTAATTTTTAAGATATTTTGCCCTAACAATTGCTTTGAGACCGTAGTATTTTGTATGCTGAATAACACGAATCTAAGACATGATCAACCGTAGCTTTTTGATTAAATTGTTAAAAAGGAAGTTGAATTAGGGAGATTGTGTAAAATTTGTCTTAATTAAAAAAAATATGAGGAAAATGTGTCATCTTTTATTTAAATATTATCTTAAGACGGTTCCCCTAGCGAGAGACCTTGAGCGTTCGGTCCCATACAATCCACGCGCTCTCGCTACAATATATCACGGAAAAATACGCCCGAATATTTGGAATTATTTCAATTAAAAGAGATAAGCGAACTTAAGAAATTAAATAAAACGTGTAGAATATAGATTTTTAAATTATCTATCCATTAGTGTAATTCTCAAATGATTAGAGCATTTCCTTTAGCAACAGATGCATGTATACAATAATTTTAGTCATTTTTTAAAAGTAGATTTTAAATGTATTCATAACACGTAAAAACAAATTAAAACGTGGAATGTGATGATAGGATATCGAACATTAATAATGTGCTTTTAGATGTAGCTTATTTCTCATAACTAATGAGATAATAGTCTCTGAAAAACGCACTTTTGCCAGGTTTTGGTCAGGGTAGCGCCTTAAATAAAAGATGACACATTTTCATTCAACAGATAATATTATGATGAATATATGTTTTATTATAAAGTAAATGTTAATTATTTACATTGTGGCGTCAGCATGTCTTTAGCATATTCTGTAATTAGGTTTTGAATAAAAAATCTAATTTTTAAGATATTTTGCCCTAACAATTGCTTTGAGACCGTAGTATTTTGTATGCTGAATAACACGAATCTAAGACATGATCAACCGTAGCTTTTTGATTAAATTGTTAAAAAGGAAGTTGAATTAGGGAGATTGTGTAAAATTTGTCTTAATTAAAACAAATAATAGCTCGTAGCATGCGCGGCAAGAACATCCAACATTCGCGGGCCAACTGATACAATTTGTTTCGACAAAGGTCAATGCCACCTCCAGATGGTGATAACAATTGAATCAGTTCCACTTGCAACGAATTAATGTTCATTAGGAACGATACCACGAGACCGACCGTCTTACACTGCTAACAACGAGAACACTATCTCGATTGCAGTAGAATGTACATTAGGACGTCCTGTTCTATTCCTTTTGATGACATCAGTCATTAGGTCGAGATTTTATCAATATACTTACCTTAGTATTTTTTTTTTTAATTTAAAAATGACACTGATATACGAGCTACAAGGCCACCTATTGGCGTACTGTACTTGCATGAAATTAATACAAATACAGCTCATAAAAACTTTCAAACAAAGAATAGTGTAGGTCGCCACACACGGTCAGTTCAACTGATCATTCCGACTGATTAGTTCAAACTAGGACTGTTGATATTTTTTTAAAATATCAGATTTTCGATATATGAATAAATAAACTTATATATAAAACTACGATATAGATATATTTATAATTATCGATATATCGAAAATCCGATATTTTAAAAAATATCAACAGTCTTAGTTTGAACCGATTATTTTAAACGATCAGTTGATTTGACCGTGTGTGGCGTCCATAGGATGCATTGTTATTCTCGAAGACTAAGATGAATTGCTTCAAAGCCTGTGGTTATCCTGGATATCTTATCCTTCAAACCGAAACACAACATTAGGTGTACTGTTACTTAGAAACAGAAGTAATTAAGAGGGTAATTATGTACCAAAAGAGATTTATAGACTCAACGGAATCTTATTTCTTTGTAGAAAAATATTTTTTTTTAATTTCTCTAACTACATCAATTTATAATGAGATATATCTATATTTACAAGGTTGCTAATGGGATTGCTTTAGAAGAAGGAGAGGAAGGGTAAGTGGTTACCCTCCCCCGCACTTTCCCCACTGCGGAAAATTACGGTTTTTAAAGCATTTTTGAAATATTCATTTTTTTAAATAATTTTTAGGGTTAAACTTTAAAAAACCAAATTGTCAGTCACCTTAATGGGGAACGGGTGACACTTCCACCAATTCCCCCTAGCCTAGTGATATTTTTCATGTTGTGTTCATGTATGTTGTTTCATTTTGTGGTCACCAATAACCTAACCTAAGGTGTATGGTTACAAAGGATTTAATGTCCTTAGGCATTATATACGAGTTTGCCTAGTATAGGTACAAGAGAACCACTTACATTACAAAATTCATTGATTCATACGTTAATTACAGCTTGACAAAATCCACTGCTGAACGCAGACCGTCTCTACAAGTTGCTTCATAGTAGACATGGGCTATGGATGGTAAATCGACAGGTCCTTGGATCGATTCGATGTTTTAGATGGATCTAAAAATCGATTCCATTAAGCCGAATAACCGACTTTTTGATTTATCAACCTCGGGTCGACACATGCTTATAAACTATTAAAAATCGATTTTTGGAAATTACATATTTAATGTTAAAAGCCATTATTGAACATCAATTTAGGTCAAAATCTCCTTCGAAATCTTGCGGCAGGATATTTACAAACTCAAATCTTTAAAAGAAAATTCTTTTATACTTATTCCCGCGTAAAAGGCTACTAAGGCGTGCACCAGAGTATTATTGTACATCGATTTAGACAAATGCCTCTTGCTGTTCTTGTCCAACAATTTTATATAAAAATAACGAATTTTATATAAAAGTATTGTATCTATAGTAATTATTTACTACAGTACTTCAAAGATAATTTCTACCACTTCGCGTGCGCTTTTAATAAGGCGAAAATTTTTGGAAATTATTTACATGATTCGATTTATTTACATGATGAGATCGAACGATCAAAGATATCTAAAACTTTGAAAATTCTTAACTAATATCTATTTATATTATATTATTAGTAATGGTATTGTTTATAATTTTTAAAACCAAGCGTTTTTAGCTACTCTGTTAACTTGTCACGTGATTCGAATACAAACATATAAAATGAACTGAACGATAAACAAGAGACTTATATTATTTTTAATAGATTTGTGTTTTTTTAATATAATTATTTGGATCTGTTTACCAATGTGAACGCTTAAAATTGAGTTCGGGTCTCTAAGCGGAACTCGGTCGTCCCTGATAACTTTCCCGGCACTAGGTCAGTTCTGCGCTTCTCACTTAACGGTACATTCAGGTTGTTGCTGTCCGCTGCCACGTAACAGTTTGTGATTGCAGTTCATTGCAGCGAGGCGATGTGGTTCATTTATGCGAAATTCGACTTTATGCCATCTATACGAGTGTGTGCTATATCGTATGCACTGTTTTTGTCACCGTACTTTTCGCCTTGAACTTGCTGATAACGAGAAGCTAGCGTGTCCACTTCGTTTATTGCTCACACGAATTTCAATTAAGTTTGAATCCGTTATATAAACTGGAATAAGTAAATACTCCTGGCACAAAAATACGTGATTTTTTTATATTTAGCATTTTGTACATCGTATCAATGATATAGTCAATAACTGCACATTTTGCGTTTTAGATACTTCTCTCCGAATTGAAATAATACTCGTTTTTACGGAATTTATCGCGTATATTTAACTTTTTAATACCCGACGTTTCGAGAGCTTTACAGCACCCATGGTCACGGGAAGGACTGAGATGTTTAACGTCCAGATGTCATAGTTAACCGCGGTTACCATAGATTAAAATTTAACTTTTGTTCCGATCTACACAGTATGAACTTATGGTATCATGAAGCCTTGCAGTTGTATGCTTGGGTTGGGATTTAATTTTATTTATTATAGGATCCCAAGCAGATGGTAGCACCCAGCCATCTTCTCTATTGAAATTAGGGTGTTTTTTGATTTCAATAGCCTCGCGAATCATCCTTGGAAGGAATCGGTGTTCTTTAGCGAGGATTTGTGGTCTATCAAATCTGATGTAGTGACGGGGGCGATCCTGTACATGTTCACAGACTGCAGACTTCCCGGAGCGTCGATTCTTTTATGTAAACTGTATCAAATAAATTGTCATTGAACGAACAGGTTTCTAAATAAAAACGTTGCGTAATTTTATTTCAGTTCACAAATTACTTTTCCGGTATAAAGAAAAAGTAAGCAGTAAGCACAATTTCGAGTTGTTTGAATTAATTAAATGGATATATAAGCAATACGAAGAGTTATCTCTGAGACGTTGAGATTTCACATCTTCATTTACTAGTTGATTACTTATCGCAGTACTAGACTTTGATTCTGCTTCTCGTTGCAGTTCTGAATATTTCACATCTGTTATAGGTACCTCCCTCTTCCTACCCTATATGACCTCTCTCGTAGGGAATATTTTAATTTATTGATATCTATGATTTGAAAGATAAGGGAATATTTGACATAGATATCTGATGAAGAAGGAGAAGATATCGGTGATGATTATACCGCTATTTAACGGAGGCGATGAGATCTTTCCAGTACTATCCATACATGTCTTTTACATGACCCAAAAGACGATTTTTTTTTATAGAATTCGGGTGACAAACGAGCACACAGTCCACCTGATGTTAAGTGGATACCGTGGTTCATAGACTTCTACATTTATCCTCGATTAAGAATCAAAACGCAGATGCGTTGTCACTCCTGAGGACTAAGATGGAATGCGTTGTATTCAGTAAAAAACGGACTCCGGATCTCTACACTCATCATGCAAAACACATGATGTGAGCGCGTGGTCCAAATATATTTAAATATATAACTTAAATGTCTTTGGCGTGGTCCTTCCCCGGTCGAGCCGACCTATTCGTGCTACAACCATAATATAGCTGCAGGGTGGCTCTACCACGTATAAAAATGGGACTGAGAAATGAATAATATAACGCCGCAAGCTCATGGCATATGAAGACATTACCGCTTTATTCTAACTCACGTTATAAAAGTTAAAAATTAATACTGTTTTAAAAACTTTATTAGATATTGTATATTTTTATAATAAACATCGTTGATTGATTTCTGATGATCGGTGGATTTTTTCTAAAGAGGTGCGGTTGCGCCAATTAGAATCTTATGAGATGCATGACATCACTTTAGGCGGTAAAAAGATTAGTAATAAAGAAAACACTCATGTATGAATTTATTGCGTAATTTAAGTGTAGTCTCGGTAATGTATTATGAACATAACCCAAGAAAATAAATTCTATAAGTTGTGACGTTCACTGGGTTAGCCCCACTCTATCCTTATGTTTTTTTTTGGAGGGCTGGTACGTTTTTCCCTCAAAGGCTAAGTATAACCATTCAGCGAGGAAACGCAACCAGCGTTCTTGGCACGATACCGCGGGGAATAGGATACTGTATGATAATTTAAGTTTTTAGTTTTAGTTTTCGTTTATTATAGCTTTTTAGTATTATATTCATATTTCATTAGATGTTTAAATAATATAAATGTATATCTAAATGTTTTTCTTAATTCTTTTATAGGATAGGGTGAGCACACAGTCCACCTGATGATAAGTGGTTGCAGTGGCCCATAGACATCTACATCTGTCCACGATTACGAATTTTAAAATGTAGATGCGTTGTCACCCGTGAGGACTAAGATGGAATGCCTCGTTTCCAGTAAAGGTCTCCGGTTCTCTACACTCACCATACGAAACACAGCAGCATTAAGCTGCTATTTTACGCTGGTGTTCTGTGGCGACCGTGGTCCTTCCCCGGTCGAGCCTATTTAATAATAATTTAATTAATAATGTAATTTAGGCACAGTGAAGATTTCAAAAACGTTTTAGAAATATTTTTTTAATTCATCTTGTTTTCTTTAAAAATAAATCAATTATTCTTCGTTTGTTAGCTGCATAATTAATGTATCTGTAAATTTCAGTTTCACCAAGGTTTTCTTTCATACACAATGTACTTTAACGATTTGACTAAATACAATTCTATTTAAAAAAAGAATACTATATTTTCCAAAAAAAGTTGATAAATTTTTATTTTTCATAAGTACTAATAGAATAAAAAGAAAACCGGCCAAGAGCGTGTCGGGCCACGCACAGTGTAGGGTTCCGTAGTTTCCCGTCCGTCACAATTAGTGTTCCCACTTATGAGTTTAAAGGTGGGTATCCATTATGTTCGTGCTCCAGCAGCGCTCCGCGCTCCTGCAACTGCTCCCGGTAGTGGGTACTGTTGTTTCCATCCAAGTTCAAAACGATTTTCCTAGAAAGTCCTTATAAAGTTCTACTTTTCAGATTTTTTCATATTTTCTAAACTTATGGTTCAAAAGTTAGAGTGAGGGGGGGGACACATTGTTTTTTTACATTATTGACATTATCAAAAAATGACTAGAAAACCCCTATTCATTTTTAAATACCTTTCCAACAATATATCACACGTTAGGGTTGAAATTAAAAAAAAAATCACTTCCCACTTTACATGTAGGGGGGCTACCCTAATAAAACATTTTTTCCAATTTTTATTTTACCACTTTGTCGGCGTGATTGATACACATATTGGTACCAAATTTCAGATTTCTAGTGCTAACGGTCACAGAGATTAAGCGAGGACGGACAGACGGACAGACAGACATGGCGAAACTATAGGGGTTCCTAGTTGACTACGGAACCCTAAAAATTACATTTTAACGCTCAAAACGCTAAATATCAATGTGGTTAATAAAATATCTTGATAATAATAATACTGTATTTTTATAAACATTCACCATTTTAGTTTTGTGTTTTATAAATTATTTATAACCTCAATAATTAATGTTTGAATAAAAATTGGAATCTATTTGTTGCTGGCTATATATAAAAAAGTGGGATCAACGAAAAAACCTTTTATATTGGTGATACAAGGTGCTTAGAACAGGTGACGCTTTGTACTAAAGTGGAGGTAAGATGCCTTTTGTAATCCGAGGGATCGCTATTACTCATACTGACGTCACATTTGGGGGGCGCCATTATGAGGTAATCTCTAAATATCCTTACAAGCATAAGGGTCGTTTTTTGCTCATCTAATTTGTGATTGAGTCTTACAAGTCATTTACATTTACGTGTTTGTAACCAGGTCCTGCAATGTATATCAATAGTAATTTTAATAGAATACGGGCATATTATGTCGGTTATGACTTATGATGCAGTTAATATAAAAACACTTAAGAAGACTTGTAAATATAATTGCGCGAATCTGAATAGGGTGTCAAATTTCCAGGAAATATTGCAGCCATGACCTAAATACGTTAACCTTAGTAAATTATTTCGAAGTATCAATCTGAGTAATGTTTGACGAAATATTAATTAATGAAATGTGGAAGTCAATTTGACATTTATTTTATTATTAATTAATGCTTTAACTATATTCGTAAATCGATTTACAGTATAATCGTCGAAGTTGAATAGGGAAACGATGTGTTAATCATAATTTACTAAACGAAATGATGTTAAATTAGTATTAAAATAATATAACGCTCATCATATTTTAATTGAATTGCGCCTCAGCAGTGATATCGCAATAAAATAGTTAAAATTAACTAATAATAATATTAAAACAAATTTATTCTCACCTTTAACATTATTTCATTGCAGTTTTAAAATATCAATTCTAACAAACTATGTTTCGAATCGTAATTTGTAAGCAGGAAAGACTATTGTTAAACAATTATTATGTAGTTTCGTACTAGCTTCCATTTAACTAGACAAAGGGACAACTGTTAGTTGCTTTTTTATTTACAAATGATGTAATCTTTTGCAATTTGTCAGCTAATTAAATTTCTCTTAAGATCGAAGTAAATGACATATTTCAAATTAAACAACGTAGATGGTTGTTGAATAATTTCACTTAAATGATGATTGCGTAACTTTATGCAGTTAAAAGGACTGTGCATATTTTGTTACGTTGTAGAGAGTTGGCGTTAAATGGAAGGAAGAAAAATCTGTATTAGAAACACTTTTTCGTCAATACACAGTGATTTTCTCTTACTTGCCATGTTTACAGTTTGAAAGTCTGTGAGCAACTAAGAATATGATAACTTATAGATAATCCATTACTCGTACTAACAAGTCTACACGTGCAAGCATTTCCAATTTGTAAGCAAAACAACGGATTTTTTGGAGAGTTTGGTATTTATGATGCTATGATACCGACAGTCGAGTTTATTACGGGCTAGTATAATAAAGCGACAAAAGAACAAGAGTGTACACAGCTGTGCAGTTTTTGCTATTTTCTGCAACTTAAAAAGTACTTTTTATTATTTAATTGTTGTCGTTATTGAGAGTTCGTGTAATGCTATATAGATTGTATCAATGTATGGAAGACAAGCTAAACCAACCTAACCCGAGTGATTTCGTCGTTTTATAGCTTTATAGTTTGTCGTTAAATCGAGGGACTTTACATGGAGGTTACACTGTATTTAATACTAAAAAATTCAAATTGCAGATCAACGAGAAATTATAAGATTGGGTAAAGTCCCTGTTCCTCGTCTTTTATTTTATTAATGTATTTGTTATCTTTATCAGTTCACAAAAATTCACTGCTGTGCATGGACCTCTCTTGGATTTTCCGTAATCACCACACATGGAAGTCGGATGTTACAACTTTGAAGCTTTTTCCGTCGCCGTATTGAGCACAAGTATTTTACGTATGACGGCGGTGTATGATATATGATTTTGATATACATACCTCCACCTTTTACTACTATACTCCACCTATGACTAGGTGGTAAGACAACTTTTCTGCCTAACGGTCAATCTGGTTGGGTACCACCCTAGATTTCTTAAATTTACACGAAAGCTACACATTGAATAAAACTGTACATACGGATTTTATCTCGTTTAGTTAACTTATTTTAACTTTGATTAAAACTAATTTTACGGATTTCTTTCGCGTTTTATTTATTTTATTTTTAACCCGACGTTTCGGGTGCTTTCCAGCACCCATGGTCACGGGGGACTGAGGTGACTGACGTCCCGATGTCAAAGTTAACCCGGAGTACCTTCAGCTTTTTTTTATTATTGTCTTTGGTCCGATCTACGCAGAATGAACTAACTGTGGTTTGAAGTCTTGCAGTGGTATGCTTGGGTTTAGTTTTAATTTTATTAATTATAGGATCCCAAGCAGGTGGTAATACCAAGCCTCCCTCTCTATTGAAATTAGGATGTTTTTTAATTTCAATAGCCTCACGTATCATCCTTGGTAGGAATCGGTGTTCTTTCGCGAGGATTTGTGGTCTATCAAATCTGATGTAATGGTTGGGGCCATCGAGGATATGATCGCAAACTGCAGACTTCCCGGAACGTTGATGCTTCACGTCAGCTATGTGTTCTTTAACGCGGGTTCTAATTGATCTCTTTGTTTGCCCTATATATGAGAGACCACAATCACAATCAAGCTTGTACACTCCTGCATCTTGTAGAGGAATATGACACTTGACGGATGGTAAGAACTGACTAATCTTCTTCGGCGGCTTGTAGAATGTTCTAATAGAAGCTCGCTTCAAGATGTAGCCAATCTTGTCTGTGACACCTCTGACATAAGGTAGTACAGCAGGCACACGCTCGACTGTGGCCGGCTTCACTCGGTCACTGTGACGGAGGCGCGGGACCCGAAGCTTGTTGTCGTGCAGAACCTGCTTGACGTGCTGAAGCTCGGCGGCCAGGTGTTTGCTGTCACAGATTCCTCGTGCTCTCTGTAACAAAGATTTGCCCACGGTAGCACGGTAGATGGTGGTGAGATTCACCATTTAAGTATCGGTTTGTATGGGTCTTTTTTCTGTACACAGTATGACCTATGGTGTTGTTAGGATTTCGGATGACTAACACATCTAGGAAAGCTAAGGAATTATTTGCCTCTAACTCCATAGTAAATTGAATTTTAGAGTTTATGGAATTAAGATGTTCTAAAAATGCAGTTACTTTGTCTGATGGTAAAATTGTGAAAGTATCGTCTACGTACCGCTTGTAGAACCTTGGGGTGACAGGTGCAGTAAGGAGGGCTTTCTCCTCGAAGTCTTCCATGAATATATCGGCGATAATGGGAGATACAGGTGAGCCCATCGCAACACCATCTACTTGCTTGTAGAACTCATCCTTCCACAATAGATAGCCAGATGTAAGGCAATGTCTTAGTAGTTCTGCATATTCTGGTGGCATGTTATTTTCATCTAGTTTCCTAGTTATAATTGAGATGCAGTCTTCAATAGGTAGACATGTAAATAGAGACTGAACATCAAAACTGACCATGGTTTCATTTTCAGCAAGACGTAGGTCTTTTATCTTACTGACAAAATGGTATGAATCCTTAGTATGTGCTCTTGTGTGTCCTCTGAGTGGTGATAATATTTTGGCTAAGTGTTGCGCCAATCTGTAAGTTGGCGAATCGATTTGACTCACTATTGGACGTAATGGAGCGTTAGGTTTGTGTATTTTTGGTAACCCATACAACTTGGGAGGTTTTGCACACGAAGGTATCATCGAATTGACGTCTAGATTCAATTTCTCGGAGTATTTCTTAATTAGATCGCTAGTTGTTTTAAGCGTATTAGTTGTAGGGTCTGTTTTGACCTTACGGTATGTACTTTCATCCGACAAAAGTTGTTGTATTTTAAAATTGTAATCCGACGTATCCATTACAACCGTAGCATTTCCTTTATCTGCGCGGAGAATCGTAAGCTCTGGTCTGTTGCGTAAGGTTTTTAACGCGTTAAATTCATTTTTGGGAAGATTTAATTTCGGCACTGTACTTCGACGTAACATAGACGAAATGTCTTGGCGTATGGCCTCTAAATCATCTTTACCAATATTATTTTTATACAGACAATCCTCAACACTACAGATAATGTCTTCATACGGGATTCTTGGCGGTGTAATCGCATAATTAAAACATCTTCCTAAAACTTTTATTGTAGCGTCGTCCAGAGTTTGTTTTGACAGGTTATAGACCACGCCTTGTTTACTATTCGTGTCTGTGGTCGTTTCGTTTCGTTGTGGTCGTTTCGTTTAGGCAACGTAAGAACGAAACGACCACAGACACGAATAGTAAACAAGGCGTGGTCTATAACCTGTCAAAACAAACTCTGGACGACGCTACAATAAAAGTTTTAGGAAGAGGTTTTAATTATGCGATTACACCGCCAAGAATCCCGTATGAAGACATTATCTGTAGTGTTGAGGATTGTCTGTATAAAAATAATATTGGTAAAGATGATTTAGAGGCCATACGCCAAGACATTTCGTCTATGTTACGTCGAAGTACAGTGCCGAAATTAAATCTTCCCAAAAATGAATTTAACGCGTTAAAAACCTTACGCAACAGACCAGAGCTTACGATTCTCCGCGCAGATAAAGGAAATGCTACGGTTGTAATGGATACGTCGGATTACAATTTTAAAATACAACAACTTTTGTCGGATGAAAGTACATACCGTAAGGTCAAAACAGACCCTACAACTAATACGCTTAAAACAACTAGCGATCTAATTAAGAAATACTCCGAGAAATTGAATCTAGACGTCAATTCGATGATACCTTCGTGTGCAAAACCTCCCAAGTTGTATGGGTTACCAAAAATACACAAACCTAACGCTCCATTACGTCCAATAGAGAGTCAAATCGATTCGCCAACTTACAGATTGGCGCAACACTTAGCCAAAATATTATCACCACTCAGAGGACACACAAGAGCACATACTAAGGATTCATACCATTTTGTCAGTAAGATAAAAGACCTACGTCTTGCTGAAAATGAAACCATGGTCAGTTTTGATGTTCAGTCTCTATTTACATGTCTACCTATTGAAGACTGCATCTCAATTATAACTAGGAAACTAGATGAAAATAACATGCCACCAGAATATGCAGAACTACTAAGACATTGCCTTACATCTGGCTATCTATTGTGGAAGGATGAGTTCTACAAGCAAGTAGATGGTGTTGCGATGGGCTCACCTGTATCTCCCATTGTCGCCGATATATTCATGGAAGACTTCGAGGAGAAAGCCCTCCTTACTGCACCTGTCACCCCAAGGTTCTACAAGCGGTACGTAGACGATACTTTCACAATTTTACCATCAGACAAAGTAACTGCATTTTTAGAACATCTTAATTCCATAAACTCTAAAATTCAATTTACTATGGAGTTAGAGGCAAATAATTCCTTAGCTTTCCTAGATGTGTTAGTCATCCGAAATCCTAACAACACCATAGGTCATACTGTGTACAGAAAAAAGACCCATACAAACCGATACTTAAATGGTGAATCTCACCACCATCTACCGTGCTACCGTGGGCAAATCTTTGTTACAGAGAGCACGAGGAATCTGTGACAGCAAACACCTGGCCGCCGAGCTTCAGCACGTCAAGCAGGTTCTGCACGACAACAAGCTTCGGGTCCCGCGCCTCCGTCACAGTGACCGAGTGAAGCCGGCCACAGTCGAGCGTGTGCCTGCTGTACTACCTTATGTCAGAGGTGTCACAGACAAGATTGGCTACATCTTGAAGCGAGCTTCTATTAGAACATTCTACAAGCCGCCGAAGAAGATTAGTCAGTTCTTACCATCCGTCAAGTGTCATATTCCTCTACAAGATGCAGGAGTGTACAAGCTTGATTGTGATTGTGGTCTCTCATATATAGGGCAAACAAAGAGATCAATTAGAACCCGCGTTAAAGAACACATAGCTGACGTGAAGCATCAACGTTCCGGGAAGTCTGCAGTTTGCGATCATATCCTCGATGGCCCCAACCATTACATCAGATTTGATAGACCACAAATCCTCGCGAAAGAACACCGATTCCTACCAAGGATGATACGTGAGGCTATTGAAATTAAAAAACATCCTAATTTCAATAGAGAGGGAGGCTTGGTATTACCACCTGCTTGGGATCCTATAATTAATAAAATTAAAACTAAACCCAAGCATACCACTGCAAGACTTCAAACCACAGTTAGTTCATTCTGCGTAGATCGGACCAAAGACAATAATAAAAAAAGCTGAAGGTACTCCGGGTTAACTTTGACATCGGGACGTCAGTCACCTCAGTCCCCCGTGACCATGGGTGCTGGAAAGCACCCGAAACGTCGGGTTAAAAATAAAATAAATAAAACGCGAAAGAAATCCGTAAAAGTAGTTTTAATCAATGTACAGTGTTCGCGTAAATATAAGAAATCATTATTTTAACTTATTTTAAATTCCCGACGTTTCGGGTGCTTTACAGCACCCATGGTCACGGGGGGACTGAGATGTTTGACGTCTCAATGTCATAGTTAGCCCGGCTACCTTCAGTATTTGAATATTAATTTTTTCTCCGTAATAAAGCACCCGAAACGTCGGGAATTAAAAATAAGTTAAATTAAGTTAATTAAACGCGATAAAATCCATATGTATAGTTTTATTCAATAGGTAACGTAAAATAAGGTCGGTCAAACCAGCCTCTTAACTATTCAATGTCACCAAGCGGTACTGCGTGCACGGCTGTTTTCTGGTCTGAAGGTATAGAAATCTAGAATAATTACAGACCGTGAAGCATCATCATCTTAGCCCTCAGAGGTGACACCGTATTTTTAGCCTTCTTTGTGTAAACTTGCATCTAATCAGGTGGACTGTATGTTCGTGTCGTCATTTTTTAAAGAAAGCCATGTTAGCTTTCTTGCATTTTTCATAGTTTCTAACAATATCTACGTTACGTTCCCATCATACGGCTGATATTTAACTGTATTCCACTATAAAAAGCATTATAGACTGCTTGTAGTATCGAAACTGTGCCGGTTGGCTGAGCGATTGCGGGCTACTCATATTACAGAAGCTGAGTTTATGTAAGCCTCGCGACAGTAGATTCTTTGTATTATCAGCAACGCAAATCTTATCTATCTATTTATCTATGACGTCACTTTCGTTTTTTGTAATATTGTACGATTCCGGTTTCACCCATACAAGTATCAACAGCCTTCTTGAAGCAGGTGAACACAAAGCCCATATTTCCGTACTAACAACAATGCTCCTATCACTCGCTGTGGATTTGTTTTAAGCGTTTTGTAATTAATTATTCCACCGTTTATTGTTCGCCAGAACTTAGTTGAATGATGAAGAATCACCTTCATGTTTTTACCATAGATATATCTTTGATAATAATAGTTAATAATCAACACAGCTTTTTAGAAGAATATTGTTACGGGTAAACCAGCAACTGATATTATTTTGAATTTAAACTTTTTTTTGTGAAAACTGATAGGTTTAATAACAAGTGTAAGTGTTAATATATTTTCAAATTCTACAATATATTTAAAAAAATTGTAATTATTTTAAATATATATTTGTTTGTGGGTAAAATATAAATCAATAATGCGCACGTAAGTGTGTATAAATTCGATAATAGTAGCAGATAATAGTTCCGAAGGTGCTGGTCTGAAGGGTGAGAAAAGGCGATATAAACAGACTGCGAAGCCTTTAATTAATATAAAAATAAATAAGGTGCGCGAAGAAACATTTTCTTGTATGCCAGAATTATATTAATCAATAATATATTAATAAGAGAATAAAGATTTTAGTCATGAATGTAGTACGACTACTCTCATTCATTTTTTCAAATTTATTGTTACTTGAAAATACTTTATAGGATCGAAAGGCGGACTTAATGCTAAGAACATTATCTACCAATTAACACAAAGCTGCACCAAAAGCAACACCTGCGTATGAAAATTAGGGACATCGGGCAGTTGTGACCAGCCGTTTGTGGAATTAGTCACACATGGAACGTTTCTTTCGCCTTAATTTCATAGGTCTCTACTTATCCAACCGATCTTGGTTGGATAAGAACAATATGGATTTCATAGAACTATAATGTGTTTTTGCTCACGTTCTTAGAATACGTCAAAAGAAACGCTGAAAAAATACAGTCTACATCACATTAAGCTTGGGGCTTGGGGTTCCGGTCCGCGCTCCTCATAAATGTCCGTGTGGCAGTGACGTCGACAAGCTAGGACATCACGGGCTATCATGCCAAAAAAGTGCAGGTCGCTTCTCGAGACATGCAGCACTTAACGATATCATACGCCGGTCTCTTGCCACCGTCAATGTGCCAACTGTACTTAAGCCGTCCGGTATTGCAAGAGATGATGGCAAGAGACCGGACGGTATGAGTTTGATTCCATGGAAGATGGGCCGGGTGCTAGTATGGGATGCAACCTGTTCAGACACGCTGGCCCCTTCCCATCTACATGGAACTAACAACAGAGCTGGTGCGGATTGTGAAGCGGCTGAAAAAGCTAAAGTATGCAAATACAGGGGTGTAGGCTCCGAATATATTTTGTCCCTTTTGGTGTCGAGACCCTTGGTCCGTGGGGTCCTAGCGCTATAAGCTTTTTAAGGAAATAGCAAAAAGGTTAATCGACGTCACAGGAGACCGAAGAGCTGGTAGCTACCTCGGACAAAGAATTAGTCTAGCTATTTAACGGGGAAACGCTACCAGTATCTTCGGAACCTTGCCTAAAGGACCTCCTTTTTATTAATATATTTTAGTTAATAATATATATTTTTAAGGTTTTTAGTATTAGATTTAGAATTTAGAATGTTGTTTATATTATTATATGCAATATTAAATGTGAAACGTAACCTATATAATAAATTATAACACCAAAATATGCACACGTTAAACATTAAAGTTGTAATTTAAAGTTGTCTAACACGTTTAACATTAATTTGTTGTTACTCAAAGTATTTAGATCTTTTTATCTTTTACAAATTAGTTGGTTTTTATACCTACATACTAGGTGGTAGACTGCCTAGAACCCGCTTGGGTTAGTTAGCATAACCGTCCTTACTATTTTCTTTGCCAAAAAGCAGTTACGCTGCTCCGACACTGCTGTTCCGAAGGTGCTGGTCTGCTGGGTGAGAAAAGTCGATATAAACAGACTGCGAAGCCTTTAATCAATATAAAAATAAATAACGTGGTTGAATAAACATTTTCTTGTATGGCAGAATTATATAATTCAAATAAATTAAAGATATACGTTTTGATAAAAGGTTTTTCTTTCATTTGGAGTGACTGACGAACTCATAGTCAGCCTGATGGTGAGTGGCTACTGCAGCCCCTGTACAACTGCAGCTAGAGCCACGCTGCAGCTATATTATGGTTGCAGTACGATGGGTTGGGTCGACCCGGGAAGGACCACGTCGCTCACAGAATACCAGCGTAAAATAGCAGCTTAATGCTGCTGTGTTTCGTATGGTGAGCGTGGAGATCCGGTGACCCTTTTTTACTGGAAACGAGGCATTCCATCTTAGTTAGGGGTGATAACGTATCGGCAGTTTGATTCTTAATCGAGGATAAAATAGATGTCTATTGGCCACAGCATCCATTTACTATCAGATGGATTGTGTTCTGCAGGAAGTCTATGGATGCAGGTGGCTCAGGACCGTGCTTTGTGGCATTACTTGGGGGAGGCCTATGTTCAGCAGTGGACTTGTGAAGGGCTGTAATGATGATGATGATGATGGACTGTGTTCTCGTTTGTCACCTTATTTACGGTTTAGACCAGAACACAGTTGTGCAATTACTGCCATGTGCCGACAGAAATTGGTGAAAGTGTGGTGCTTATCTAGACGAATTCTTAGGAGAAAAAGTTACTACGTCTAGTAAGCATAAAGTAAAATACAGTGTTAGAAATAAAGTGGTTATTAAAATTAAAAACAAAACCGTGTGTAGCGATGAACAAAGTACGTACACGTAATAATAATGGTGACAGTGTGTGCGGCCTTGCGTCCGTACCAACTGATCCCATTATCTTCATCGCGATACGACACTGTGACACAATCCATTCGGAATTTTATACCACAATGCCTTATTACAGAGGTGGGCCCAGTTAAAGGTAACAGGATAGTTGACGCACTAACAAAGTTTGTAGTTACAACAAAGAATGTGATAGTTTTTGATTAGTCTTATATATAAGCCCAAAAAAGTAAAATGATGATTTTAATGTATTATGAGTAAAAAATAAAAATATAAATTTCTTTGCAACTTTCCGCTAAACATATAAAATGATGTGTCTTACCTGAAGTGCACCTCCCGCCCTCCCTCAATTGCATACACTAACTCCGTCACCACTAGACGAAGCACCACTACTCTCAACACCACTATTCCAGGCAAGACACACCATCGACGATAATAAAGATATAAATCAAAGAAATTTATATTTTTATTTTTTATTATAATGGATTTCCGCAAAGTAACGCCTGATTCTATCAATTATCTTGTATTATGAGTATTTAAATTTTATCTTCAAATTAGCAATCTCACTATAGTGGAATTTATTTTAATGTAAATCTAACCGTGAGTTCTTACCGACGCGATTTTCACAGAAAAACATGTTTTAAACACTGTTTTTCGTCAATGTATCAAAAAGCGTTTGCATAGTCAAAGAACATGTTGTAGTGAAATATGTTTGACAGTTTATTGTACATTATATATATTGCAAAATGTTTGAAAACAAATGTGTAGAAATATTATCATGTTGAAAGATAGTTTGAATATCTGTTGAAAATTTTACACAGTTTTTGTGAGTGCGTACGCCACCAAAATTTTTCATCAACAAAACATGTTGTGTGATTTATTTTATGCGATTTGCTTCAAAACATTACGTGTTGGATGTTTCTCAGTGCAAACGTACTGTAAACAAACATTTTAAATTTCTTCGTAATAATAGTTTTTCGTCAAACCTTCGTTCTCCCCATTTGAACGTTTTCACGTCGGAACGGAAATTCATAAACCTAACCATGCAAATTGAGATTTCATGCAGTCCACATTACATGAAATCGACGCGTGTGTAGGTACTTAACTGTCGTGATTTGTCACAGGCTCACAGGTATACGTACAATAGGTCATACATTGTATGAAATATAGCCTCTTGCGGCGGCATCCATCAATACCGTAGGCTGTTTGAATACTGATATTGTATTCGATTCGTTGAACATTGTATTTTGCAATAAGTGCATAGATGTGTTACGTCATTTAGTGGTTAAATAGCTTTTTTTCATTAACGAGCCTAATGAACTAACAGTACATGATGGTAAGTGGTTTTTGCAAAATATGTACAATCACAACTGACTTTAAACAAAGAAAGGTACAAGCACGTGCATGGTCAACTTTGAGAACTACTAGTAGAATGCTTAATTGTCTTTAACTATACATAGTGAGTATAGTTCACACACACAGCCACATTTATATTCTTTATATGTGACATTACTTTTTGTTAATTATAAGATTTGGATGTCAATTCGCACCGACTTCAGAAGCTTTGTACATTTTATTATTTTATTTTTGGTTCTTGAAATCGGTTTTAACTTTTTCAAGTTTATTTTTTTACTGATATGAGTGAAATAAAATTATAAGTTTAAAATAAGAACTAGAATTTCATCTAAATAGTTTCATTAAAAAAATCATTCCGTATTTTCTCAACTTTACGGGCGCATTTTGTTCTTAAAATTTATATGGAATCTAAAACAATTCAAACCAACCATAAAACCCTACGAAAACGAAGTATAACGTGTTAAAAAAAGCATTATTAAAATCGATTTATATACAAAGAAAAAATGTATAAAATGGCATTGTTCTTCCCTGATTTGTGGAAGATGTCCTTAAGTCCCTAGCGCAAGAGACTACGTTCGAATAAGTTCGGGTAAACAGCCATGAAGGACACTTTTTTTATAAGTAACTCTCTGTATGTTTTTAAGTAATTAAAATATTCCTAACACCAATTTTTATTTTAACATGTACCGTAATTACTGCAAATACCTTTAGAAGGTAGAAATAAAACGCTGTGTGACCTTATTAGGGTAGAGTGCGGTTCTAAGTGCCTCCCACGCGATATAGCTTACAAATGTCCATAAACGTCATTATGGGCGTTCTGACTAACGCGGCCGGCAAATCGGGTAACTTTGTTAGTTACTTGATGACTATATGCTAAGGTTTTTGCAGTAGAACGTGGGCGATCAATTCAACTTCGATATTGAGACTTTGTAACACGTAGGTGGTAAGTTTTTAAAGGAAGTTAAGTATGGTTATAATGTGCTGCTTAGGTTTCATAATAATATATAAAATTCCGTGTGGGCAGTTGATGTATATCTACAAATCAGTGTCCAACAGTGTAACGAAACGATAGGAGCATTTTATGGCAAAGAATAATATCTCATAAGGTCATAACAAACCGTGTTATTATTTATATTATTTATTATAAATAAACCTATGTTTACTTGGTAAAAAGGATCGACTTTTTATAAATAAATCAAATCTTATTTGATCTATCATGAATATTATCAAAATTAGTGGTTCTTCTAATTGATATCATTTGTTAATGCCCGGAATTAAGTTCTCAACAATAGCGATCTGTAATTTGGAACCGCAACAGAAGGCCTCAATGGTTTCATGTTAAATATAAAATTAGACGGGCAAATGACCAAGTAATAGATACTCATGCGAACGTATTCAAGTGCTCCACTTTATACTCATAGTTATTTTAATGGCATTTATTAATAGTACTCAAGGGTTCGTTATAGATATTAAATAATAGCACAATGATTTAAAAAGTGAACAAATTTATTGTATACTGTTTAAATGATTAGAAATATTCTGTAATGTCATGATAGTTTTGTAGTAAGTTCTCAAAAATTAAGTTTTACAAGTAAGTCCCATTTCGGGGTTTCTTATTAGAATAATATTTCATTTCTGGTTTATTTCCCCGTATAGGCTAACCGCTGGATATGAGCCTATCTCATAACATTATTTTTACATATGGTTATATTATATGAGCATATCGCAAACTATCTGAGGCTATAATGTCTTTCTTACCTTTACCTTACGCTCCTCACGACACCCACGGAACGAAATAGAGTGATGTATCCAACTATCTTGTCACCGCACGTCTTCTATCGCATACATGCACGTCTTATACACAGAAATTATTACAACTTAAAGTTACAACCTGTATACGCCCACTGCTGGGCACAGGCCTCCTCTCACTTCTTCTTAGTTTGTTTCACTAGAGTTTGCCACGCTGTTCCAATGCGTGTTGGCGAAGTTCACGTGTCTTCGAAATATTTTTTATTATATTTCTCAGACGTGCAGGATTCCTCACGAAGTTTTCTTTCACCTCACAGTACTTAAAATCGCAATTAACAATTTCATTGTTGCCGGCGGGAATCGAATAACAACTTAAGAGTATATCGAATTGTAACTTATATTATTAAATTGGCGTCTTAACAGATTGGCGTGCCCAGAAGGTATTTCATGCCGGCAACTCCTTTTTTTTGGCCTTTCACGGTATACTGTTCTCCCCTTTGAGCTGGTGTACCCTAGTGTCAGCTTTTTATACTAGACAACATCTCATCAATGATGAGCGAATCGTCGACGACCGATTTCTTTCTGATCGGCTCTCCTCACTGGCGCTGTGAAGTAAAGTTGCATAATTTTGAAATTTCTATCGCATATAACGTGAGGAGTGATCAGAGGAATTGTTTGGATTAATTCCAGCTACCAAATTCCATCTTTGCACACCGCGACAAAATTCACTATACCATCCACATATGAAGGCATGGTAGTCTTCGCCACTATGCGATTTACCAGGAATTTTCTATTTATAAGACTTCTTTGCGAAATCAGCTGCAATCAACGGTATTCTTGAGACCAATATCACTTAGGTACCTTCAAGAAATGAGGATACTCCTTTTAAGGTCGGCAGCGTATTTGCAATCCCTCTGGTGTTGCAGTTGTTCATGGCCTGAGTACTTACCATCAGGAGAACTGCATACTCATTTGCCCCCTCATTTATAATATTTTTAAAGTAGTCATCAATTACTATTTTATCAATATTTCCATTTTACTTTTTTTTTAAACTCAAAATCCTTTCAGATTAAAATATATTTGCTTTGCTTCCTATCTGCTTATGAAGTTTCATCACAATCCATTCAGCCATTCCCAAGATGCACGGACAGACAAACATGATGATAGATAGATGGACACAATCTTACAAATGAGCTCGAAACAAGGCATTGATTACAGACAGACATTTCAATTTTATTTATATGTATGTATGATGTATAGATTTTACGTTATGATTCACTTTTTTATAGTATCGGATGACAAACGAGCACACAGTCCACCTGATGGTAAGTGGAGACTGCGGCCCAAAGACAACATTTGTCCTCAACAAAGAATCAAAATAGCGGATGCGTTGTCACCCCTGACGATTAAGATGGAATGCCTCGTTTCCAGTTAAAAGGGTCTCCGCTTCTCTATACTCACCATACGAAACAGCAGCATTAAGCTGCTATTTGACGCTGGTATTCAGTGAGAGCGTGGTCCTCCCGAAGTCGAGCTGACCCATTCGTGCTACAATCAATATAGCTGCAGCGTAGCTCTACCACTGTCAAAAACTGTGTCAATCGAAATAATACTAGTTTTTACGGAATTTATCGCGTATGTTTAACTTTTTAAGTACCCGACGTTTCGGACGCTTTACAGCACTCATGGTCACGGGTGGGACTGAGATGTTCAACGTCCATATGTCATAGTTAACCGCGGTTACCATAGATTAAAATTTAACTTTTGTTCCGATCTATGCAGTATGATCTATGCAGTCTGAATTCAGGGAGTACGAGGGATCTGTGACAGTAAACACCTGGCTGCCGAGCTCCACCATGTCAAGCAAGTTTTGCATGACAACAAGCTTTGAGTCCCGCGGCTACGTCACAGTGAACGAGTGAAGCCGGCCACAGTCGAGCGTGTACCTGCTGTACTGCCATATGTTAGAGGAGTCATTGACAGGATTGGCTACATCTTGAAGCGCGCTTCCATCAAAACATACTTCAAGCCGCTGAAGAAGATTGGTCAGTTTTTACCATCAGTCAAGTGTAATGTCCCTCTGCAAGATGCAGGAGTGTACAAGCTTGATTGTGAATGTGGTCTCTCCTACATAGGACAACCTAAAAGATCAATAAAAACCCGCATTAAGGAACATATAGCTGATGTGAAGAATCGACGCTCCGGGAAGTCTGCAGTCTGTGAACACGTACAGGATCGCCCCCGTCACTACATCAGATTTGATAGACCGCAAATCCTCGCTAAAGAACACCGATTCCTTCCAAGGATGATTCGCGAGGCTATTGAAATCAAAAAACATCCTAATTTCAATAGAGAAGATGGCTGGGTGCTACCATCTGCTTGGGATCCTATAATAAATAAAATTAAATCCCAACCCAAGCATACAACTGCAAGACTTCAAGATACCATAAGTTCATACTGCATAGATCGGAACAAAAGTTAAATTTTAATCTATGGTAACCGCGGTTAACTATGACATATGGACGTTGAACATCTCAGTCCCGCCCGTGACCATGAGTGCTGTAAAGCGTTCAAAACGTCGGGTATTTAAAATGTTAAATATACGCGATAAATTCCGTAAAAACTAGTATTATTTCAGTGTAGTGTTCTCGTAAATATAAGAAATAACTGTGTCAATCACTTGTGAACTTGTGACGTGTATTTGTAAAATATATTAAAATAAATATAAAAAATGAGCTCCTTGGGTGATTATAGATTAAAAATAACGACCTTAATGGCATAGTAATAAGCTGCAACAATAATTAAATAACAAGCAACAATCTGTCGGTTAATTTATAACGCTGTTGCGTTTGTAAATTCGCTGTGACGGCTGAATTTTCACGCTTAATTGGAATCAGCTAGCAGACCCAATTCCACAATTAATGATGCAGACTTATTACTATATTGAACAGAAATCATTCTCATCTAGTATTGACGAAATCAATAAAAAATATTTTGATTGGCACATCGGCACCTATACGTAGGACCTCTGAACTTTACTGACCAATATACAAAGGGGATTGTAATCAATTAGTGGAGCTTGGTCAACGGGGGGTCCGAACGGTGATTTTTGTTGCCCTATAATGAAATCAAAAAGCTCTTTTGATGTTCATGTCAAATAGTACGACGTCTTGACGGCTCTGTATTAGACAACAACAGGTTTTGTATAAAAAAAACATTAGAACGCGAATAATTATATAAGATTTTAAAACATGGGAATAATAATTTATTGCAGTTTTCTTAAAAGGTCCCCTTTGAAACAATATACGGTAAGGTAACAAAATAATAGTTACTATATTATACTATTCCTGAGGACCTTATTTCAGTCATGGTGGCCATTCTTTTATATGTATTTATAATGTGCAAAAATTTAAATCTATTCTAAGTAAATTTCTTATAGATTAATGTTATTATAATGTCAATGAATTTCTATTTACTAATAATTTACTTATTAGTAAATAGAAATTTACTTGAAATTTAATAATTTTATTTTGACTCTGACTTTTATTACTTTGATTTGTTTTTTATATATATTTAATTTAATGATGTATGGATATATAAATTCGTAAGCTGATAAAGCATTTCACGGAGGTATTATAAAATTATAACATTGTCAACCTTGTTACCTGTGAAAACGAATAAAATGATTGATTGATTGACTGATTGATTGATTCTCAACATAGTGTGTGACCGACAGGACGGCAGTCCGACACGACCGGAGAGAGATTAGGCGCAGGACGAACGGCTTTACGCGGTGTTATAGGCAAGAGGGTGAAACGTCACAGGTTTGTCACGTGCTCCACGGTAAAGGAAACTATCGTGAGGAACCTGCATGTTTGAGGAAAAATAAAACATATTTAGTAGACGTGTAAATTTCGGTAACACGCGTCCGACAACGCGCTGCTCCAATAGCAGGGCGGACTTGAACTTTCTCATGTTGTCAGCAGTGGAGGACCACATCTTACTTCCATATTTCATCACTCTACACTCTTGTTCTAAGATTTTGAAAAGTGTGTGACGAAAAGATGTGTCGCAGTCTTTAAAATGCTGTCCAGTCGTGTTGAATCTGACGATTGACCTCTCTCTCAAAGTTAGACTTACCCGGTCGAACAATTTGCCCTAAGTAAACATACTTGTAAATAATTCAAGGTTGGGAGCTCTTGTTTGCAGCATAGTAAACTTTTGGCTGCTGCATCGGACTTTTTCAAATGATTGAACTGGAAAATATACGTTATCAGCGTGACCTTTGATTTGCAGACGATAAAGATATTATGGCGGAATCGTTGAAGAATATAAATTCGAACATGGACAAGACAAAGGTCATGTATAACGTCCATACTATGTACTGTACTATGCTTAGTGACATTTGCTATAGTAAAAAAGCTTAATTAGACGGGGGAAAACAAACAATACAGAAATAAAACTAACTAGGGCACTGATCTTTAGATTCTGTGTAATTTTGTGATCACCGACAATGATGCAATCATAGTAACGTATTTAGCTTATGAACAAGAAACGAGTACCTACGAGCTGTCAAGGTTTGAGTCTAATTACTAAGAAACGTGTGAATGTGCGCTGTCGTCATTTTTATTTTTTATGCTTTATTTTTCTCATAAACAAACGTCAGTAGTTTTTTTTTTAACTTTTTAATGTATCAATGATTTAATCAACGTATTAGAGTTAGTTTGCTTAATAAAATACAATAAATCCAATTGATCTTCCATTCTGTTTTAAAAACAATACTCGATGACTCGTCCAATACATGGGACTCGATTGGGAATTGTGGATCTCTACACGCGGGTGTCTTAAGATTCGATTGAGGGAAAGGCTTAGAGGAATGTGTAGTTTTCGGTAGTCGATGGAGAATGTAGAATATTCCAGACCGAAAACGTAACTTACAGATACAGAATATGTAATTCCCAAAAATGTGAGGAGGAGCAAAGTTGCGAAATATACGAGTATATGAATGTGCCAATCCCGTCCATGCGAAACAATTATGGTAAATTTTCAAACTCCAGTTGACGTCTGTCACAATACATTTCAGTATCAGACTGTTAGCGGGCTGATGGCGTTGACGAAGAGAAAAGCTAATTAAAATACATAAAACGTCATGTATTTTTAGTATTACATGCTTAAGTGATTTGTTAGTAGCATCCCATTACTTCACCACTCACCTAGCGGAATATATAGTTTATTGTTTTAAGCAAATACCAAAGATGTATTTCAAAGGCCAGCGTTAATCGCTTTAAACAATTGCGCGAGACCGGAGCGTTAAATTATTTTAACAATTGGGAACCAAGCCAACTGCCATCAGCTGGTTATGCTGGTGCACCCTTGTTTATGCCAATATAAATAAAAGCACACGCTTATTAACCGTTAATACAATTAAATTTGTCTAAAATTAACAACGTGATAATACATTAGCCGCATAGAATTACCGGGTATTAGATTCTAAACAAGGGACTTGAATCAGTAAGTACGATGGATTCTTTTGTAATTTTAATTTATATAGCACTTATACTTAAATATATGTAGTCAACATGCTTTAAATATTTTACTTCAATTTCAGTTATGTAATAACTTTAAGTGTGTGCTTAAACATCATAACTTTGCTGACTGTTCTAAAACTTGACAGTGATATTTTACGTCTTGAGATTTTACACTTACTTCTATTTATCGTATGCAAATACGCAGCTTTGAAATTGCTTATTTTATTTGTTTACTGAGATATAAAGCCTAAGTTACAAGTTCATTCGCACGATTGTTCAAAAGCAATACGCTTATTTTTATTTTTGACATTATTGAAAAAATTAATAAAACACGACATAAGATTTTCTATTATTCTCTTACCTAATTGCATGGATAAAGTGTTGTATATATAAGCCTGAAATATATAAGCACCTCTAGACCCTTGAGATGAAAACATAAACATAAAAAGTAATTTTATACGTGGTAGAGCCATGCTGTAGTTATATTAGTAATATAGTTGTAGCACGAATGGGTCGGCTCGACCGGGGAAGGACCACGCTCTCACAGAATACCAGCGTAAAATAGCAGCTTAATGCTGCTGTATTTCGTATGGTGAGTGTAGAGAACCGGAGACCCCTTTAAGAAACGAGCCATTCCATCTTAGTCCTCACAGGTGACAATACATCTGCATTTGATTCGTAGTCAAGGATAGATGTAGATGTCTATGGGCCACAGTAACTACTTACCATCAGGTGGACTGTGTGCTCGTTTGTCACCCCATCCTATTAAAAAAAAAGCAAGAACCTTCTAAGGATGCCATGTATCGCTGATATAACAAACGTCAGTACGATCGACTTACTTTGAGAGATAGAAAAAGAACTGATCGTCCGTCCGATGTACACGAATCCCTTCGCGGGAAAATACATTTAAAGAAGTGTCGTCTCAGTGCGTTTACGACATTACAACACTTAATTAAGGCAGGTAATCTTAAAATTTATCAACACACGTGCTAGCGTTTAAGCAGCTACAGATTGTATGTGGGTGTCTAAAGTGAACTAAACATTTTGAAAATTGGTTTGAACGCACGAAATATTGCTGGAAAATATGATATATAATAATAATAATAATAATAATAATAATAATAATAATATTCATTTTTTAATAATAATAATATTCATTTTTTGAAACTAAGCAGTACTATGCTATCATTTTATGCCCCGGTCGAATCGACATGATTCGAGCCATGTGTATAATCCAACGTGGCGGCTGTACGTAAAATCTCTTGCCACTGAATCTTTACCTCTCTCGTTATTCGAATTTTATTTTATTATAAAGTGCACCTTTATGAATTTATTATTACTTGTAAGATGTTATGAAAATAAGATGTCTGCTGTTCAAAGAGATAATAAATTTTAAACGAACTGTGCTATTCCGCAATGAAAGTAGATAATATATCTCTTTTCTTTTTTAGTGTAAGTACGTGACCAATTACAAATATGATTGTACGTGTTTATAGTAAACGCTGTGCCAAAAATTCGGCACATTAACTGAGCTAAATATAGAAACGGCAATTTCAGATTACCATCGATTCTTCACGTTCGAGCATCACGTCGCGTATTTGTCTTTGACGTCTCTTTTGATTTAGAAAGACACGGCATTTACGATGTCATTTTGAGAAATGTTTTTTGAAATACACTTATAGTTAATTCTCTATTAAATTTCTATGACAGCGGCCGTATTCCCGATAATTTATTATTTCAGTACACGAAATTTGGAGTCCTGACGCAACCGCTTCTATTCTGTTTTGACTAAGGACGTATTATTTCATCAGTAGATGTTCTTGTAGTATTTTCCTTTCTAAAGATATAATCATCGTCACCATCATCACAACCTTGAAATTAATAAGTTTTTTTTTGTCAAAGTTATAATCTTTGTTTCTTTTATTAATTATTTAACCAATCATAAGCGCATTGCTAAAGACAAGTATCACGATGTATTTGCCTTAGTCGTAATCCAACACGTTTCGAGCAAGAGGTTACCAGAGCTACTTGTTTAAAGACTTAACATTGGTTACGTTATTATTTGCTATAGAGCAGTAGAATCGCAGGTTTGACATAAGCGAACTATGCAAATATTTTCAGTTGCCCTTTATGTATATTAAATATTACCCTTTGTGATCTCCCTGCATTTGCATTAAAATTACAGAGTAATTTTATAAACAGAATGTTATTGCAATAATCGCCAAGCTTTCTTTATAATTGTCTGTCTCATTTAAATCATTGTCTTTCTCCGCGGTTGTCTCGTCTCGTTGCGTCGGAGAAAGTAAAACAAGTTTCATACGCCCTAAGGATGGACCCGTTAGGCTGTCCATTTTTATCCGACTTTATTGGAACGAAAAAAATGTTTTTGTAATGGAGCGTGCTCCAACTTTAAATTTCTAAAATGTTGTGTATTTAATATCGCTTCGAATTTTTAATTAAAGATTTATCTGTAGCCACAAAACAGAACATAAGGGGTTCATAATTTCTAATTTCTGATAATGTTATAAAAATTCCAGTCAATCAATCAATAAATTCTTTATTGTACACCAATACACATTAGAACGATAAAAAATTATTTCTTCGAAGCGATTTCTTCCAAAAAAACCTTTTTTAACAAGGCACTGTTGTTTACGCGAATTGCATATACACAATGTTTATATAAATTTGAGAATTAACTAACTAATATATACATACAAGATGATGACGAGTGGGATAGATACAGTTGAGGACGGGAATTATGACGGAAAATATTAAAGTTCCAAATGAAAAATTTTGGGAAAAGTGATTGAGCACGTCGAATATATAAAGTATCAATCTATTTATGCAATCGTATTTCTATACGATTGTATATTATGACTGGAATTTTGATATATATATTTGTTAGTTGCTATCAAACACGGTTGTAATGAGCCGCTGAAAGCCTGACTGACTATGGCAGATTATAAAACAGAGTATAAAATTACACTGCGGAACATAGGCCTCCCTCATTTTGCGTACTTTCCACGCCTGGCGAGCGGGTTAGCAACCGCAGTTTTTGTACTATTTTCAGTTATTATCAGGAACATGCTTGTTGCCCATGTCCTGTTTCATTTTTCTTCTGTCGCTTCGTATGAAGCCCTCGAGCAACGATTTAAATAGTTAGATGCCCCTTCACCTCGAAAACTGTGGCATTATTTTTGGATGTGTTCGTTTGCAAAACGCTAACGCGCGCACACTAATGCAATAGTGTCATCTCTTATTATCTTACAGAAATTGTGTACATTTCTTTCTCTCTCGCACAAATAAGCACTGATTGCGAATGAGTGAGCTCACTCATTTGAGTATGGACACATTTCGGAGCGGTCATACTATGGTAAGGGTGCATCTAACTATTTAAATCTTTGCCCTCGAGACAATATGGGGTAGTGGCATCGATCACTAATAAAAACTTAGTGATCGATGGGTAGTGGATACTCTTACACCGCCATTACACGGATAATTTCATTATTACTTATTGAGATTTTTTTTATAGGATAGGGTGACAAACGAGCACACAATCCACCTGATGGTAAGGGGTTGCTGTGGTCCATAGACATCTACATCTATCCTCGGTTACAAATCAAAATGCAGATGCGTTGTCACCCGTGAGGAATAAGTTGGAATGCCTCGTTTCCAGTTAAAATGATCTCCGGTTCTCTGCACTCACCATACGAAATACAGCAGCATTAAGTTAATAATATAACTGCAGCATGGCTCTACCACGTATGAAAATATACCCAAAGTTTGTTTTCACGACACGAAACAAATGACAATTAAATTGTGTTGGTGGTCATTTCACTGAACTGGTAACTGTCCTGTCCCAAACCAGTCTTAACGGTGGTTTTCCCTTATAAGTAATTTATTAGAAGTAGCAGCAAATAAACAAATTTCAGTGTGGATACATTTTAGAAAGCGATTGGAAAAATGCGAAATGCAACTGTGAATAAAAAAATATTTGAATATTGTAAATTTTACTGAAGCACGCTTATTTTTGCTCAAACTCATATGAGACAATAAATTATCCAAATAAATGATTAACCCGTTAACCAAGCCATGCGCACTTTAGATCGTACAATACCTACCTTCCGTTCGCTCAGTAGAGCACGAATTTGATCAGAATTATGTAAAAGTGTGTACCTATGATAAAACTACTTTTTCGTTTTAAACAAAACCAAAGACACTATGCAATAGATAATAGTATCAAAGACAAAGATATGCTCTTTTATTTTAAACCATAACCTGGCAATGTTTCTTAGAAAAAAAAAAAAGAAATCACTCTGAACTTTCGGCGTTCCACGTGTCGCTTTGATGAAGGTGCTCCGTCTTTTTTATAGAATTTTATATTTGTGTCTGGACTAAAAACGAAAGTATTATACTTTTTTATATTCCTTGTAATATAGTAAACACGTAGATATATAATTTGTGGTATAAAAAGTGAAAAGTAAATTGCCAAAAGTACTTCAAAATCCGGAAGGCCCATTTTGGCGGCTGGGTCATAAATGTGCTATTTTTCAAATTCTCATTTATTTTTAGTGTAAAATGTAAGTAAAAATAGTTTTCTTACATATTTCAAATAACTTGACGTTGTATTTATTTCAAATTCACACAAAAATATTTTTGAAATATTGTTCGAAATGTCATACAGATAAAATATTATTATTATTTTTTTTAATTTTTTTATATTTTGGTATGAGTAACGAATGGAAACACATAAAACATAAAATATACATGTTTCCAAACATTTTCATATAAATTTCTCCAAAAACAAAAGTGTAGAATTCAAATTAGTAGTAATTTTGTCACTAAAATTGAAGTATATACTACTACTATGCTGTACAGGGTAATTTACGTATTTTATTACAATTTCTAGCAACCAAAAATAATTTTAAACAATAGTTTAAGCTATCGATAAAATTAATGTATGATGAAACACATCACATGAATGGAGTTTAATATTTTACAATTTATAATTCAAAATAAGTTACTTTGTAACTCAATTTTTGAATCAAAGTCAAAGTCAAATCACTTTGAATCAAAAAATCTATTTCATGAATTCATGATTAAGATTGATTGATGAAGTTCATTGAAATATACTTTTCTTTTATTTCTCACTAAAATATGTCTGGCATATTTTTGACGATTGACCAGAATCTGGCAGATTTTCGTCCAGTGCTTGGAAGAAGTAGTTATTTTATTTTCAAGATGGTCACATTTAGTCGCTTTCAACGATAGCGGTGGCGGAACGGCGAGGTGAACAGGGATGCGAGCAATAGGCGATTGTATAGTGTTGGCGTTCCGTTGAAGAAGTTGTAGGATTTTTTGTACTTTATTGAACAAACTTTTAATGGCATTACAGTAATAAGAGTTTGTTCATTAAATAAAAAAAGAAGAAAGAATAATCCATACAATTTTTTTTTTAAATTTACCCTATGCCATGTAAAGGGCTGCGATTTTATATAATAATGTGAATGCGAATATTATATCGTAAGACATAGTGACGAGCGATTGTTAGTTAAAAACAGTAGGTACTTCAAATCATCGAATAGATTAACAATAATTTTACATTTGCATGGTGCTATAATTTAATAATAATTGAATACCAGAGTAGAACAGCCATATTATGGTGCTGTTATTTGTATTATGAGTGTAAAGAAACGAAGATCCTTCATACTAACAAGGTCTTCAGGGGTAACAACGAATCTGCGTTTTGGTTTTTAGTCGATGATGTACCTAGGTATCTTAAGGCAACAGTTTCCATTTTATACGTGGTAGAGCCTTGCTACAGTTATATTAGTAGTGTAGTTGTAGCACGAATGAGTCAGTTCCACCGGGGAAGGACCACGCTCTCACAGAATACCATCGAAAAATAGTAGCTTGATGCTGCTGTGTTTCGTTTGGTGAGGGAGAAAACCGGAGACTCTTTTTACTGCAAACGAGGCATTCCATCTTAGTCCTCACGGGTGACAACGCATCTGCATTTTGATTCGTAACCGAGGATAGATGTAGATGACTATGGGCCGCAGCAACCACTTACCATCAGGTGGACTGTGTGCTCGTTTGTCACCCTATCCTATAAAAAAAATTACCATCAAATGGACTGAAAAACTGGAAAACTTCACCATAAATTGTCATCATATAACTTTATCATAAATTTATAAAATTTTATATAAATTGGTTATGATTGTCGTAATAATTGCCAAATTATTTCAAATTTTACAGTCAAAAGTCAGATGTCACTATGTCATTCCTCTGGCACCTGTTGACTAGCGACGTGTGTATATAATTAAGAGGGACGTTTGTGATATAATTAATAAGGCGTTATGTTTTACTGTATTTAGACGATGGCGTAGATTAAACACTCGTTGCGCGTTAATAGTACTATGTTCTGACATGTAAATGTTACATGTTTAATTATTTTAACCAACAGTTTTCACTGTGACTAACAATTCAGATAGGATAATAATATTCAGGGTGCATTCACGTCAATATAAGGTTTGGTTGAAGCATCTCTTAAAATGTACGCAGTACTCTAAGTTGGTCTGAGGTTATAGAAAACAAATTGTATGTATAATAAGAAAACGAGGTCACAGGAGATGATTTCCAAGTTTTCCTACGTTCTGTGACCATAGTCATGCGACAGTTCCCGCATATAAAGTGTTGTACACGACTGTTGATATGTTTACTACCAACAGGGGATATAACGATAAGGTTTTTGTAATAAACAATTAACTTTATGTTAATTAGTTTATCGTGATTTATTTATTTATTCAGTGATGACCTGCTAAAACATGCAGGAAGTCGCCGACCGATACGACTTAGGGACCTTCAAGAAAAGAGCTTACTCCTTTCTGAAAGGCCTTGTTCATGGACGGCGGCAGTCGCATACCATCAGGTGAGCCGCATGCTCGTTTGCCCCCTCTTCTTTAAAAAAGTCCTTCCTCCTCACAACTCGCGAGGCCCTTATTAAGCACTGGACAGTGGCAGTTAAAAATATAAGAAGAAAGAGATAAAGAAATATATTTGTGACGTTAATATTGGCTTGGATTTCGAATATGTTATTTCAATGGTAGGTAATTAATATTTGTGGACTTTTTTGAGAAGTCAATTTTCGGATCGAATAATCACGATTAATCTCACTGGCCCTAATTCTGATGACTCATGCGCCCTGAGTCTGATGACTCATGCGCCCTGAGTCTATTGCGCCGCCGGTTAAATTTAAAAAAAAAACCTATTTTTTATTTAAATATAATATTTAAATACTTTCCATTCAATGAAATTATGAGTGGATCGACTTTTAACCACCGTCTGCTCTATATTCGCAAGTCGGCTGTGTAAGTAAAGCGTGGAAAATAAATACCAGATTATAAATCAACGAAAACTAACGGTTTACTACAACGTTTTTATAGCTGTAATAAAATAACCGTCAACCGAGTACAGTGTACATATAAAATGAGTAGTAGACATCATAACCTGGAAAAACAGCCCCTTGACAATCACATTTAACTTCCAATTCGACACATTTATCTGCTCTTAACTCTTGCTGTGGTGTACTTCAAATAAACGTGAATATTCAAGCATTGGTCGTAAATCTAACCCAAAGTCTCTGCATGAAAACACATATTTTACAGTTGCATACCCTCGTGAAGTTTACCCAAGATATTTAATTTTCTAAAGAGTATTTCACTACCGACTTAGAGCACGCCACTTGCATGTGCCACTTAAAAATAGGTACTTAATGCACACTTAACTTTTGTAAAGTTATCTATAAAAATGTCAGTTCTCGAGTGGAATGAACCTCGGAATAAGGGGCGGGGAGTGATCCGTTGCGCTGGTAGTTGAAAGGACTCATCTGTGTTCTGACACGCTTTTCCTGAGGAAAAGGGAAGTTTTAGGTAACTCGTCTTTCGTCTCTTATCATACAAAGCGAAATATTTGGCTGGTACATGATCTACTTGTGAGAGCAGATTATATTTCAAGCGTGCCACAGTGATCGGGATTACTTAGAAATCCCACTGAGCCATATATAATAATATTTTGATATTTCGTTAGATTATTTAGAAAATTATTTATTTAAGTCGACTTTACAGTGCCTTTATTTAACGTCATGTTAACCTACTAATACCCCGTACTTAACGTGGGTTCGTACAAAAAAATTACTAACGCTGGAATTTGTTTCATCATGCTTGTATATCGGAGAACAAGCCCCCTTTCTTACCTCTTATGACAGTCAAATGGAATGCCTAAAATAATAAATTACTCAATATTTTGCTAAATTACTTAATATATTTGATAACTTAAGATTATTAAGTTGAACATATATAATACATTATGAAAAAATAATATATTGTTAAATCTATGTAAAGTAGACTAGGCGCAATATAGTCATTTTTTTCATATTACTGTTTGTTTAAATATAGAATAGAATACGTTGAAGCTGAGATCAATAAGAAAAAGTTATTAAAAGTTTAATAATAATAATTAATGATGAAGATATTACACAAAAAATGTTAAGCGTTTGAATATTACAATAATATAATATTATGTAAGTAATTTCAAGAATATCTTCAGGTTTGATTTTTGGTTCCCAAATTTTACTTTGATGTATTTTCATTCTTGGGCAGCTAGTTTATGTAGCTAGGAATGCCAGATCGGAAGACCAAAAAATCTGGACAAAGTAATGTCGGGATTTGGGGATTGTAATTAAAAAAAATGTAAAATAAAAAGTTTAAGTTTTGGCATTGGACTTTAGAGTCCACCAATTTGGAACCTTAGTTAACTACAAAGTTCAGTGAAGCTACAAACTCAGCTTTTATTAAATCAAAGGCGGCTGTGATGTGAATAGAAGCTGTTTGTTTGGAGATTCTGAATTTTGTCGGGAGTCTGGAGATAATTTAAAATGTCGGGAGAATCCAGACAAACCCCGATCATCTGGCAACCCTGATTGTAGCACAATTGGTACCGTCGTTCAGTAGGTATCTTGCCCGCTTTATTCAAAATAGTCGTGAAGGACAGGGACGGCGGCGCACCATAATACCGATTCTAATCTCCATCCGTGGCCCCAACATCAATAAATTAGCAGTGCGGCTCCCCAAAGTTGCAGAGGAGGATGAGTAGCGCCTCATCATACCGATAACAATCTTCTACCGTGCCTTTACCTCTGCTGCCAAGAGGAGGTGAGAGGACAAACCTTCTGAAACAGTCCATCAACATGCATCCTGAGTGGACTCGTTAGACTCATAGATATTAAGTGGCCTTGTAGGCAGAATACCAGCTTGTCCTTTCGGATTTCAAGTTTTAGCGGATTGACGTTTGCGAAAAAAAAACATAAGTTGTGGAAATCTGGTTGTTATCTGGCTGCATATCTGTATTCATATAGCATAAGTGTGAGTTTGGGACTGGTCTGTTAGCGCGGACATTTATAATTCTTATATCACTTAAGATTCTATTATCGTGGTTCATAGCGTCCTTGAAAATTCAAAAATTGTCGCCATCAAAATTGCATTAAGCGAAATTATCATTGAAGACGAGTATTCTGTAACCTGTCGGATTCTGCAAGCCCGTTTTTTTAAATCCCCTAAGCAAACTTATACCGATTGCCGTCTATGAAGAGATTTTCTTACGCTGCACCGCTAAAATTATAACCTCACCTGCTTTATTTAATTATTGCTGTTATTGATATAGCCTCGTTGGTACAATGGTCGCATACACGATTTTGAGGTAACGGGTTCTAATCCCCGGTCTAGATCAGTTAATGGGTTCTTCTGACAAGAAATTTTCAGTAGTAGCTGGGTGACTCCCTTTGTTGAAAGTTGGCGGTGTTTCACCCCCATGTCTCGGAAAGCACGTAAAGGCGTTGGTCCTGCGCCTGATCTCTCTCCGGTCGTGTCCGTTTACCGTCCCATCGGACTATGAGTGTGGGGGAATAGAGTGTACCCGTGCGTGCGCATACACTTGGGCGCGCATACACTTGGGCACTATAATCCTGCCCTACATAGATGGCTAGCCTCCGTGGAGGCTGGCCGCCGTAACCGAAATTTGGCCTGGAGGACATTATTATTATCCATAACTTTAAAAAATGAAAGTAAGAGAATTTTCAAAGTCAAGAGTTCGCTCCCTTCGGGTAGAGTTGTCGTTGAAACAAGTGATATAAAACATGCTATGTTATATATAATATGTTAGGGCTGAATCTGAATGACAGGGTGAGAAATTGTGTGATAAGAGAAGAGTGTGGTTTGCAAGATGATGTTGTGACCAGGATTAAGAAAGGAATTCTTCGGTGGTTTGGTCATGTGGAGAGAATGAATGAGGAAAAAGTGACAAAGAAAATTTATGTTGCAGAAGAGAATGGCAGATTCGGAAAGGGACATCCTAGGCGAAAATTTATCGACAAAATTAGCGATTTATTGAAAACGGCCCTAATTAGGAATACCCTTAACCGACGTGCATGTAGGCGTAGGTATATGGATGTGGAGGAGGCGAGAGAGGTGTGTCAGGATCGTGCCAAATGGAAGTCTGTAGTCTTTGCCTATCCCTCTGGGTGACAAGCGTGAGTGTTTATGTTTTGATATAAAACAATTTTCTTACTGTTAGGATTTCATATAACTACTCAAACCTTATACATTATTCATAAAGTCAGCAGCAACACATCAACGGGCGTAGCACTTGACATAAGAGACAGCAGCTCTGCTGTTCTGTTTACTGAAAGTGACCGTTCTGTTGAAATAACATGTTTGAACAGGCTTCCGCTGATGTTTGCTATCTGTTTTTGTATAATTTCAACGTGATTATAATTAATTATTCCCGAGTACCTACATTAATTTTGCAGCTTTTTTTATTTTATTATTTAATATCTTGTTCATATTTATTTAAATCAAATATTTATCCTTATACTTCTTTATAAATCGCATATTAGTTACACTTTATTTATAACACAGGCAGAATGAAGAAATTTTTATATTGTTAGACTATATTTTCAACATTGTCCAAAAATAGTATCATATTTCCCTCTTCAGAGAATTTGATGTCTCATTTTAAATATAACAAGGGTGTGCCGGTATTTTCGTCTGGTTTATTTAATGTATTATTATCTTAAGGCTACTGTAAGTTGGTTCAACCGTCACTTACCGCCGCCCTATAATTATATCTTTCACATTAATCATCTTGAAGTGGAATGCTTTTACTTCTTTGTATTATGAAACGATTCTAACACACGTTCGATATTTTAAATACTTTGATTTATTTCTCTTAAATATTAAATTAATGATAGATATTTGCTTATTTATCAAACTTAATTAATTGTTATGCTTCAAAGTAGACGTAGATAAAGTTTATACGTGTTAGAGCCATGCTGCAGTTATATTATAGTAGTATAGTTGTAGCACGAATGGGTCGACTCGACCGGGGAAGGACCACGCTCTCACGGAATACCAGCGTAAAATAGTAGCTTAATGCTGCTATGTTTCGTATAGTGAGTGTGGAGAACCGGAGACCCTTTTTACTGGAAAAGAGGCATTCCATCTTGGTCCTCACGGGTGACAACGCATCTGCATTTTAATTTGTAATCGAGGATAGATGTAGATTGTAGATGTATATGGGCCGCAGCAACCACTTACCATCAGATGGGCTGTGTGTTCGTTTGTCACCCTATCATATAAAAAAAATCAACTGAGCATCGTTTTAGGAAACTAACTATTAAGAGAGGCATATCGTTTACGGTTTTATGATTTTGCAAACTTTTTGTCATTTTCTTAGCCTAATTATAAGAAATCATTTATAGAAAAAGATAAACGCTCTCCGTAAATTGACGCTGTCTTTCTCATAGTTCTTCTTCTATATTTACTAAGCTGTTTATTCTTCATTTTCCGTATCAATTTGAAGATGTTCATATACAAATTAAATTCGGTCAAGTACTATTAATTCGGTTAAGTACACGAAGTGGCGATTATTTTTGCTCGAAGCATTTATTAACAATTGAAGACCTCAGTCAACTTCAAGATAAGAAATATTTAAAGTTACTCCCTTTCTCTTTCTTCACTAAATAACAATAGAAAGAGACAGATTATTTATAATTAACTTAAGTAAGCGATAATCATCGATTCTAAGTAAGGCTGTTTATGTTCAGCTAGTGCCAGCTAATTCCATATAGATTTGTTGAGACCTGTATTTAAAAACATATAAAGCAATTCCAATTCAAGACATCTTTTTGCGTCATGCGCACCCGCAGAGTGAACTTGTCTTCAGTGTATGTCGCTAGTTTATGTCGACCTCATTCACCATTACCAATATTGGATAAAAAAAAATCAAACATTGTGATAATTACAGTGCTCAGCTAAACCATAGATTAACAAACAATGTATTTGCGTTGCAACTATAGATTATGGATACTTAAAAATTTACGGTGGACTTGCGAAATATGAAGACAACAGTGTTTACTTGCTGTGAAATATTCACAGTTAAATTATTATATGATTAACCTTTAGCGTGCACATATTACTTACAAATATATGTTTTGACGTATTTGATTTTTGATGTTGATGGGGTATTTTCATTAAAAATGAACTCTGTGTAATGAAATGTTATTTAACTTAGCAACAGTGGACATACATACATATGAAGTTGTGGAAAATTAATGCATTGATAATATTTGCAAGTAATTAACACTTTTCACGGCTCAGTTATTTAGGTATTGAGTGATAATCGTCCATGTTGTGGGTATTTATTTTAGTAAGGGCTGGTTTTTCAATCTTGATAAAAAGTAATTCAAAGAATAAGCAAATAAGAAATTATTACCTGCAATTCTATGATTAAAAAAGTTTGTTTCACTTTAATATTCAGCGAGGTTATAATTTATTTTATCTGAAGTTTGAAAAAATCAATCAAAAAAGATCTTGATTTTGAGTAAGAAACTTATGATGGTGTATGTTGTAAGGTTATAAGTAAAATGACGATTTTTACCTCATACAGTTGTCAAAGTAAAGGGAAGCCAGTTTATTGCAAAGATTTTCCTTTTGACTTTCCCGTGTCAGAAGTCACGTATTTTTAAACTTTAATATAATAATAATAAAAGAAATAATAGTTTAGAAATGTAAACGTAACTTATACAACTTGTAACAAAAACTCTGTGGTTGCCGTTAAGTGTGTTTTTCAGAATCAGTGTTCAAACGTGGAACTAAGAAGAAGCCTGTGCCAGCAAGTGGGACGTATATAAGCTGTAACTTAAAATTTTATTTTATTTGCAAATTGTATATGGTTTTATTACCTCTGCGCATGGGCCGGGGAGTAAAAGTATTGTCAAAGACCCCACTTTTCTTTAATAACACGCTTAAATAATTCCCCTGGTGTTACGGTTGTTCACTTACCATCACGTGAGCATGCTCGTTTGCCCCCTCTCCTATAAAAAAATTTACAAATTTAATTAAATTTTTTATGGTCGACTTTTCTAAAGTAAAGTTATTGCTATAGGTTTCAATACAGATTCTTATAACGCAATTGACGGGAACCATGTATGTTGTTTGTTATTTATTGTTAATTGTGGTCTTTTTCATCATGGAGGACGGAATTCAACAGCTTCTGAAGGATGTCAAGTACTGGTTTTCCTCCTTGACCCTTGTCGTTTTTAAGGCGGTGGAGAGCCATTCTAATCACGCTCAGACTGACGTCTGGGATATCATCGGAATAGTGTCGCTCTTGAATCGTTACTCACATTTGAGTGTAGCTCCTATGATGAAGTGTACAGCTGTCCATGGAACCTCTCAATCTCACTTAAAATCTCCGATGTCCCGGAAACGATGCTGCCATTCGGTCTTTAGCTTCGACTGTTGGCTCATTCTGGCAGACAGATCTTTGGCAAAGACTTTGGAGCTCTGGTTCGGCTCGATCGCTTCTTTATTACGAGCTGTATTGAAGTAGCATTAGTCCCGCCGCAAATGTTTGGAGATCTGTCTTTTCAGTTGGCTGTATGCTGTCAAATCTGCTGAAGACTGCAGCTTCATTTCCTGTCTTAGCAGCCATGAGATTAAAAGTGGGATCGGAGAGTTTTTGTGGTCTTCTGCGACGGATCTTAAAGAACTTATCTTCGACAGCATAGACAGCTTGTCATTCATATCGTCCACTCTTCCATGGACGGGCTGATTTCATGGTGTACAGTTCTTACACAAAGTAATCACTGGTCTGTATACGTATTAATAAAAATCTTAAAGTTACCCCACATTTATGAGTAAAGTAGTATGTAATGTATATGAGTATATTAGTAAAATAAAACTAAACTCATCTAGGTGGCTCTCCTTGAACCAAATTTCCTGCATTTCTGACACCATAGACGGGTTAAAGCTATCTTAGCGCAAGAGTTTGTATATTACAAATGTTGGAACGTTTTAAAACATATTGTAATATATGTAATGTATATTGGTGAGTTGCGTGATCTAAGTCACGGGGGCTTTATACCTCGCTAAGTCTCGCAAACTGACCGTGGTGAATTCATGCATCGCTTAACACCGTGAGAGAATTCTTTCAAACTCTACATTGTTCTAATTTTTACCCTCATTTGTATTGTAAACTTATAAATTAATTCATGTGTTATTGTGTAGTTACACAAGCAAGGAAACCAGAGTCTATTAAGATATGATTGTGTTATTTTTTAAATGCTTTTGTATAATATATTCCCTTGTAATTTGAGATCGAGTGTATTTATTAAACTGGTTAAAAAATCATTATTTTCTCTTAATTTTATACAAATCATTTCTTAGCTACTGTATCTTCGATATTTTAATGGTATATTTCTTAACTATTAATAGACATATTTATATATTTTAGAGATAACACGGGTTTTCTTGCACGATGCAAATCACTGCATGAATTTAAATGGGAATTATCAATTTCAGTGACATCCATAGCTTTTTATTTTAAACTTAAGATAAGTTTAGAGACCTCAGATCCATCAAAGCCACCATGGCCTCTTAGCAAAATCTCTTAGTTGACCTCTTTCAGTTCGATCATTATTATCAGAAGCTATTGCAGTTCGTTACTGTATGTTAGATATATTTAAAAAAGTAAAATGACAGCTTTCATGCTCTAATGCTGGGTACAGGAAACTTATCATTTCTGTGAAGCTTATAGAGCAATTAGCCGATGCGCTGCTCCAATGGGTGTTGGTGGACTTTACTGTCCTCGAAATGTTTTATTTTTCAGGTATGTAGGTCACGACGTTTTCCTTTTCCGCCGACCACGAAAATATATATATTTTTTTTGATCTGAGGCAATAATTCCTAATAAACATGTAACATTCATACATATAGTTTGTACGTGGTAAAGCCACGCTGCGGTTATATTATGGCTGTAGCACGAATAGTTCGGCTCGATCAGGGAGAGACGAAGGATTCGCTCTCACAGATAAGGTATGGTGAGTGTAAAGATCCGCAGACCCTATTTTACTGGAAACGAGGTTTTCCATCTAACTCCTCAGGGGTGACAACGCATCTGCATTTTGATTCGTAATCGAGGATAAATGTGGATGTCTATAGGCAACAGCATCCACTTACCATCAAGTGGACTGTATGCTTGTTTGTCACCCTTATTCTATAAAAAGAAAACATTAACAACTCTTGTTAGGGATCGTTTTACATATTATTACTCTTATAACGAGTTTCATTATAATGGATAGTGTAATTTCTCCCTCACAATACGCCATACAGGTTTGTTGTTACGACATTTATCCTATCGGTGTGCGTAATTAGAGCAGTTAAGTTTAACGCATGCTGACGCTAAGAATGAAAGTGATTCTGACGTAGAAATGATTGCAGTATAATTTATATATCGGAAGTGGACTATGTGGACACTCAGTTTCAATACATTAAATAAACAGATTAATTTTAAAAAAGAAGCGACTTCGACTGACATTAGCGTATTGTTTGATGTTTGTTAGCGGTAAGTGAAAAAATCCACTTATTGCGTTTCGTGAGTGTCGCATGTGCCGACTGCGAAAAATGACAGAGGGAACTTATTGTATTGCAATCGTTACAAATTCACGTTATTCACTACCTGATAAATCGAAATATAAAATATGTAGTTCTAAAAGAATTCCGAATAAAACCCCCGCACTAGTAAATAGTAAAACATAAACTAGTTTACCAGACGTAAAATTGCGTCGGATACGGGCGACGAATAGCAGCGTCGAAGGTGTGAAACATTTTCGTCTACCCGCGTGACACTTACAGCAAATCTTCCCAACAACGGGAAGTTCCTTCCACGTTCAGTTCAGTTCAGTTTACGTTTTCGACCTAGTGTTAATAATGAAGAAGAAAATATTGTTTAAGACTCTTATCTTCTTCTTCTCTTCGGTCTTCATAACTAAAGGTCGTGTCCGTACTTTTTAGTGTTTTCGTAGCACTGTTAACTATAGCCTTCCATTCTGTCCGGTCCTCGACTTTTCGCATTGCAGTCGCGGAGGAAAGGCCAGTAAGTGATTTGACCTGGTCCGACCAGCGGCTAGATATACAAATGAAGTCCGATTTATACCCTCTTCTATTTTAAAAGTTTTGTTTCCTATTACATAAAGTGACAAGCGCTATAAATGTATGTAATTCAAGGTGCAATTTGGTATTTTGAGTATTTAGAAATTATTAATTCAGTCATCGAATTTCGCTTCGTCGGTTTCGTAAATGACAACTATGGGAAATGCTTAAAAGATATCATCTCACGGCATTCGACAGATTACGGTGTAACCATGACTTTTACGTCTGACAAAAAAAAACTATCTCAGTACTATCGCATTACCAAACGCAAAATACCGATCTGGGGAAAAAGGAGACTGCTATCATTTAGCCAGTATTGGCAGTTAGTAATTTCACAGCGCGTAGTTATGGCGTAGTTTTGGCTTGTTTTTATCTTATTTAGGGTTATCTTTGATAAATACAAGTTGATAAATAAAATTTTAAATTACCAACAGGACATATCATGTTTATTACTTTGAGATAAATCTTGTCCACGTTGACACCCACCAGTCAACCGCTATTATATTACCGTAATCTGAATCGGTGAGATCAGTAACGTATAAATCTTATTTGTACATTTTAAAATCTAAGAGTCACATAGTTTACATCATATACCTTTTCGTAAGAACGATGATGACTGAAATAAAGTTTATAATATTTCCTTCTGTAAAGATTTACTTGAATATAAAAACCCCGTTTGATTTACAGCATGGTTACCCATTTCTCTTTTTTTTATTTATTTCTATTGTTATTTTCCTAAAACGCCTTTAGGTTTTAAAATTTAAAAACACCAATTTGTACAACTTCATTGCATAAACCACATTTCAATAAATAACAACGCATAACTTTGTTGAAATTTGCAAGATATCTTGTTTATTGAGCAAGGCGCCGTTTGTTCTATCTTTAGCATGAGGTATCCAATAGGATAATTCGGTTTACAAATTTCTAGAATTTATTTTTTGCGCATAAGAGTTATTGTTTTAAAATATAAAATCCTAAAGTAAAATTATAAAATATAACGGCTCCCTTAACTGTGAAGAGTAAAAATATTTTCAATTTTACTCAATAAAATACCGAGCGAAATATGCATGGTCAAAAATATAACTGATCAAAATCGTGTTATCACCAGCGCACATACTGAGGGATTGTCACATTAATACCATGTGTACCTAAGGCCAACAACGGCGTTTTAAATACGGGCTACGTGACATTGGATATATATATTTTCCGTTCCATCAATCCATTACAGCCTATGAAAGTCCACTGCTGAACATTGGCCTTCCTATTGGGGAGTTTCCCATAGTTGGCACGCTTGGCAGGCGAGTTGGCAACCGCGGTTTATTGATTAATTTGGTTAGTTATCAGGAAGATGCTGCTGCCCATCTGCTGTTTCGATTTCCCTCTGTAACCTTTAAAGACACCTGAGAACAATATGGGGTAGTGGAGTAACTTTACATAGTATGCTTATAATGTATCATTATCATCATCATCATCATTACAGCCCTTCACAAGTCCACTGCTGAACATAGGCCTCCCCCATGTAATGCCACAAAGCACGGTCCTGAGCCACCTGCATCTATCGACTCCCTGCATGTCCCACCAGGTCGTCACTCCGTCTAGTGGGAGGTAGCCCTACACTTCGCCTACCGGTAATAGGCTGCCACTCGCGAACCCTTTTTCCTCATCGGTTGTTGGTTCTTCGAGCTATATGGCCGAACCATTGCCACTTCAGTTTACTAATCCGTAGGGTTATGTCGGTCATTCTGTTAAAATCAACTGTTTGAATGAAAAGCTGTTTATAACTTTAAAAGAAAAATCACCCTACGGCCCTTGACTATCACGAAGACCATACTTTCAGTCATCAAGTTACAATAAACAATCTTAGTTTAGGTTCTTACAACAATTATTTTTAGATTCAATCGCCTGGTAAAATCAAATGAAGCTTTAAGTGTAATAATCGTTATTATTATACAATGACATATATGTAACGTACATTTTATTTCCTAATTTATCACACTTGCGACCTTAATAATGCAATTATTTTCTAATAATCTGTTGCTTGTGCTTTATAAAAGGTCTGTCTGATAATGTTTTTTGACAAAAAGGTTACGAAATCTGGGATGTGACAAATCCGTACAGCCTTGTTTCGAAATCAAGTACATTAATCAAACTGGACACATGTAAATATGTCTGCGGACGGACAGGCTGACGAATAAGCAAAAGATCAACTACGTCAAAACACAGCCTCCATTATGCCTTCTTTGTTTTTGTTTCTAAGACTCATTTGCTAGCACAAAGGCGGCTGCATTGTTCAAACGTCCGCTACAAGTGTTTCGACACTCGTCAACGTCCGTTGTCACAACTATAAAGTCATTTTTATAATGATTCAGCTATAAGAGGGACCTTGCAGTTAACGGTTAGTGATTCATGTAGATCAATTTTTTTCTGTACGTAGAAATCTAATCCCATAATAGAATCACGGTACAAACTAAGCCATTCACGCCAGTTATTACTTCCAGTAGCTATGATTAGTTTTGTTTCATTAAGTAATGTACCTACATATTATTACATTGTTATATATTTTAAAAAACTACAAGAGGTTATCAATTCGAATGTATTTTCCTTTTTAATTATTATTTAGTTTTATGTGGAAATCATCACTGATCTGAGAATCATTCACGGTTGTAAAAAATACTTATACAATACTAAAAATAATAGTTATGCAGTAAATATACAATAAAAAATTATAACGATTAGAACCTTAAAGATCAACTACGAACGTAGCGTTTGTCAACTAAGAATTTTCTTTATTTATTATTTCTGCCTATAAATTCATTCATACATTATAATAATTGCACTAGAGTTAGCCATGTAGAATTTAATCAGGTTTATAATTTAACTGATTGCGCCTTTATATAATTTGCGCTTTTTTGCCTTAAAAATGTTTAAATTTTTAGTGAAAATCAGTGATAGGAAACGAATCCATAAAAAAGGTTGCGCCATTGATATGGAAGAGAAGGTGGCAATTAAATGCATAATCCGACTGCGATCGTGGCTTCGCGGCGGGCTAACGGCATGTTTACGCGCTGACCCGCCTTATATGGCGTGAAAGCTCCTCTGCATTGTCCGGTCCTTACTGCACTCGCTATGGTCAGGCCAACACATTCGTATGTGATCACATGTGCTTGATAGCGCCTTACGTTGAAACTCGTTTACGTGTGGACTCCACTTCGAAACATACACAATCTCAAGGGTTGTGATTTGCACGTATTATTAAAAACAAAGGTGTTTCTATCGATGTTCGCACGTTTGTTTTTGCTGTTACAGAAACAAACGTGCAATTTCATTAAAAAAAAATTGTTGCTACAGGGTTAGAAGTTGACACTTGTGAGGCCAGTCACGTGACTTATCGTAGAAATATCATTTCCATTCATTTTTTTTCTAATAACGTTAATCACAGACGTTTGTAGGAAGTCAACTAGCTCACTCCACAGATGTTTATTCTTTCATATTCTCTCATAAACTGCATGTTCATATAATTCGTACTATCGGCAATATTATCTAAAGAATGTAATAATTTAAAACGCAAAAGCACAATAAAGTAAAATTTTCAAAATTATAAAAACATAACCACTAGCAAATTATTTTCGATTGCCTCTCATAAATCAATGGAAATTAGATACCTAATTCTGAATAATTAACACGAATATAATCAGTGATTGGAAGAACTGTCTCAGTTCATACTAGGTTATTTATAACGCGGAAATTGCGTTCCGTCCTGTCAATATTGCATATAGTTTATGACACGGATCGGATTCATTTGACACGGTTATGTCTAACTTACAAAATTTTTAAACTTAAAATTATTACCCGGCGACTTTAAATTTGTAACGAAATAAATTATTGGCTTATTTAAATATATTAATGAATAATTAGAAAAAATAAGCAAAACTAAATATAAGCGTAGCTAAATTTAGAATATTGTCTCGATCTAGATGACGTACGAGATTCTATACAGATTGGAAGGGTGTCGTCATTTGAAGTGTAGATTAAAAGAACGAGCAGTCAGCAAAAGTAGACCAGGTAGGCGTATTTACATCGGCAACTAACAGCATACATATGTGGAAGAACGCCATTTAAATGCAAACGATGTCGCAAAACATATGGCCATCTGATCGTGTACTCCGGATATTAGTCAACAAATCTCCGCCTCTTCATCTCAATATAGAAGGTAGAATCAAACCCATATATAAACGTATTATAGCATGTGTCTGTAAACATGGAGGGGAAGGTGGAAGTTTATCTATCATGCAACCTAAATTCATAGCTTGGGGGTATTTTAAGAAGGAAAAAAAACCAAGTGTATCAAGACTTTCGAGTTACAGTTCAAAATAATAAACGCGTTATATTTATTTGGTTTAACGCTATGTGCTTCATTAACTTTGTGGTAATAAACAGCTGTATTATAGATAACACTGCGTATTGTCAGCCTTGCATCGGCTATAGGAAAAATGATATTTGCATTTTCACAATTTCTAAAATTGTTATTCTGCTGCGATAGCAAATTATTCATCGACAAGTGAAAAAATACGATAAGCTCTTTAAATTTGTGTTTCCAGTAGTTATAGATAATATTTGTTATAGATAATTCACTCAACACACGTATTACATAGTCACAGTAAATATGTAGGAGAAGCGTGGGGCTCGTCTTCGTGTATTGAACTATGATAATAATGAGATTAAACAAAATTTTATTGATTTACTATGATAATTAACGTTGCACATTGGACATAAGGAATAAAAAAATTAAACGGCATTGGTAAGAAGACAAAAAATTGCTTTTTATTTTCGTACATGCATATGTAAACACTCACGCCTGTCACCCAGAGAGAGGCAGAGACTGGACTTCTATTTGACACGATCCTGACACACCTCTCTGTCTTCTGGTTCTCTTCCCTCCTTTACATCCATATATCTACGCATACACGCTCGTCGGTTAAGGGTACTCCTAATCTGGCCTATTTTCAATATATGGCCAATTTGTTCGATTAATCTTCGTCTAGAGCGTCCTTTTCCGACTCTTCCATTAACATCTGCAAATTTATATTGCAGATGTTTATTTTCTTATTACTTACATCATGAAAGTTTTATGCAAATATTCATCATCGCGACCTGAAGGTGACATCGTTTTGTCATGTAAAGCCCACTGTCTATCGTCAAGTGATGTCATTTGCCGCTTTAATCTGAGAAGTTATAAAACCTTTACTCGCAGTTGAAGTTAAAGATAAAGTCATTATTTATTATATAGGTTAGTTACCACGGTTGGTAGGCGGGTTGGCAAACTGCCCTTCTCCTGTATGCCTGGTGCGAGTTCCACAAAATTATTCGAATGACTTCACCATCGCGTTAACCGGTAACGTCATCGGTATCGATATGCGAATACAAGCGAAGAAGTGTGAGTTACAATCGAAGTTAGCCTTTCGATTCGCGTTTGCTCACCACGAATGGCGTTTATTTCTTTTCTTATGTTGGTAGCATGTTCGCTTCGTGAGATAAACTAACCAAATTTAGGACATTTTTGCTTAGTCATCTTAACATGGACATTTCTCATGTCATGCAAAATAGAATCAGGGAAATGGAAGTTCAGGTTCAGAAAGAGTGGCAATCATTAGGATTCAGAGTTTTAGATATTTTAGATTAATTAGTTACTAGGTATTGTAAAGATTATCCAATTAATATATAATAATATATTGTTGTTACTTATACTTGCTATGTTACTCTTAATTTAAATTTGTGATATAATTTAAGACCGATTAATGATTATTAATAAAAGAAAGGTTTATTCAAATTTATTAATTTTAATCCTTATGTAACCTTAAGTTTATCGAGCAAGTAGATGAGTTTGTATATTTGGGCTGCGTATTTAGCAGGGATGGGAGAAATGATAAGGATATAGAATGACGAGTGAATGCGGGAAATAGAGTAAATGGGGCCCTGCACTCTATTGTGAAGAGTCAAAATGTGTCGAAAAAGGCACGTATGGCAATTCACAATGCTGTGTTGGTCCCTACTTTAACGTATGGTAGTGAAAGTTGGGTGTGGCAGAAGAAGCAAGAGAGTAGAATGAACGCAGTAGAAATGCGGTCGTTAAGGAGTATGTTAGGGCTGAATCTTAATGACAGGGTAAGAAATTGTGTAATAAGAGAAGAGTGTGGTTTGCAAGATGATGTTGTGACCAGGATTAAGAAAGGAATGCTTCGGTGGTTTGGTCATGTGGAAATAATGAATGAGGAAAGAGTGACAAAGAAAATTTATGTTGCAGAAGTGAATGGCAGAGTCGGAAAGGGACGTCCTAGGCGAAAATTTATCGACCAAATTGGCGATTTATTGAAAACGGGCCAAATTAGGAGTACCCTTAACCGACGAGCATGTATGCGGAGGTGTATGGATGTGAAGGAGGCAAAAGAGGTGTGTCAGGATCGTGCCAAATGGAAGTCTGTAGTCTCTGCCTACCCCCTGGGTGACAGGCGTGAGTGTTTATGTATGTATGTATATGTAACCTTCCTGCTAACTGATATCCATATTTTCCTCTTTATCCTCAACAACAAAATTAGTATTATGTAGCACTGAGCATGCTAACGTAGTGTTACCACATCTTACAGGCCTGTAATGCAGAACTCCGTCCTTGTTTTTCATCTTTGAGAATGTGTTTTCAATGACAACTCGAGCTTTCATATGTTTTTCATTATAATTATTAGATTCAGCATTTAAAAATGGTGTCAATAGCCATGTGAGTTGGGAATATCCAGAATATCTTAAAGTTAAAATATACTTATATGTCATCTTCAATAATATAGATAGATATTGTTCAGTAATGTTTTACATGTAAATACTTCATATAATTCCAAACATCCCGATAATTTATACTGTGGATATTATTAAATAAAAGGCCTCCTCTCCATTTCGGTGTAAAAATTGCATGTATTTCTTAAAATGTTTTCCCATAGAGATTTGCACCTAACTGTTAACTAATGAAACTATTATAACTATTTGCGAGTAATTTGTGATCTATCTTATATTTTGAAGATAAATTCTCGCAACGACACATAAAATTTTATCTTTCCGAGTAACTGTTCGGGCGGAGATCTAAAATTATCGTAACTAATATGACAGGTTTTATCTAAGAAATTTATGGACGCAGATGTTGTTATATGCCACACTAAACATTTTACTGCTTTCTTTACAGAAATAGCAAAAGTACGAGCGAGTTTATTCCAAATAAATGGAGTCAAGAAAGAACCTCTAATCTTACCAGAGCCAGAAGGCGTTGTCACCACACTCACAGAAAAAGTATACGTGCCAGTCAAAGAGCATCCAGATGTAAGTATATTTTAAATAAATAAACATTTTTGTTATATCCTTATTAAAAAAATCGTAAAACAGCTTATTTTTTTCTAACGTAATTTCTTGGTGACCATATCCATGACCGAAATCGTGGACATGAGAATGCGTAAAACGACTAAATTACTTGACATTTGCTTGTACGTACTACGCGCTTATATTAAAACAAGTAACTGCCAAAAAGAGCTCGAAAACAATTCTTCAATAGACATAACTCCAAATGCTGACAAATTTTTTAACTGAATATCCAGTTCTGAAATAAATTTAAAGTTTCAAGCCATCATTCTTTCACCCGCTCATCGAGAAGTTTTAGTTTAAAGTACAGTACAAAAATTTTACCGAACAGACAAACGAAAAGGAAAGCGAGTTAACAAACTCGCTTTCCTCAAAAAAGGTAAAAAAACGTAGTAAAATGAAAATCGTTTACGGTAGAGAGAATGTCTTACTTAACTTCACGGTTTTAAACAAACAGATTAATAAGAATAGCTTAGAGATTTTGTATCTCACAGTTGTGTTTTTCTAATTCAACTGTCATTCATTTTTCTGTTTCGAAGTAATGGTGTTTTCAAAAAACACGAGCTACGTTGGTATCTACAGAATCAACATATGATGAAATGATGAAAATGATGAAGATTATACGACAATATAAAAGGAATTTAAAACTTTATGTTTCTTATTAGCTGTCGCTATGTTTTAGCAAATAAGTAAATGAATCGATGCATTTCGTAAAGTGGATGGCGTAAGTGACAATTCTATGGAAAAATGCCAGTTGAAGGCATACAGCCATACTGATGCATTTTCTTAGCCATTCTCATGTCGCTTATGTCATTTAGTTGGAAGCAGAAATGGGTACAAATTCAAAGAAACAGAATCAGTCCGTTGGTTCGATTGATTAGTCAGAGCGACAATTTTCAGATATCTTAGATATAACTACTAAAGTTTACCAGAACTATAAATTTTATTTACATAATTTTAAAACCTATTTTTTTTCCACTAATTATTATGTATCCGTATCTTCGCGAAGTGCCCTTGAACTCGGTGCAATATCCAAATGTTAAATATTGATTAAACGATTCATTGATTAGACGCTATCTTATCAATGAATTGTCTTGAAATAAAGCAATGCAACTAAACCGTTGATATTATGAACTCATTTCATAGTATCCAAAACAAAAATAAAATAAAATCTTACCAACGCTACATTGCTACTTGAGCCAGATATAGCTATCTAAAGGAGTTGGCTTGTCATTCAGTATTTATCTTTAAAGGGTGATTTTGGTTCATTACGCTTTAGATCGAGATAAATTGCGCAGGTTGTAAGTTTCATTGCATTGGGAGATACTGTCGACTTAGTTTTGTATAAATAGAAATACAAGGTTGACTGCCTTCTACATTTGGTGGCGTATGTCAGGGCTATCATGAGTAGCGAGGAGTGCGTTTAATCGAGGTGCACACGACTCTCAATGATAGCTTTCATTCAATGTGACTATCATCTTTATCATTACAACGAGCACGCCTTACACTATTCCTATTTAGGCACAAAGGTTGTTGAACTGAATGAATCATTTGTTACATCAATGAATAAAACTGAACCCTCTTTGAAACATAAAAGATATCTGATTGCCGCTGATGAGGCTTATTTTGATACATGATTCGTCGCTACATAATCGGCTCGCACCTACTGGAGTTGGTGTAACTAAGCGCAATCTGTGAAAGCGATCTTTTTATTTAATATGTGCTCTTCATGGGTATGAAGTTGCGACCCAAATATATTTATGGATAACTACAGACGTCTTAGTAATTGCTTTGGTACATTACTAATTAAACTATAGCTTTGAAAGACTTTTTTTATAGGATAGAGTGACAAACGAGCACACAGTCCACCTGGTGGTAAGTGGTTGCTGTGGCCCATAGATATCTACATCTATCCTCGATTACGAATCAAAATACAGATGCGTTGCCACCCGTAAGGACTAAGATGGAGTGCCTCATTTCACGTATATCTATTGCCTTTATAATAGCTTTATAAAACTAAGTTCCTTTGTGAGTACATCATTATAAAAGCCTGTTGGTTTAATTAAATCTACATATTGACACTTAAGTAATACAAGTTAGTATTTAATGCTAGTTAGAAACCGATTGTTGGCGCCATCTACAAGCTTAGTCAACCTTATTCCTTATTTGGTATTGACATTAAAACGCTTTTTCCACTTTAATCACTCGACTTCTAAATATTGTAAATATATGAGTTACGTGTAGCGTTCCCGTTATACCTCATTGTCAAACTTAATTTATTAAAATTGTTTATTCATTTATGTTTAAAAAATACAAACTTTTACAAACTTGAGAAAATAATGAGTACACATCACACCTACATAAATTATTTGAAGCTTTATATTATTAACCGATAATAGTTGCATATTGGTTAAAGGTAATGATGAACTAAGAAATTAAAAAGTTGTGGGTTGGAATCAGCCATTCGAGTTATGTAGTAAATCAATGCTATATTAGTCGTGCAAGTAGCATTGCTAGTATTTTTTTAAATAGTTTTCTATACAGAGTATAGTTAATTTTTATATGTTAATATCAAAATTATACCCGGATGTAGTGGCAAATACTTTTAAATGTTTTTAGCTGAGTAAAAATAAGCTGTGAAATATTTCTGAGATGTGTAAGATGTTGAGAAAACGTTAAAACTAAATATATTTTAAATAGAACACGTCGTTGGGTTTCTTCACGCTTAAAATTTGTTTCTTACAGCCTATTAACAGTTCAATGCTGATGAGGCCTCTTCAATAAATTGCATTGCATTGGATATCTGTCATACCTTAGAATGCCTCGTTGGTCCAGCAGTCATAAGCGCGACTGGTAGTAACGTCCGTCCCAGTTTTGAATCCCGTGTCGGGCCAAAATCGGTTAAACAATTCGGAGTCAGAAAGTTGCCGTTGTTTCACGGCCGTACATCTAAAAGCACGTAAAGTCGTTGATTCTGTGCCTCTCCTCCATAGAACTCTGAGAGTGAGAGAATAGTTGGCGCCTCTTGCACTCTAATCATGTCCTGCGTATGGCTGGCCTCCGTTGTAACTGGCCACCGTGACCGAAATTCGGTCTGAATGACATTATTTGACATAGTTGCAACGCTTGGCTGGTGAGTTGCACACCGCAGTTTTTTTTTAAATTATTTCGACTTTTATCAGGAAAATACCACTGCATATTGTTTGTTTTCCCTCTGTCGCCTCTAATGGCATCCATGAAATTATATGAGGTATTATTTAATTTAAAATTGTGAATTTTGAGTAATAGTGATCGTTTTTAAATTCAAAGATCACTCGGATAATTGTCAAGAGATCTATCAACGAGATCACATGATGTGAACGTGAATTTTAAGATAAATTGAATATGATTTTAAACTTAGATCAAAGAAACCGTTCACAATTATACCCCACAAAGTAATTCCAATTGAAAAATTCTCGGAAGAATTATCATATATATATTTCTTATATACATTCGCAGAGACTATCATATAATTTTAATTTTCACATTGGTAGATGTTGTGGTGTCTTTTTAACGATGTTATTTATTCGTTTTTATTTTATATAAAGCCATCAAATTCAGAATTATTTCGTGTTAGTAATTCCCTTTTAAATAAAAATTTCTCTTTTTGTGGTTGCGCTGAAATACTTGATTTTTTTTACTTACTGCAATTTTTACTTTAATAACGTTTAAATGCATACTATGTAAATTTTAATAATTTTATCAATAAATATCCAAAACGCTTATTTAAAATAAGGTCAACAAAATCTGTTTCGTACAATCTTAGAAATGGAACAGGAATATTTACTTTGACGTTTTATTTGCTCGCAAAATCCCTCGTAGCGTAAAGTAAACGGCAACTACTCTGGAAATAGAGCAAACAGAATGCGTTTCGTATGCCAAGCATACTGTCGAAACAATAGGTTTTGGGGCTTGCTCATAGCACCCGTGACTAACAGCACGAAAAATGTTTTGTAGTTTCTATGACGCTCTGACTCTTGACAACTGAAACAGTACCGTTACAACATTTTAATGATTCACTGTGTGAAACTATAAAGGTACAGTTTCAAGAAGGTGGTACTTTTACCTTGGGATAAATATCGTAATTTTGACGGTTCATTAATATTTTTTTTGTAGCTATGTTGAGACAATCTTCCCATATTTTAACCATAGACAATTTAGGGTGAGTGAAATAAATCATCAATACCATCACAGCCCTCAGTCTACTGCTTAACATGGAGCTCTCCTAAATTATGATACATCTTGAATGTTATTGTAGAATATGTTAAAAAATTGTAAATTTGCTTTGTTTATATTCCAGAATCGTGGCAATTTTATCCTCGGAAATATCAACAATATGCAAAATGTATTTCTAACTAGAACGACCTTCAGGAAACGAGATATTATTATGATGCTGTTATTTAGATGAAGAACAGCATTATATAATACGTACTAAATGTGGTCATCGCCCGATTCTGCAGAGGCGATGAGAAATATACTCGGTTAACATGCATAGGGAAGTGAGTCGGTTCAATCATAGTTGATGGAGAACTACAAGCTTGATTGTGGACTGGTCCCACTGGTTTCCTAGTTGTACCGTATTTTATGATAATAGTGCTGTGAGTTAAATGTCGATGTTGTCGAAGGCAATTTAATACAAGCGTTTGATACGTAAGTCCTGGTCTGGAAATTTTAAACTTTATTAAAAATATACATGACACACTAAATCATAGTTAGTAAATGAAGTTAACGAGTTAAAGTTCTGTTCTGAAACTATCTAGGTTATACTAATAAATAAACTATAGTTTTATTGTTTATAAGAGCCACAAAATAATTTATTATTATTTTCATTTTAAAATACTCCCATAATATATAATACATTTGGTGTTAAATGGAAGCGTTAAAAACAATTTATTTGAAGAGACGGAAATAGTTTTCGAATCTACTATCATACAATAAAAATAGTTTGATAGTTTTGTTTATTCTTGTTTTATAATTTATGTTAATGCTAAAATTTAATCGATACCTTCGTTTAAAAGCTTGCTCAACTTCGCCGTATTAAATCTCACCAGTCCTGTACTGTAACTTTTTGCTAAACATCGTGAAGAACCACATTAAATAAGTAACTATTCTTCGTATCTTGCCTTAGACGCGAATGAATAATTAATTCAAAATCGTGTGCCATTGGATACTATGCCTTATAGTTTTTTTTGCGATCATGGTGTTCTAAATAACATGACAACAATCTCAAAGCAATAGTTTTGATATATTGCCGGCAATTTCATACGTAGAAACTTTTTCATCGGATAAGAGAAAACGCGGTTTAATATTGCCATATTTTTTGTACCAATTGAAATGCATTGAACACTAATCGTCAGCCTAAGCTTATTTTAATACATTACTGAAAATTCCATTTAAATTGGATCAGCCAATGTGTAGATTAGCATGTACAAACGTTTACAGAACAGTCTATTTAGGGTTTTATTAGAAAAATAGATTTAAATCCACACTTGGATTTTCTCCTGTATCGTGGAGGTAGTTTACAAACATAAATTGCACAAGGACAAACATTCAGACCCGGAACAATTATTTGCAGGCCACACAAATATTTGTTCTGTGCGGTACCCGCAAAATTATAGCGTTTTACGTGTCTACTATTTTCTGTCCGTACTGAATACAATACTTAATTTGTACTCGTAACGTTTGTTTGATAGAGAATTCTATTTGAAACTATAGGTACAATATTCAACGGAATTTCAAACATGACAAAAATAAAATCCATCTTCCGACATTAACTTTGTTTAAATTGCCAATTTGTTTTGGCTGTCATCGTATTGCACATATATTTTTAGATAATAACCGTTTTATTTTTCCAACTTATTTGCATTTTGTTAGATGCCATTTTATTTATGAGTATCGGAGCTCGTCAAAAATACTCTTAGTGCGTTCTTACCCAACTGAAAATTTTCCGAGTGAACGCTGTATGTTACGTGTAGTTTGTTCTCTCTTTTTCAGTTTTTTTTGTGTTCAGCAAGGTTTCTTTTTGAAGTGAAAAGTGAGGTTAGATTCGTCTCCTTTTCTGTAGTGGCACAGATTATATATCATGCTAATCAATACGTAAACATCATATTATGGGGTTTGCTCGAAGGTCATTTATACGTACGGTTATAAAATTATTGTATATTGTAAAACTAAAAATAAAATATTTTTTAAAAAACAAAGAACCGGATTCTGTGTCCTTAAAATTATATTTGGTATATTTATGATTAGTGTGTTTTGTCCATGCGATTGAAATTATATTATATTTGTACAAATGTCTGTCATTTTTGCCGTGTGGTGCGTGTAAGAAAAACCACCAAAAAGATCTCAAGACCTCTCGTAAGTGGAAAGTACCAGTGGATCATATGCTTGTCATACATTTCAGGCGGTCGCCCCTAAAGACACTGTAATAACTGTAAGCTTTTACGTGGTAGTGCCACGCTGCTGCTCTATTATTGTTGTAGCACGAATGGGTCTGCTCGACCGGGGTAGGACCACGCTCTTACGGGATACCAGCGTAAAATAGTAGTTTAATGCTGCTATGTTTCGTATGGTGAGTGTAGAGAACCGGAGACCCTTTTTACTAGAAACAAAGTATTCCATCTCAGTCCTCAGGGGTGACGCAACGCATTTGCGATTTGATTTTTAGTTATGGCTAATTGTATATGTCTATGGGCCATAGCGTTAACCACTGAGCCGTGGTAGCTCAGTGGTTAACGCTCGCTGTAAATATAACAGAACGCGAGTAACCCGGGTTCGATCCCCGCCGGCGCCAATAAACGGATATCTTTTTTTTATAAACAAAGGGTTTGAAACAAATTTTAAACAATTTAAGCATAGGTGAAGGAAAACATCGTGAGGAAACCTGCATGTCTGAGGAATAAGAAAAAAAAAATATTTCGAAGACATGTGAAGTTCGTCAACACGCATTTGGGCAGCGCGGCGGACACTTCCTTGCCCTAAAACCCTCTCAGAAATGAGGGGAGGCCTGAGCCCAGCAGTGGGACGTATATAGGCTGTAACTTTACTTTACTTTACTATGGGCCATAGCATCCACTTACCATCAGGTGGACTCTGTGCTCGTTTGTCACCTTCTTTCAGTTTTTACATTTAACATCTGGCTAAAACTAACTATTCTCCTAATCGGTGCTATCGCGTTTCATGACAAACCTTCGGATTTGATAGTTTTTAATAATTATGAAGTCATAATTAACTAGTTTTGTTAAAACTAGATTGTACAACCAGTGCGTGTTGCCTTACGGATCTGAGACGTGGTCCTTCACTGCTGGCCGTATGAGGACGCTCAGCGAGCTATGGAGAGGGCTATGCTCGGAGTTTCTCTGCGTGATAGACTCAGAAATGAAGATATCCGCAGTAAAATCAGGGTGACCGACATAGCCCAACGGATTAGTAAGCTGAAGTGGCAATGGGGCGGCCATATAGATCGAAGAACCGATAACCGATGGGGAAGAAAGGTTCTCGAGTGGCAGCCTCGTACCGGTAGGCGTAGTGTAGGGCGACCCCCACTAGATGGAGTGACGACTTGGTAAGACATGCAGGAAGTCGGTGGATGCAGGTGGCTCAGGACCATGCTTTGTGGCATTACTTGGGGGAGGCCTATGTTCAGCAGTGGATTTGTGACAGGCTGTAATGATAATGATAATGATGAATTAACTAGTAATCAATTATCATTTTTGCCTTTAAATACTCTTAGAAAAAATCTTAAAATGCGAAGTCTAATGCGATAATTTGTAAACGCACAAACAGTATGTGCTCAATCATTCGCAAGTGCAAACACCAGTAAAAGCTCGCCGATGTTCAAATATAAAACAATTTGATCTAGTACAGTACGAAACGCATTTGGGTTATGACCAGGAAGGCAATTTACAGTGATGTAAACGATATTTCGACATATTTACAAAAGCATATACATAGACTTTTAACTGTTTTTTTTTGTTTTGTTGGTTTTTCCGATGAATGCAAACGCCTGGAGAGATTTACAAGATATATGGTAAAAAACTTTCCATCGCTTTCTTACAAGAGAATTCAGATATGGAGTACTATTTACCCTTATAAGCAATTAATTTAATAAAACATCTACTTCTAAAACATTATCCAGAAAAAGTCGCGAAAAAGTATTTAATGAGTGGGCGACAGTAGGAATTCACAATAACAGACGAAGTTAATATTATGAACTTTACCATTAAATATCATATAATCTTTCCGATACTTTTAGTGTCTCAAAAATGATTCAATAATGTTTTTGTATAGAAAAGGGTGACAAACGAGCACACAGTTCACCTGATTGTAAGTGATTGCTGTGGCCCATAGACATCTACATCTATACTTGATTACGAATCAAAATGCAGATGCGTTGTCACCCCTGAGGACTAAGATGCAATGCCTTGTTTCCAGTAAAAAGGGTCTCCGGTTCTCTACACTCACCATACGAAACACAGCAGCATTAAGCTACTATTTGGCGCTGGTATTCTGTGAGAGCGTGGTCCTTCCCCGGTCGAGCCGACCCATTAGTGCTGCAACCATACTTCTTATATAACTGCAGCATGGCTCTACCAATATATTTAAGGGTCCTTCTGTCTTAAGTTATTACGTAATTAGCTAACATTACAACATCTTATTGTGACTATATCAATATTAAAAATATTTTATGTTTTAAATAAATAGATTGACTTGGGCCATCACATGAAAATACAATGTATCTCGCAAGTAATACATAATATATTAAATTCGATTGCTTAGTGCGACATTTATTAAGGTGCAATAAAGTGTAAATAAATAAATAAATTGTTTTAGTAATATACTTACATGTTTTAAAATTAGATTACTTGTTACTGGTAAAGTAATTGGCATATACATTTTCTTTCGTTGTTATTAGAAAGACGCTGCTAACTTATCTTCTCGTTTGTTTAGTCGCCTTTTGCCATCCACGGGGCGATATGGGATATTCTTACAATTCTATATGATCCCCGAATAAGTAGTCCTGAACAGTCTAAAATATGACCACTTTGATATAAAGGAAAGAGATGAAACATTTTTTCTTTGTGCAATCTAACGACGTGTAAGCGGTTCTTGTTTATCGCTGATATAGTTACTTTGTGAAATTTTTATGAAGTTTTCTTAGCGGAAGTCGATGTTGGTACATTAAAATGTTATTTGTGTAATAAAATTTTCGGCGTGGGATCTGCTAATTTCCGTTACATTTATTTCTTCCTTGTGTTTGGTCAGACGAGGTGGCGATAAATGATTCATGAAGCACTACTTTTGCAAAATTTCTCCTAGACGATATTTCGGTTTCTTTTTATAGAAAATTCCACCCTTGCATAATTTATATTTTATTCAGAGTTAAATTATTGATCGAAATTCCAGAACTATTCAAGGCACGAGCTGTTTCACTTAACTGTAAAATTTTATAGTTTTCGATTCATATCATATAACATGACTTCCTATGAAATAGGAAGTTGTTAACTGCAAGGAATACGGAGTGACATGCTTAGGTACAAACACCTCACTCTGCCTGATGATAGTAAATGGATATTGCGGCCCATAGACATTTAAATCTATACTCGATTAAGAATGAAAATGCAGATGCGTTTTACCCCAGAGGACTAAAATGAAATGCCTTGTTTCCATTTACAAAGGTCTCCGGTTCACTACACTCACCATACGAAACACAGCGTTATTTTGCTGTTTTTAAGCTGGTCTTCTGCGAGATCGTGGCACCTTACCCTGGTCGAGCCGACCCACTCGTGTTGCCATAATATAGCGGCAGCGTAGCACTACCGCATAAAATCTAAAGTATCATCGATATTAAAATAATATATGTATCAGTAAGATAAATTGGCTATAGGCCGATATATATATATATATATATATATATATATATATATATATATATATATATATATATATATATATATATATATATATATATATCATATAACACGAGTTCCTAGAAATATAGGAAGTTGTGAACTACAAAAAATACAATGACAAGCTTAGGTGCAATATACGATTGCTACTTATGTTCGATGTTACTTCGAAAAGGAAGCCTCATCCTCTTTACGTATAATTTGGACTGTCTGTTGTGTAATGTGTTATTCTTCGCGTCATCATCCCTAAAAAGTCTATTGCTGGATAGACCGGTCCTATACTAGGGAGCTTTCGCGTAATTGGAATGATTGACAGTACGAAATATTCAGCGGTGAATCCCTCCACTGTAGAAAGGCTTAATTTTAACTGTGAACTCTTTTCGTACTGATGAGAAGGAGAATTATGATCTATGTGAAGACTAATGATATCTTATATTTACGCGAACTGCATGGGTGCACCATGAGTGGATGGGTGCTACGAAGCACTCGAAACGTCGGGAATTAAAAATAAGTAAATCAAAGGCGATAAAATTCGTAAAAATAGTTTTATTCAATATACGAGTAGGTGTTTTTATCTTTATGTGTATATGCTTAAATACTGAAACTATAATTTTAATTTGTCAAATGCTTTTTTTTGTCTCGACTTTATCTATTCCATTTCAATGAAATACTTGTAGTATAGAAAGAAAAAGAAAGTGTAATATTCGATAGTTATTCAGATATCAGATAGATCTGCTTTTGTCGATATCGACAAGAAAAAATATTTAAAAATTATTTGAGGTTCGTACTTACCTATTTATAGTAAAACAATTTTTATTATTTGTGTTGTTGTTTCGTAGAGGTTCTTTAACGATATAACATCGTTTTTGTTTTGATTTTCCCCACATGTTTAAAAATCTAATCTACCTGATAAGCTTCTACCTAAATAAGTGACAAATTAAAAAAATGAAGTGATATTCACTCCACTTCTTCTACATTTGTCTAACATGCCTCGTATATCACCTGACTGAATATTTCTCTAATAAGAGATAAAAGGTACTTACAGTTGCTCTGTGCGTTGTACGTAATGAGGTTGATTAGATTGGTCAGGCTATGTTAACCGTCGGGTCATAGATCACAACCAATAGGCAACTTGACTAAACAAGGAATCGTTTTATATATGACCAATAAATATTATCGCCTAGTTACAAAATTAGAAACCTGACTGTTATAGATCGAAATAAATGCCTAGTTATAGTGATTTCTAATATTTTCGCGAATATAACATATTGGGTGAAACAAATTTAACAGATTTAATAGCGTTTAACCATTTACTTTAGTTAAGCGACAGTAGCATAATAGCGTTTAACCATTTACTTTAGTTAAGCGACAGTAGCATAATGGCAGGGCGCGGACCGCGAACTCAAAAAGTTCGTGGGTTCGAATCCGCCATTTTACTGGCGTGAACCACACGTAACACAAGCAATTTAAGCTTACCACGTGTGGTTAAGGGGAATATTAGTAATGTTTATAGCGTTGTTAATATTCTTATTAAAGTATTTAAAAAAAATTGAAGTAAAAAAATAAAACAAAATTTACTAATTTTACCATTACCACCATATATCGGAAGCCATGAGATCCTTCAGTACTTTTTTCTCTTTTGACCTCCTTTTTTTTTTTTTTTTTTTTTTTTTTTATAGAATAGGCTGACAAACGAGCACACAGTCCACCTGATGGTAAGTGGTTGCTGCGGCCCATAGACATCTACATCTATCTTCCATTACAAATCAAAATGCAGATGCGTTGTCACCCGTGAGGACTGAGATGGAATGCCTCATTTCCAGTAGAAAGGGTCTCCGGTTCTCTACACTCACCATACGAAATACAGCAGCATTAAGCTACTATTTCACGCTGGTATTCAAAGCCTCCTTTTCAGCTTACTGACCCGTTAGGCTATGTAGGTAAATCAGGTCAACTGCGGATTTTTTTAAAGAAGCACACAGTCTACATAATGGTAAGTGAATATTGTGACCCATTGACATCTAAATCTATTATCGATAAAGAATTAAAACGCAGATGCGTTTTCACCTCTGAGGACTAAGATGAAATGCCTCGTCCCCAGTAAAAAGGGTCTCCGGTTTTCTACACTCACCATACGAAACACAGCGTTATCCTGCTGTTTTACGCTGGCATTCTGTGAGAGCGGGGTGTTCTACCCTGGATGAGCCGTCCCGTTTATGCTGCTATAATATGCTCTACCACGTAAAAGCTAAAGCATCATCGATATTAAAATAATATCTACGTATCAGGTAGTAGGATAAAGTGGCCGGCCATTTAGCTTAAAGAACCGATAACAAGGAAGAAAAGAATTAGAATACCAGTCTCTAGTAGTTAAGTGAAGAGTAGGTATCTTGGCTCCGCACTGAATGGATATCACCAAATAAGACGTACATGAAGTCGGAGGATGCCGGTGACTCGGGATCGTAATTTGTGGTGTTTCTTGGGAAAGGCTGATGTTTAGCAGTGGACTTGTGAAGGGATGTAACCATGACCGTGTTTACTCCTACGGGATAAAATATGATGATAGATTCTCCTACACTGCTACCACATGGCTTCATATGAATAAATTATACTTTGTTTATTAACTTTCCGTTATGAAAATCAATGATTTTCAAAACATCGGGAAGTTATTGTTTTCACCCCGGTTTTTGAAAATCGAGTTCTCATCAGGTCTCGACGTTTCGGGGTCCTAGAAAGCTATTCTGGCTATTTTTGCGATGATGTCCGTATGTATGTATGTGTGTGTGGTTACGTAGGTATGTAAACATGTAAAAATCTCATAAATTTGTAACGGAGTGTCCGATCGCAAGGCGGTTTGTGGTATCTGAAAGGAAGCTAAGACTCTAATAGTAATAAATACAATAATACTACAGTAATGCGACTGCTGATCATGTGATCCTGGGTTCAAATCCCGGGTCGGGCCAAAAAACCAATTATTGAGTTTTTCTGTGAAGAAATTCTCAAAAGTTGGCGGTGTCTCACCCCCGTGCCTCGAAAAGCACGTAAAGCCGTTGGTCCTGCGCTTGATCTCTCTCCCGGTCGTGTCGGTATACCGTTCCATCGGATTACGAGAGTGAGGGAATAGAGAGTGCACCTGTGCTTGCGCATACACCTGGGCACTATAATTCTGACCTGCGCCGATGGCTAGCCTCTGTTGAGGCAGGTCGCCGTGACCGAAATTCGGTTTGGAGGACTTTAATACTACAACATGGGACCTGAGCGACACGCGACACATACACACTTTTACATTTTATTGTATTGTTATAAAAACCCATATTTATCGTGTTCCATGTTTATATGATTTTTTTAATAGGATAAGGGTGACAAAAGAGCATACAGTCCATTTGAAGATAAGCGGATGCTGTAGATGTCTATGGATGGACCATAGACATCAACAATTATCTTCGATTGAAAATCGATCTATTTTGCGCTAAATTATTAATTACAACAAAGAACAAATTGCCAGCTGTACTACTTGCCTAGTGTGTCATAAAGGTGACGAATGGGTTATTGGATTGAGGATTTTGCAGGCGATGGGTTAGCTACCTAACTTCTTTTTGTGGTCAGAGTAGCTCGCTGTTCTTTGGACTCTGACTTTCCTCTCGTGGATTACTGGCTTGACACTATGTATGTATGTTTATCGTTAGTATATAACACAGCTGCATTTTGGTAACATACTAGTTTCTAGTTTTTTTAAGAAACTAATAAATTTACATATAGCTACAAAAGTTAGCTACAATGTCCGAGTATTTTCTTCAATGTAATTTCACCGTGCATCAGTGATAAACGCAGGTCACCGTGCGATGGGGAGGTTGGGCAAACAGCTTTACTCAGTCAACCGGTAGGTCACGGGTCGCTCGTTATGCCCTCGTTCCCGAGTCTTAGACAATGTACAATAATGAACCTATTAGATGCATACAATTTATGTATATCTAGCTGTTTTACATAGATTTAGATATATTTATTGACCTTCAAATATTACTTCAACCTGGCTCACTTAGCATTGGTCATTAAAACTCCAAAATTGCTATTAGCAATTCCAGTTAACACCGCTGGCCGTATGGGGACGCTCAAGGTCGCTCAGCGAGCTATGCTCGGAGTTTCTCTGCGTGATAGACTCAGAAATGAGCATATCCGCAGTAGAACCAGAGTGACCGACATAGCCCAACGGATTAGTAAGCTGAAGTGGCAATGGGCCGGACATATAGCTCGAAGAACCGATAACCAATGGGGAAGAAAGGTTCTCGAGTGGCAGCCTCGTACCGGTAAGCGTAGTGTGGGGCGACTCCTCACTAGATGGAGTGACGACCTGGTAAGACATGCAGGAAGTCGATGAATGTAGGTGGCTCAGGGCCTTGCTTTGTGGCATTACTTGTGGGAGGCCTAGCAGCAGTGGACTTGTGAAGGGCTGTAATGATGATGATTAATTCCAGTTAATAGCAATTGTGAAGTTTTAGTTTACCATATGCATGGTGCTAAAAAAGAAATTCTACGCGTCGTAAGATGATCCATTACACCACGTCATCCTGGTGGTGTCGTCCAAGCTGATAGAGAATAATTGAAACAGGACATGGGCGGAGACATCCTACCGACATCAACTGATAAAAATAAGAAAGCGGAGTAGCAACTGCGGCAAATATCCCCCCGTATAAGGCAATCTGTTGGTGATGCTTATTTTCAGCTCTGGACCTTGATAAGCTGCTCTGATGATGATGGAAAGTTAAATTAAAAGTATTTCATAACACGTGTATTCCTCTTTAAAAATTGGAGGAGGATTGTGTCCAGCAATGGGACAACATTCAGGTGATCATGTGATGAAAAGTATCTGAATTTTTACATGGATTCCCATCTATATCTAATGTGAATAAAAAACGATTAGGTGTCACTTCTACCATTAGTCAGACCTGAAGCAATACTTTCGCACGCTATACTTTCGCACGCTATACTTTCGCACGCTATACTTTCGCACGCTATACCGTCTTGACTCTCTCTTTACGGACTAAGAAAGGATTCCTTATAGCGGACTCCTTTTACATAGGCAACAAGCACATTACAACTTTTGATATAGAAATGAAAATCAGTTTTTACCAAATCGCTCCCTTGTTCTGGGTTTACGCCGCAATAATGGCTATAGGAATAGCGTTGCCAGGCGTCCGGATAAAGCCGGACACAGTTAGGCTTTTTTGTTGCGTGTCTCGCCAAATTAGACGGTGTCCGGCTTTTGTTAGGCTTTTTATATTTTACCATTTTTTACATTTTTATGTACTTAAATACATACTATTGCAATTATTGAAACTAATATTGTAATAAATATTGAATGATTAATAATAAAGAACACTGATTCATTCAATTTTATTGTCATTTCATTAGAATTTAAGATTTTGTGGTAAATCATATAGGTAAGCATAGTTTTACTTTAAAAATATATCATCGTGTTATACTAAGACTGAATATTTAAGGGTGTTCGGCCTTTTTATCAAAATGTCCGGCTAAGCTGGATGGTCTGTCCGGCTTTTCGGTTTAGACCTGGCAACCCTATGTAGGAAACTTATTACGTTTTCTTTCGATGTTGGATAATAGTTTTTTTTATATAAGTCAGGGCCATATTTATCGAAATGTATAATTATAGTAGATACATTGATTATCCTTACCTAATTCTTAAGGGTACAGAAAATCATATATTAATAGTCTAGTCAGATATTTCCGATTAGTTTCAAGCGCAGCTGTACAGATCATTAAAACCTAATTGATTTATCTTACACAACAGAGCGACGTTGCCGTGAAATAAGTTATTGTTGGAATATGACGTCATTACTGTTTCTCATAAATCATTACATCGTAGTCCTGTGTCATACTCAATTATTAAGCAAATTCATATATTGATACATTTTATATATATATATATATATATATATATATATATATATATATATATATATATATATATATATATATATGAATATGAAGAACGCTGAGATCCTGTACTTGATGGAAGCAAACGTTTACAAAGGACTAAAGTATTTTCTTCTTATTATAGTAATAATAAATATATTGTAGTTTATGCATAAAATGGCATTGTTTATACACTTTATTTTAAAGTTGACCCGTGCATTTACATGTTTCGCTAAATAAATAATTATCTTGTATAATATATTATACTGATTTTATAAAAAAAATGATCCGTCGGTCTTTAGTTCTTCTTCATCACTCTCACACAATACCAGCGTGAAATAGCAGCTTAATAGTGCTGTGTCTCATATATGGTGAGATCTGGAGACCCTTTATACTGGAAACGAGGCATTCCATCTTAGTCCTCAGGGGAGACAACGCATCTGCGTTTTGATTCTTAATCGAGGATAAATGTAGATGTCTATGGGCCACAGCAACCACTTACCATCAGATGGACTGTATGCTCGTTAGTGACCCTTATTCAATTAAAAAATCCTCACTTTACAACCGCCGTCTTTCTCAGCTGTATACAGACAGAATTTAGGTAATAAAAACCGTAAAATAAAGAAAAAGGATGAAATAATGTTGAACAACATACATGTATCTTTTAGGAAACCGTAAAATATAAAAAAGAAGAAATAATGTTGAACAATATGCATATATCTTTTCGGAAACCGTAAAATATAAAAAAGAAGAAATAATGTTGAACAACATGCATGTATCTTTTAGGAAACCGTAAAATATAAAAAAGAAGAAATAATGTTGAACAACATGCATGTATCTTTTAGGAATACGTAAAATATAAAAAAGAAGAAATAATGTTGAACAACATGCATGTATCTTTAAGGAAAACGTAAAATATAAAAAAGAAGAAATAATGTTGAACAACATGCATGTATCTTTTAGGAAACCGTAAAATAGAAAAAATGTTAAACAACATGCATGTATCTTTTAAGAATTTGTAAAAAATACAACCTTATATTTATGTTAAAATAGTTTGAACGGTGTGCATTCGGTCTAACGTAAACTTTGCAACAACAAAGCCCCGCGGCAACAGTCAGTATGGCACGTCGTGACCACTCCACAAACGACGATTATGCGCGAATTAATCCATCAATCAATTGCAATATAGGACTTGTAATATCCACGTAGCTGCATCTATCTGACACCAGTAATGATCGGTAATCAATAGTGGTCGATAGTTCACGTCACTGTTTGTCTTAAAACTGTAGATGTGTTTTCAGATATATAGACCAAAAGCGAAACGAAAAGGTTAAATACTGGTTTGATGCATTATCCTTTTAGAGATTACAGCATTGACTAGACCACATCGTAGAACTGTGTTTGGCTCCAATTCTCCAATTGCTAGAATGACCAAAGTTGTTTACAAATTTGGCGAAACAATTGATATATTTTTAGGCCCTCCGAACAGGCATCGTCGCACTTTAAGACCATCTCTGATCTCTGTTATATTCTGTAAAACATTTTATTTTCTTTCCGCTTCTATATATTTTTAGTTCTTTATATATTTATCAATTTTTTTATCCTAGTAATATACAAAGTGCTGAGGCTGAGATAGTTATTTCTATATAGTTACTTTATTATTACTTACTACTATTATATATTATTACTATTTTATTTGTATATTTTAGTTACTATTGGTTCACTGTATTAAAAACCATGTAAGGAATGATACAAATGTTAGTGGATCAATAAAAAAATTCAATGGCTTTTTTCAGGGTTGAATTATTTTAAAGAGAAAGAGAGATATAATTATGTCAAATTTCATTAAATTTTATTTAACTTTCCTCTTTATAATTTAATTCGCCCTATATTGGCAGAATTTGCTCCCCATATCATCCCGTGAAAAAGATGACAATGAAACAGGAGATGGGCCGCAGCATCTTCCTGATTACAACTCAAAATAATAAAAACTGCTGTTGCTAACCCGTCTGAGAAGCGTGCCAACTATAGCACGTAGCATATCCCGTCTATGAGGCTGTCCAATGGTCGCCACACACGGTCAGTTCGACTGATCATTCCAACTGATTGGTTCAAACTAAAATTGTTGATGTTTTTTCAAATATTGGATTTTCGATATATCGATAATTATAAATATATCAATATCGGAGTTTGATATATTAGTTTATGTACCCATTTATCGAAAATCCGATATTTTAAAAAATATCGACGGTTTTAGCTCGAACTTATCATTTGGAATGATCAGTTTAAGTGACCGTGTGTGCCGACCATAAAACAAAGGCCTATGTTTAGCATGGGCCTTTGATAGTTTTTTAGCTGTTATTGGGAAGGCATTGTCCAATGCCCATGTTCTGATTTTTTTCCCTCTTTGGACCACCACCGGACGATATAGGGTAGTAGATGTTCATATATCACCACTAACTTACGTATTGTTAAGTAATATGCTTAAAGGTTAAAAGTTAAAGTTGCAGCCTATATACGTCCCACTGCTGGGCACAGGCCTCCCCTCATTTCTGAGAGGGTTTTAGGGCAAGGAAGTGTCTGCCTCGCTGACCCATTGCGTGTTGGCGAACTTCACATGTCTTCGAAATATTTTTTATCTTATTCCTCGGACATGAAGGTTTCCTCACGATGTTTTCCTTCACCTATGCTTAAATTGTTTAAAATTTGTTTCAAACCCTTTGTTTATAAAAAAAAGATATCCGTTTATTGATATGAAAGATCGTTCGGGCTTCTAGAAGAAATATTTTTGTATGCTGCTCAAATTAATTTTGAAAGGATCCGTCCGTAACATATTCCTCCAAAAAATGTATGTATCAGATAAATTCTGAGCTGTTTCTGAAGCCATCTAGATATTCTGTTTTCTTTTCTCAGTTTACGTATAATTTTGCCCAAGCGTTTATAACTTTCAGACGATCCGATTCGAGATATCAAAACACAGTGAGTAAGTGCAACGCATATGCTTTTATAAAGTCAAGAATAGCTGAAAAACAAATGGTCTCATAAACTGAATCCCTAAACAATCACAAAGCCAGTGGTACGATGAACTTCGTGAAGTATTAACAATACAAAGAATTATTGTGTTCATTTCAAAAGTGTCGGACCACAGCGAATGAAATATGAAAACATAACTAAAGAGATAATATGAAGAATCTTCATGCAATGATCGTTTTCTCTGTATTCAGTTCTCAGTCATTATAAAAACTTAAAAAAATTAAACAAAGATCCCTACTATTTAATATTATACGTGTTTCATTTAAATTTTCGTATAAAGCTGTTTTTATAAGCTATATTTCCATCGATCACTAGTTTTAGTTATCGATGTATATTTCGATGTGATTGTTTGAGTCACATCGAAATATAGAAATAAATTTAAAGTTCAGCGTAAATATTTGGTACGGGTAATCTATTTTTTGTCGCGATAAAGGTATACTGAGTTTACTATATATTGATACAACAACCAAATAGATGACCCTTAATTATGTATTTTTATTACATACATTGCTACAAAAATATAAAATATTGATCGTTAACGAAGAACCGAAAACTGGTTGTATTTTATAAATGTGTCTTTATTATTTATTCCACAAACGCTATAAGTACAATATAGAATTGTCAAAATAAAGTATTTATACCATTTTTTTAACAATATTGAGCCAGACGTTGAAGTCATTGTTTTCGTATGAGAATATGACAGTCCAAAGATGATAAATATGATCTCTTTTAATTGGGAATAATGTCTTTAGTCGATAGTGTAAAAGTCGATATTTAAAAAGTTTAAACATAATTTCGGGTTTAATTTGCACAAAAATAAAAATATATTCTTGTGTCAATTACAAATTATTCTAAATTATTTTATTTCGTAGATTAGACATAAAAAGTTACGATTTTTATGTCTTGAATACTTGAATTAAAAAAGAATCGTAAATTCGTAATTTTTGTCATTTAGCCTTACCTAAAAAAACCATGATATTAAATTCAATATATACTGACCGTTTATATTACTGTTGCACTGATAGCACTACACCACAATTAGGGCACAAAACTATACCCAATTGTCAACATAGAAATTGCATATTTCGTTTGAACATGAAACGCAATTCTGGACTTTACATGGCAATGTCACGGTGGGTAACTAATATATCCGGATGCCGTTGCACCATAATTCAGCTAATGAGCTTAGTAAATTATGACCATCAATATAATTGACTACGATATTTAGGGTTATATAATAAACTATACTAATACTATTTGTACTAGGATTTTCTTCATTTTTTTTTCACTTAACGTATGCAAACTTTTTGTGTTACCTATGCAGTTCCTTCATTACTGTGTTCTGTTCCGTAGGATATGGGAACTGAGTGTAATTATGGACTGACGCATCGTCTAAGGCTTCAGAGGTGACAAGTTTTAATTCGGTATCTATAGGTTTGAGAAGGATTTAGGATAGATAAAGATTAAAGGATGAAAAGAGATTTTTTTATAGAATAAGGGTGACAAACGAGCACACAGTCCACCTGATGGTAAGTGGATGCTGTGGCTCATAGACATCTACATTTAACCCCGATTAACAATCAAAACGTACGCGTTGTTACCCATGAGGAGTAAAATGGAATGCTTTGTTTCCAGTAAAAAGGGTCTCCGGTTCTCTACACTCACCATACACAGCTGTATTTTACGCTGGTATTCTGTGAAAGCGTGGTTCTTCCCCGGTTGAGCCAACCCATTCGTGCTACAACCATAATACAGCTGCAGCGTGGCGCTACCACTTATGAAGATGCGATCAGTTGTACTGTAACCTTGTTTGTATGACACCATATGACAAGAAAATAATTACAATAATGTATTGGCTACTGCACGTAACAGATGTGGTTGTATTTTTAGTTTATGTGTATTATTCGAGCATAAATAGATTTTACCGCCTTTATTCGTCACCGCAATCGCTGTAATGGAAGGAATAAAATGATTTATTCAATGAGAAATAAGATTAAACAACTATTTTTAATAGTCTGTATGTCCTTCTATTCAACGCAATAACACTAACTTTACGGAGACACATCACGTAGGTGGTACTGATTGGTCATACATTAATCTGTGAACTCGAGTGTTGTTTGTTGTTATAACAGAAGTCCAGTTAAAAGTGAAGTACTAATTATTTCACTTTAAGCTTAAGTGATTTTAAAATTGTAAATGAATATTAAGGTACCTGAGGGTAATATGGTTACCTTAAGTTTTGCCATCCTATAAAACCAAAACTATTAGAAGGATGGAGGCAAAAACACAAAGTCGTATACTATAACTATTATATTATGAAAAAAATAACAAACAATCTTTGGCAATAATTAGGAACACGTCGAAAAGTCTACTTAAAAACTCACTACACCATACCAAAATATTTACTATAATGTGAACTGTTAAATTGACGTCGATAAAGCAGCGCCCTTTTAACTCTTTATAATTTGATTGACCGATGAAGGGCTGTCGTATCACAAAGCCGTTTATACCAACAAAGCTGTAGTTTTGAGTTATAAGAAGGTGAACATATTACCCTCACGTCTATATTTAAAAGAATACGCCTAAGCCCCAAGCTATGGGTGATTTCTGGATTTCAACGACACCGCCACCTACCGGGTCCAATTGTGAATCTAAACCATCCACGAACCCACTCTAAGGCACACAAAAAATTCATCAAAATTGTCCTAATCGGTTTCGAGGACTAACGGCTAGCAATCAATTTTTATATAAAGAGATAACATAAAACAATACTCAATAGTTGTACGATAGCGTAGAAATTCGATAAGACATACAGTAGTAAATGTACAAAGCAATACCTAAGAGACATTGTATTTTTCATAGAAGTGAAGGGTGTAGACAAGCACACAGTGTACCCATTTGTGGCCCATAGACATCTATCTTCAATCTTAGTACTTATATAAAAATTAACATTTGTTTGTTCATATCTAATGCGCTGCTACACCGTTCTTCAGATTGCGTTAAAACTTAGTCAACTTAGTGCTTGCACTTGCACGAAGAATATAAGCATAGTACAATTAACTTATAGTATATGGCGCGCGTATCGTCCGACAATTTTATTTTAAAGTTATATATCATATCATTTCAATATAAGTATTATCAATTCTAATTAAACAATATGACTCTTCCAAATGTCATATTGTTTAATTAGAATTGAAATACTTCCTCCATTATATCTTCAGCGGCAGCAAAGCGCCGGGTACCATATAGTTAAAAATAAAAATGAGATGTATTGTCACTCCTGAACACTAATAACACCTACACCATGCTACACCAGTAGAAAGGGTCTCCGGTTCACACTCAATTTGCGATACATAGTAGGATTATTCAGCTACTCATATTTTACGGCGATTTTCTGTACGAGCGTGGTCATTCCCTAGTCGGGCCTGCCCATTCGAGTTGCAGTGTTCAGTTATAATACGTTGCAACCTGGCTCTAAAGATTTAAATGGCTCTACCACGTGAAATTTAATACTATGTAAGTTTGAATGTTTCATCATCACACGTCATTACAGCCTAACAAAATCTACTGCTGCACATAGACCTTCACACAAATTGCCTTATGGCGGCTCTACACGTTGACCAACATAGTGGCAAATGTTGTGACCAATAGCAATGGAGTAGTGACGATGTACCAGTTCTGGCTCACTTGTAGAGAGGTTGTACCAGTTCTGGCGCACTGAGTCAGAAGTTGTACAAGTACGACGTTCGTCGATTCACGATCCTACGAAAAAAAAAAAAAAACGTTTTGGCATGCTCTGATCACGAATCTGCGGTCCATTTTTGCGTAGGATGTACGGTTCCGGAGATGTGCAGATCAATTAACTCTTATCTAATTGATATCCGCTTCGAGCCTCAACCGTCATTAGCGCTCCATTGTCCTTATCTGCTTATCTATTGTTGATTGACTACCGTCATTATCTATTATTCGTCGGCGTGTGGGTCGGCTTATGCTATTGTATTATACTCCTTTGTTCCTATCTACACTAATCTGACTCATTAATAAAACACATTACCCAATTTTGTTAAAAGTTTTATTTATAAAATACAAAATCTTATTACTTATTATCTATAAAATAGGAGCGAAACATCTCATCCACTAAAATATCGTTGTACAATGTGTTCCCTGTAAATATACTCGTAAAACTATGCATTGAACATCCCTGAAACTTATATAGCAAATACATTAAGCAATATTCGCCACAAACTGAAGTCCACTCATTCTGAATCCTATCAACATTCCAGTTCCATCTTTTACAATTTCTTTTAAAAAACTCTAGATGATATCGTACAGGTGCCCGTCCGAATGAATCAAAATATTGACCGACGTCATTCGTATCGATATATAAAGCTACCCAATGTGACCCTGGTTTATCATCTGTATCCAAATTGCATATTATATACGTTGGTACGTGGGTGTACATGGGTAGTTTATTGGCAGCATAAACATTATTTTCTAGAGTGGGGTGAATCTTTTTCAGATGTTGTTGTACATCTAGTGTATCCATAATATTACTGCTATTAGTAGATTATTACAGTACCAATCTACTCAATGACTAATATAGGAGTGATCAATTATAGTGATTTCTAAATATTAAATTGCATTCTTTGTGTTATACAAATCGTATTTGAGTCACCAATACACTGAACAAGACACGACAGGAAGGACGTAGGAATGTAGAGATAAGCAACAGAATGTAAGGTAAGCTTGTTGACGCATAAAGATACTATCAATTCTACTGCAGAAATTCTTTAGATTAGAATTATTACTCACTGGTACTATATAAGACCAAGCAACTGCAGTCATGGAGTTAGTGTATGGTCGTTTGACCGCAGTGGATCTATCAATACTACGTTTGTGTTACTTCAACGCATCAAAGGCCATGGATGTAAGTGTTTATTCTATTGACAAACTTAGTTTTCTTTCTGTTATTTTCTTACGTGTGTATGATTTAGTGTTAACAAATTATATTTAAATATTATGTGTGTGTATATGGTTAAGCCGTGGTAGCTCAGATGGTTAGCGCAAAATGTAAAATTCACAGTACGCGACCCGGGTTCGATCCCCGCCGGCACCAATTAAATTGTTAATTACAATTTTAAGTGCTGATTTACCACGTGCTCAGCGTAGCCCTAAAACCCTCTCAGAAATGAGAGGAGGCCTATGTTCAGCAGTGGACTTTAATAGGTTGTAACTTTAGCTTTTTTAACTTTTATGATTAAGTGTTAACAAATTGATATTAACATGATAACTGTGTTGTTGCAGAAATCATTGAGCTTCGATGAAAATACCTATAAACAGTATTACTACTCGCCACTCTCCCCTCAAGAAGAGAGTGATGACATCGTCATTAATAATAACACATGCGATGGTGGAAAAAGAAAATCGCAATCGATTGATCATTTTTTTGAAGCTGAATCAAAAATAAAAAAGAGGAAGCTGTTATCATCAACCGTAGCACGAGCCGCTAGAGATGGTGTATCATACATTTCTACTAATTCTGACGACGGAGACCAAGCGACGCATCTCATCAAAATTGAAATGTACGATATGAAGAAGCTATCCAAGATTCCAACTACTGATCATTGGAAACATGCTTCCACGAGGATTAAATATTACGTAAAGACTAATAAGGATAGCATCTACGACAACACAAACGCCCTCGTATACAATATTACAAAGACAATAGCAGAAAGTGAAAAAGTTAAAAAATACTTTTTTAACAATGACAGTCATTAGCTGATCATTAGTGAATGTGATTCTGTTTACTTAAATTACAGGAAGACAAGAGCAGAAGAAAGAGATGAGTGTGGCATACGTGTACAGAACACATCATTGAAGAACAAAACTACAACACTGAGTGGAGATGAAAACGAGAAGAATATGCAGTACTCAAGAGCTGAATATCCATTCTTCAGTTCAAAATCTAGCCGGTTGCTCAGTTTCGAAAACTGGCCTCTCGTTATGCGACACAAACCTGAAGATCTTGCAGAAGCCGGTTTCTTTTATACTGGCCATGCAGACAGGACCAAGTGTTTCCATTGTGGTGGTGGCTTAAAAGATTGGGAAGATGATGATGATCCTTGGCAGCAGCATGTTCAGTGGTTTAGTCAGTGTGCTTATGTAAAATTTAAACTCGAACAGAGTTTTGTATTACATTAAATAGAATTTATAAAGAAATAAAAAAATAATATATTGCATACAATTTGTTTTATTTAATTTTATAATGTTTCACATAGTTACATACACACAAAATGCATTACACATAACTCATAAAATCTATCACACAACACATATTATAACCTTAACTACTATAGTCTACAGTAACATTTCTGTTTTTATCTATCTCAATAATATTATCAAACTCAGCATAAACTATACAGTTAATTGTTTGTATTAGTGAGGATTCAAATCGTACTTCTAATCTTACACTACCATGCTTTATGAGATTCCAATGAGCTGATGAGTTGGCTGATAAATCAGGAGTTAAGTCAAATGCTAATAGACAGTAACCTTTGGCATACTGTTCACAAGAGATTCCATTTCCTTCATTAAGAAAGTGAATACCAGTTCCCGAGAATAGAGTATGATATGCTGATGTAAATATGCTATTATTAAAAGATGGTTGCAAAGCTTTTGAAGGTATTTGTTGACCATCAATATATAAGCTGAAAGAATTAATACCATAGTTTTCAAAGTTAAATGGATTTTTAGTAAGGGAACCATTAAATGCAGAATTGTTCACAAATCCAATTATACATCTTTTGGGTACCTGCCCTAAAAATATATTATCAAGAGTTTTTCCTTGAACACCCGATGGAATTGTTAAAACTTTTACTTCAGCTCGAGTAATAGGATATTTAGCAGTGGTAGAAGCTAAAACTTTTTGATGTGCGAGTAATACACTTGGATTAATTCGTGCTCGTCGAACAATAAGAGTTGCATCCGTAATGCAAACTTTAAACTTTACATCGTTTGACCCAGCAATTAAATTAAAGCTCTCTCTAGATCGAACCAATTTAACACTCATTTCAACACCATTAATTAAAAATTTATCTTGGTTGAAAATGTCACCGTGAAGATGACCAATCATTTCTATTTCCTTACTTTCACTAATCAATTCCTGTCTTTTAACAAATCCTATGTTTTTACCATCCGTAGAATCCATTTTTCCTGCTGTATCATCATACCAAAGACTACAAGTAAGATGAGATTGTTTAGCAGCAGGAGCATAGTTTAAAAGGGTTTCCATGTATGCTCGATATGCATAGGTATTATTAGGTGGTGATACAAGTTTTTGGTTTAAATAAACATCAAGTTGACTAAAAAGTGAATGCAGCCAATTATTTACAGGTGCTACTATTGTAGTAGATATCAAGTTAGTTGAATCTTGATTTAATACTTTTGCCTTTATGTGGAGTAATGTATGAGACAAATCTATGTAGTCATCGCCTGTCCCAGGAACTTGAAACTCGATAGGTCCATCATCACCAAGAGATGAAATTGGTTTATAATGAATCCACAATCCATTTTCAATGCTAGTTTGTGTAGACGGTAGTGCAAACAAATCCAATTCTGACTTAACGCACTCGCAAGAATGATTATGAAGGAAAGACATATTTAATTTGAAAATATATCTTTGTTATTTTTTGGTTTTAGACCAAGTTTTTTCGCAGCTTTCACTTTAGCAGTTAATGGTGGAATGAACGAGGTCAATCGTTTTCTTTTAGTTTTATACCCAGATCCTGTCATGTTAAATTGATCAATTTTCTCATCAGCCTTTCGTTTTAAATTCGTACTAACTTGCTTTAGACGATCTTTTATTGAGGCTTCCATAGGACGCGCTTGAACCATATCCGATAAAAGTCCTACTCCAGCGCTTAATGCCTCCTTACCAATCACTCGAGCACCACTTGAAAGTAAAGGTAAAACTGATCTAAATAACCCCCCTAAGAAGCTCCCAATACCATGACCGCGTTGGTATGGTGCACCCTTATAAATTACTCCAACTCCTGACCCAGCTTGATGTGTATAATAATTTTCATATGGACATTTATGATGATCACGAAGGGAATTCATTATTATAATTTTCGGAAATGTAGTTTAATACACACGGTTCCAAACTGGAATGGTATTTTTTGTCCTGTGCTCGATCTTATAACTATTTCCAGCGTATCGAACTCTCTTCGCATAACAGGTAAGTAGTGAGGTTGAGAGAAAACGTGCATTTTATTTGCACCATAAATGTATTTTGTAGGATCTAATGAAATGACTCTTAGTAAAGGAGTCATAACATCACCCACAATCTGAGGATCGATAATGTCACAATATAGAAAGAGTTGAGATGGTAACCCTAAGTGTAAATTAGCAGGACACTTTCCAAAATTTCTCTCTAGGAGATTTTTATTTGGTTCATAACCTAGTTGTAAACTTAATTTGGGTGATAATGTTACGGATGTTATATTTTTATCCAAAACAGAAATAGACACAAATTTTGTTATTTCATCATAGCGAAATTTCAAGTTCTCTCCGATACCATTTAACACTCTTAAAATATGCTCAACGTTATCATAGTTGGTAGCTGGAATATGTTTTATGTAGTACACTGTGGATGGTTTATCTTCATTAGGCATTAACATAGATTTTGTAATGTATATAACATTTTCATGATCTTGAACAGTAAACATGGTACATGGATATTGAAACTCGACAACTCCAACCGACCATTCACCTTCTAATTTAATAGCTTTCGGTAATTTCGTTGAAAAATTTGTGGTCTTGTTATCAGGAAAATATTCCATTGAACTATTGCTGAGCAAAGTTAAATAAAAACTTTCTTTATTCATATTTCTTTTAAACTAGAAGCTAAAATCCAACTGTTAAATTTATCTGGATAACCTTTCCACTTCACTAATACTTCTTTTCTGTTACCTGAGTAACGAGTGTCAATTATTTTATCTATTTTATATTGTGAGGTGGGGTTGTAAGTGATTTTCTGTAATTCTCTTTCATAAAAAGTACCAACTATTGGTTCATTTTGTAAATCTGTTATTGTATAAACAACCCATGGAGATCTATCAATTATTGAAGATATAATAAATATTTCATCACTCCAATTTGATTCATATCCTTTTTGGAAAGCATGTTTATATTTAGTTATTCGAACATAATCACCCACATTGAAATTTGGTTTAGGATTTTCTAAAGAAAGTTTGTTTGACCGTCTATCATAAAGATTAGTCCAAACTGTCATAATATTGTTGGAATTTACATCACATGGGCACATCTTAATACTAGAGTGAAAGCTGTGATTGTAAGAGTATATTAAATCTTGTAAAACATCTATATATCTATAAGTATTATTATGAGTGAAATAACGCCACATTTTCATTTTTAGTGTTCTTTGAAATCGTTCAACAATACTGGCCTTAATGTCAGGATTGTTAGTGGTATAGTAATTAATCTTTTTGGATTTAAAGTATTTTTGTACATCTTTTGAAACAAATTCTGTACCTTTATCAGATTGTATGTGAGTAGGTGTTAAATTACTTTCAGTAAATATACTTTCAAAACATTCTTTAGTTGTTTCTGAGTTTTTCTTTTTCATTGGTCTTGCAAAAGCATATTTACTAAATACATCAATAACACAAAGTATATACTTGAAACCATCATTATATTGAGAATAAGTTCGCATATCACTTAAATCAGCTTGCCACAGTTCATTAATATTTGATAGAATGTACCTATTACGCGGGAATTTTTTTCGAATGGGTTTATGTAATGTGTATGTTTCTTGTGATTTTAACCATTCCTTTACTTGCTTTTTATTCATTTTACCCTTCATGGCTTTTGATAATTTATCAATACTACCAAAACCAGCGGGATTAGATGGATCATAATAAATCCTGTTAATTTCTTCTAGTACGGGGTCCATTTTTCCCACTCAAGCCTTTTACGTATTTTAGTTGTAGACTTTTTATCTCTACTGCTCGGTGTAGAAAACTCTTGAAATTCAATCTCAGAGGGTTTGTTCAGATCTTTTGCTTGAAGTTGGTTAATAAACTCACATCTCTTTGGATTTCCAATATAAGTAAGTGGTACTTTAATATCTTTTAATGCTTCAGCAAATCTATCCCAACCTACTGGATCACTTCTTTTTAAGGGTCTTAGTGAATCATTTATTAAATCAACAATATTACTTCCAGGAATTTTTTCATTATCAATTGTGACTGTACCTTCATTATCCCAATGTATTTTACCTCTACTTGTTTCAACTAAGTTTAATAATAACTGTCCTTTTTTATTATAAGTTTTTGGTATTAAACTGAGTATTTGAGCTGGTGTGTAAAGTGGATTTTCAACATTTTCTTTACTTTTGATGGATCGATTCTCCTCCAACAAAGATTCAGCATCAACTGAAGTTTTTAGATCTCTATCTTTATTTTTAAAACCAATTTTAGACTCGTTTGAATCTTCATTAGATGTATCAGAATAAATTGGTAATCTGAGTGGTTGACGATCCTCTTCGGTAAAATGAAGGTATCTTTGCAGTGTTTGTAAATATAACATCCATTTCTTTCGGTCTTCCGTCTTACTATTCATAATATTTTGCATTTCGATATCTAATCGAGATAAACTACTACTCGTATTAACCTTATTTTCTTGTTTTAATTTTTCAATCAATCCAGGTTCGATAAGTATCATTTTCTTTGCATTTTCCATGTTAACTGGCTAGTCCACTCACTAATCCACTCAATATTGCACCTAATATTATTGGTAAGAAAGCCCCTCCTTTTTGTATAATTATATTTTTTCTTAGTTTATGTTTACACTTACGCACTAGTTGACGGAGTATATTTTTGTGTTTATTCAATTTTTGTTTATCTTGATCTTTAAGAGGTACTTTTCCTTGTAAAACGTTATGAATACACTCACAAATACAGTTAATTTCTTCTTCATCACACGTTTTAAGTAATGCTCTTTGATATTTTGGTTTAAGCGTATGCAAAGCGTTTAGCAAATGTTTATGCGTTGTGAGTCGACGATGCATCATTTAGCAATGATTTGAAATGTTTGATTCTTGGTGTATTTAAACTCTTTTGTGGGGACGTAGACTGTGCAGAAACCATTAAATGGGAAGACATTTGTCTTGATACGACAAAAATCATTGGTATTCTGTTTTAAATCTACCATTAAATATCCATGCGCCTCTAGAGTTGCATCCCTGTAGGCATCTTCAATAAATTTTGGGTTATCTGGTGACACTTGTCGTGCTAAATATCTTATTTGAGTTTTATCTCGAGGGTTTTTAAAATATATTATATAACTTGAGTTTAAGGATATGTCTCTCTTTGCCCTTTACCCTGATGAAATAAATTTTGTGTTAAATAAAATACACTAAGATTCCTGTGATGACTACCTTTTGTAAATATATCCACAATTCTTCCATCGGACTCTCTCATTAGATCATCAATAATAACAAGATGTGGGTTTTTACCGTCAAACATATTAACATTTGGAATTCCTTGATGGTAGTTAACATTTGGTAAATTATATAAAGGTTGCATTTCATCAAAGCACCATGTGATCTGATTAAAATCACAATTACATATTTCTGTAACTGATTTTATGAAATTTGTTACAAAATTTGACTTCCCACATCCACTTGGCCCCGCCACAATAGCAGTAAACGGATGGATAAAGTGAAACATTATACACGTCTAAAGTTCTAAGGGGTGAAATAAAAAATGAAAGTGTTGGTGTTAACAATTAATATATATTGCAAACATTATATAAAACAGAATGATCTGTATACTATTTCTAACACAATTAGTACATCATAATTTTACAATCAACTCAATCTCAAATAAATGCACACACACACACACACACACGCAAATATAAACAACAATTAACTTAAATTATTTACAATAAAACAACGATTAAATATGTAATAAACTCTACGTCATATTATACTATTATCATTATTTTACAATCAATACAAATTTTATTTACATGCAGACATAAAATTAAAAACTATCAACACTTACATAACGCAGTTTATAATGACCCCAAGCTAATGTTTCAATATTATTATCTAAAATATGCCTCTTTGTGTCATTATATGATAAACCAATCTTATTTAATTTTTGTGTAAAAATTGTGTGTTTAATTGATTTAAATCTAAGCATACTATAATATTGCACTTTTTTATTAAATAGAGAAGACTTATAATTATCCATGGTCATCTTTTTAGTGATACATTTATTTACGCCTTTTGCCTTGGCTATAGTCTTATTCTCTAAGTTAAAAGCGTACATTTTGGATCGTAAACCCACAAATTCTTTCATGATTTTACCATTATTTTCATCTTTAAAAAAACCTAATTTCTTTTTATTTAATTTTGGATATTCAAAAATATTATTTGCATCATAAGCTGAGGTATCAAAGTATGATGAAAGGTCAGGTTTTATATCAGAGTACAAATCATCTGTAAATATATGATATATTAAACTATCCGTATCTGTATACAATAATTTGATTTTACTAAACTTTTTAACCATATAGTTATAATGAAAATCATACATTAATGTTTTTGAAATATCTAAAATGCAAAACCCTAAATAAATTGGTTTGTTATATATTAACTTTGTTTTTCGCAACTGAACCGCAACTAGGTTTTCCGAAAATACTGAAAGACTATGAAATTGTGGTTTAGCGATTAGATCTTGAGCACCTAAAGCTTTGCCCTGGTTCTCCCAGTGTGTAACTAATTTTATGTTAACCCTTTTTTCAATATTCTCCATAGTCTTTCCGAAGACTGAATTATTCATTAATTTATAAAAATCTTTTTCGAAATCTGATTTTGCTAACGTTCTTAATTTTGTGTTTAGATCTACCCCTAACCCAAAAACATTAATACTAATATCATTTAATTTCTCTACTTTTGCTATGTCAGAAATTTTAACTGGAAAGGAAATACCATCAAATTTAAGTTTATTTGCATGTTTAATGTACGATGATACACGATCCGCGTTTTTGTTTACGGTATATAACGCCGAGAGTAACGCCCATTTAAAACAAAAATAATCCTTGCTTTTTACATTTATAACAGCCTTTTTTAATTTTATGTCGCGAGGAAGATCTATGTATGAAGTACCGCGTAGGGGGTTAAATTTATTAACATTCATGTCTATAGATTTTATGTTTTTTAGACTCCATCCACTATCTTTTTTTTCAAATGCACTAATTTTAGTAGTAATTGTATCATTTAAACATGAAAAAAAAATATTTAAGTCATCTCCTTGACAAATAATATAGTTAAGCGTTTGAAAATCGAACGTATCATGAATATCTTTAGTTTGTTGAACAAAATCAGCATGCAATATGAAGTTTACTTTAAAAATTATGTGTTGATGAATACACTCTTGTATTAAAAATAAAATATCATCTTTAATAGAATTTAAAAATAGTTCAGGAGTTTCAAAATTTACCAATGTCGAACTATCTACTCTACTCTTGATTTTATAAGTTAAAATCCTATTTCCAAAAGCAGATTCAATAACACTAACGTTTGATAAAGAATTATGTGAATTTAAAAGATTATTTTTGTGAACATTACTTTTAAAATGATTAGCTAAATACCGTTTCTTGATAAATATATGACACGTTAGACATTCCACTTGATCATCGTTACTGATACTGTTCCCTGCAGAGGTAGGCGCTTCTGCTTCCGTTGTTGGTTTTTTGATGATCTTGGGTTCTTTGCTGCTCGTTCGCTTCGTTCCTCTTCCAAGTTGTAGTGGTTGACTACTAAAATGTTTAAATTTATTAAAAACTGTACAAGACATTGTGTAAATTATGATCGAAATGAATGTTTATTTTACTTACTTAAACTGTGTTTCAACCATCGCACAGTGATTATACAACTCATCATCATACGATGAATCGAACAGTTGATCCTTCTCCATTTCATCACAAACTTTAGACAACTCCTGATTTAATTCGCTGTTGAATAGTTCCGTATTCTCTTCCATGGTTGTGGAGAAGAAAGCACTGGTGCACACTTCACTGAAGTTTGCCATCCTTATAGTAAAGAAGAAAATAGGTAGCAGAGTAAGTAACAGTTCAGTGTTGGTAGACCAACTGATACCCAAATTTCAAATAATGTCCGATATTTAAGTCTAACAAAGGATTAGAAATAGAATATAATGAGTACACGGAAGTAATTTAAGTAAACAGAATCACATTCACTAATGATCAGCTAATGACTGTCATTGTTAAAAAAGTATTTTTTAACTTTTTCACTTTCTGCTATTGTCTTTGTAATATTGTATACGAGGGCGTTTGTGTTGTCGTAGATGCTATCCTTATTAGTCTTTACGTAATATTTAATCCTCGTGGAAGCATGTTTCCAATGATCAGTAGTTGGAATCTTGGATAGCTTCTTCATATCGTACATTTCAATTTTGATGAGATGCGTCGCTTGGTCTCCGTCGTCAGAATTAGTAGAAATGTATGATACACCATCTCTAGCGGCTCGTGCTACGGTTGATGATAACAGCTTCCTCTTTTTTATTTTTGATTCAGCTTCAAAAAAATGATCAATCGATTGCGATTTTCTTTTTCCACCATCGCATGTGTTATTATTAATGACGATGTCATCACTCTCTTCTTGAGGGGAGAGTGGCGAGTAGTAATACTGTTTATAGGTATTTTCATCGAAGCTCAATGATTTCTGCAACAACACAGTTATCATGTTAATATCAATTTGTTAACACTTAATCATAAAAGTTAAAAAAGCTAAAGTTACAACCTATTAAAGTCCACTGCTGAACATAGGCCTCCTCTCATTTCTGAGAGGGTTTTAGGGCTACGCTGAGCACGTGGTAAATCAGCACTTAAAATTGTAATTAACAATTTAATTGGTGCCGGCGGGGATCGAACCCGGGTCGCGTACTGTGAATTTTACATTTTGCGCTAACCATCTGAGCTACCACGGCTTAACCATATACACACACATGATATTTAAATATAATTTGTTAACACTAAATCATACACACGTAAGAAAATAACAGAAAGAAAACTAAGTTTGTCAATAGAATAAACACTTACATCCATGGCCTTTGATGCGTTGAAGTAACACAAACGTAGTATTGATAGATCCACTGCGGTCAAACGACCATACACTAACTCCATGACTGCAGTTGCTTGGTCTTATATAGTACCAGTGAGTAATAATTCTAATCTAAAGAATTTCTGCAGTAGAATTGATAGTATCTTTATGCGTCAACAAGCTTACCTTACATTCTGTTGCTTATCTCTACATTCCTACGTCCTTCCTGTCGTGTCTTGTTCAGTGTATTGGTGACTCAAATACGATTTGTATAACACAAAGAATGCAATTTAATATTTAGAAATCACTATAATTGATCACTCCTATATTAGTCATTGAGTAGATTGGTACTGTAATAATCTACTAATAGCAGTAATATTATGGATACACTAGATGTACAACAACATCTGAAAAAGATTCACCCCACTCTAGAAAATAATGTTTATGCTGCCAATAAACTACCCATGTACACCCACGTACCAACGTATATAATATGCAATTTGGATACAGATGATAAACCAGGGTCACATTGGGTAGCTTTATATATCGATACGAATGACGTCGGTCAATATTTTGATTCATTCGGACGGGCACCTATACGATATCATCTAGAGTTTTTTAAAAGAAATTGTAAAAGATGGAACTGGAATGTTGATAGGATTCAGAATGAGTGGACTTCAGTTTGTGGCGAATATTGCTTAATGTATTTGCTATATAAGTTTCAGGGATGTTCAATGCATAGTTTTACGAGTATATTTACAGGGAACACATTGTACAACGATATTTTAGTGGATGAGATGTTTCGCTCCTATTTTATAGATAATAAGTAATAAGATTTTGTATTTTATAAATAAAACTTTTAACAAAATTGGGTAATGTGTTTTATTAATGAGTCAGATTAGTGTAGATAGGAACAAAGGAGTATAATACAATAGCATAAGCCGACCCACACGCCGACGAATAATAGATAATGACGGTAGTCAATCAACAATAGATAAGTAGATAAGGACAATGGAGCGCTAATGACGGTTGAGGCTCGAAGCGGATATCAATTAGATAAGAGTTAATTGATCAGCACATCTCCGGAACCGTACATCCTACGCAAAAATGGACCGCAGATTCGTGATCAGAGCATGCCAAAACTCGACGAACGTCGTACTTGTACAACTTCTGACTCAGTGCGCCAGAACTGGTACAACCTCTCTACAAGTGAGCCACAACTGGTACATCGTAACTACTCAATGGTCATCGTGTAAAGCGGGTGTTTGCGCTTACCTTGGTATGTATTAGAATGATGGCTCACAAGTTGGCGCGAGATCCGTGCGGTATCGGTTTTTTTACAAAAGATCAAAGGATTGTGGCTGAGTTTGGCTTTGGCCGCCATTTCCACGCGCTGGGCGCGCGTTTAGTTTGCGATATAGGTTTGCACCGGAGCGGAATTTCGACAACCGATTGAATTCACCGGTTACTGGGCAGTCTCCGGTGAATCCGGTTATCATCGGATAATAGGGCTATTATGGATATAGGGCAATGGGCCGGCCATATAACTTGAAGAACCGACAACCGATGGGAAAAGAAGGTTATCGAGTGGCAGCCTCGTACCGGTAGGGATAATGTAGGACGACCCCCCACTAGATGGAATGACGACCCGGTATGATATGCAGGAAGTGAATGGATGCAGGTGGCTCATTAGTGTGGCAGTATTAGATTTTTTTTTAAATGTTAATGCAAATTGCAGCGAATTCTTTGGAAAGTTAGTAGCAAATGAAATGAATCACACAAACGGATAAGAGCGCTTTGAGTTAATGACCGAAAAAATTAATCTCATTCGAAAGAAGCAAATTAGTAAATAGATGTAATAAATGTAGTTAAATAATTGAAAATAGTGATTAATAAATCATACTTTCTTTTTTTTGTAATGCTTATTATATTAAAAGATTATTTTCAGAATCGTATTACGATACGATCACCGGAGTTTCATGGGTTAATCTCCGATTATTTCAATCGAGTACTTTTACTGGTAAATCACCGGTGGTTCTGCGGTACTGGCTGCTCCGGATCCGGTGTAAGCCCCCAGTTTGCTACGAGCTCCCAGAGTGATTGAATTGAATAAAAAAATTCTGTTTCTGATTGCGCGCACCTGATTTAAATTTTATATTCACGCTTCGTAACTAGTATCTACAAAATGGCAATAATAATGACCAATGAAGAAAATTTTCACTTTATAGAGCTCTACCAAACTGAAAATTGTTTGTGGAACCCAAGAAATAAAAATCACAAAAATAAAAATAAAATAATAATTTCTTCTACACATTCACGTAGTAGCGGTATGCTGTGAATAAATAAACTGCATCAGCTGTTAGCGCTTCAATATCCATTTAAATAAATTCGTCCGCACATTGGCCTGAACCGAAACCGAACTGAACTGTTCAACGTGTGTGTGCTATCACAAACTCTTGGCCAATATCTTCGCCAAAACATTCGCCACTATGTTGGCCAACGTGTAGAGCCATTATAGGGTGGATATGCCATAACTGCCCCGCTTGCCAAGCGCGTTGGCAACCGTAGTTTTTTATTATTTTGAGTTATCAGCAAGATTCTGCTTCGCTTCTCCTGTTACAGTTTCAAGTAAAAATTACACTAAGGGATGATATGGAGTTGTGCTTGTGAATTCTCTTATGCCGCCGTTACAAGGATTGCATATAAATATAAATGACAAATACAATAAAAACATACTACATTAGCAAACATTTGTAAAGATGTTCGGTTGTTTGTTACTCACGTACAAGTCACTAATAAGATACTAATTAACAAATTGAAAACTTTACTAAACATTTGAAATTTTTAAAATTTACTTTGTTACTTATTTAGTTCACTTCTATAAAGTTTCATATAAAACAAGTACCAATAACGTTAGTGAGGTAATTAAAATTCTCTACATAATATGAGGTTAAACTATACTTGCATGTCGCTGGGAGAGGGATGCAATTGATGTTTACCGATTAGTTGCGCCGGCTGCGTTTTAAGAGTACCGGCGATTGTTTGCATGTATTTATTTATAATTAAATCATTTCCTTGTTTTATGTAGATGTTTGGAGTAATTATTGCTCTGAATTACGTCTAGTGTGATATTCATTGATCATATACCAGATGCTGCAGCTATATTATGGTTGTAGCACGAATGTGTCGGCTCGACCGGGGAAGGACCACGCTCTCACAGAATACCAGCGTAAAATAGCAGCTTAATACTGCTGTGTTTCGTATGGTGAGTGTAAAGATCCGCAGACCCTATTTTACTGGAAACGAGGTTTTCCATCTAACTCCTCAGGGGTGACAACGTGTCTGCATTTTGATTCATAATCGAGGATACATGTAGATGTCTACGGGCCACAGCAACCACTTACCATCAGGTGGACTGTGTGCTCGTTTGTCACCCTATCCTATAAAAAAAATCTGAGCACATTCCATGCAATAAATTTTTATTCTTGATGCGAAAAATTACCTCACCAAACTGTTCAACTTGCAATGTTATCGATGATGTTTATCACATTTTGATAGAATGTGCCCAGAACTCCAGAGAAAGAAAAAATTGTAATATACATTTGTCATTGATTGGCAGTACTCATTATCAGATGATGCCAAAAAACTTTTTGTGTTAGTAAATAAGAGATTAAGTAATTAATAAGTTTATTTGTTAGTATTTATCCTATTTAAAAATTTTGTTGTAACTACCAGAGCGTCATAATCGCATCAGCGACAAGCCTTTTTTCTAAGAAATAATAAAAATAAGTAAGTTTTAGTATTTGAGCGTTAGTAGACTAAGTAATTTCAAAAGTTCAAGGCAACAACTACAATGTAGTCTAATAGTACATCTAAAACCTCGTCTCCTATTTTTTTACTCCTAGAGTTAGGATGTTTTCTTCAAATTGAAGCGACGGTAGCCTAATGGCAGGGCGCGGATTGCAAACTCAAAAAGGTCGTGGGTTCGAATCCGCCATTCGACTACTAGCGTGAACCAATCGTAATACAAGCAATTTAAGCTTACCACGAGTGGTTAAGGGGAATATTAGTAATGTTTATAGCATTGTTAATAATCTTTTTTTTTTTTAAAAATCATATGAATCATAAAATTATTAAAACATAATTTAAATCGGTCAAGTCGCTTCCGAAAAATCGGTGAACACATAAAAAGCGTACGTGTCTGATGGTTTTCTTATCCGCCTCGTTTTTTGGACTTCGTTATAAACAAACATCGTTTTGAAGTAGATTTGTAATAAACCCGTAGCATACGATGACATAAGATTTCCTGCAAAGCATTTAATAAGTACGTCGTTTGTAAGGCCGCTCTAAATCAATATTATACAAGTAGGCAGCTATCGACGCAGTATTTTAATAAAACATTTTAAATTTTGCATTCGATTTTATAAATATTTGTGGATATATTATAGAAAATAAACAGACGCTTCTAGTTCGAATAAACAAATCGAATCGGAAACTCAAATTCTACAAATTTTCGTCCCAAAATATACGGATTATAAATTTAAGAACGATGTATCCGACGCTGATTAATAGCGAAGGAAAGGCATGTTGCATTTGAATGCTTTAAGTCTGTGACATATTTTAAATTGAGAAAAGTGGTCAACCAGAAAACATTTCGAACGTTTTTAAAAGTTGTTAAAACTAATTTTTATAAACCGTTCCAAATTCGATGATTATAAATATAAGAACTTTTTTAACTTTATTCTTAATAATATTAACATTAATTAACCGTTTAACAAATTCATCATCATCATCATTGTTATAGCCCTTTACAAGTCCTCCGCTAAACATAGCTTTCATGGCTTTACCAAATTACTATACTCGTAGAAATTATTCTCAAAATTATTTAAATAAAAGTGTACTACTCAGTAACAAAGATTCTTTACTATTAAAAATGTTTTGGAGGTTAAATGTTAAAAATAATAAAGGTGTGAGAGCGGATGTTCAACTTGCTCTCTTGCTTATGCAATTAATCATTGTCAGTAATACAACATGGTTCTGCACTACACATTTAGTGGAAAGCAATTACAATTCGACCAACCGTAATATGTCCCCGTCATAATCATACACTGGTGTAACGTTAAGGACATAGTTACGACACCAAAGTATGCAAACCACTACCTATCTCAATGAAACACAGGGCTTCCTCTCAGCAACACAGTCGTAACACATCGAGCACACAGTCCACCTGATGGTAAGTGGATGCTGTGGCCCATAGACATCTACATTTATCCTCAAATGAGAATCAAAACGCAGATACCTTGCCACACCTGCGGACTAAGATGGAGTGCCTCGTTTCCAGCAAAAAAGGTCTCCAGATCTCTACAGGGACTATACGAAACCCAGCAGTATTCAGCTGATGTTTTACACTGATATTCTGTGAGAGCGTGGTCCTTCCCCGGTCGAGCCGACACATTCGTGCTACAACCATAATATAGCTGCAGCATGGCTCTACCACTTAAAAAACTACCCTCATTTCTTTATGTTTTCTTTAATTTTTTTACCCTCATTGCTAACAATACCTTATTTGGTTGTGGATTACGTTGTAATACTATTTAATATTATATAAAAATGTTAAAGAAAATTTGAATATACTTTCTACTGCTTGCGACGCCTATCTTTATGCGTATTTTTCCGTAGTGTAAAGTACAATGTGGTGATGCGTGTGTTAATCTAGGGCATGGTATATTTTTGTGCCATATTTCATTTAAATCCGTTAAGCTGTTAATATCTGTTAATTCAGTAACAAATATCTGAATATATTAAAAAATAACACGAGGTCTTATTGCGGTCGACCAGATCAAATAAATAATAATTTAAAAATAATTGTAGCCAAAAACATATTGTGAGCCGGGGTAGGGTATTTATATATGTAATTATATTTGTTCACAGTATAATATCAGATGTTAGGTCTAATCTTAAAAATTTAATACGCGCGAAACACGAACACTGAACTCAATCTACCATCCGTGGTATGTGCTAACCAATTACCTACGGATTTAAGAAAATAAGATAAAGAAAACATCGTGGGGAACCAGTATCTCTGTAAAATTAAAGATATTTCGACGATAATTGAAGTCTGCCATCACGCCTTCAGAACTTGGATGGCGCGGCGACCTTCCTCACTAAAACCGAAATGAGAGGACTCATGCGCCCAGAAATGAATCTTATTTAGTCGGTTTCTTTACTTTCTAGTGTTTTAAACAAACTAAATCAAGACAGTGAAGCGTTTTTGGGAGACATATATGTTAAACAAAACACTGTCCAAGACAATGACGACGATGATGATGAATATAAGTTATTACTTGATTTATAATGGGTTGTGACAAACATTTTATTATATAGCATTTAGGAGAAATGAGGTGTATTTTTCCTTATATCTTACGTATTATGTAATACGCGAAAATATAAGCAACCGCTCAAAATATGTTTTATGAAAATTTGAAAGGAATAAAAGATAGAAAGACGACAAACTTGAATGAATTTTGTTTTAAATTAGCTGGCATTGACATGCGACATTTTAAGCCACAGGATGTGGCCGGCTCACATTCAAGAATGGATTGTGTAAATTTGACTCTGTACAATATTCAAACGTATTTTTGTATTTGTAAAAACTTTTGCTTTTGTAATGAAATTATTAACTAACGGGAGGAAAGTCAAAGAAATGGGCGGTTAGCCAAGTGGCGCGACGGGATTTCAACATGGTACAACGTAACGTCCGGTTGAGCTTTGTTTTGCACTTTGGTGAAATAAAGTAGATATTATTATTGACAGCCGACGGCCACTGAAGCAGAAGTTTTCGTTGCAATAACAAATAGTGTTGGAAAAATAATACGTTTTTATTTTCAGAAAGGCATAAATATTGTTTAAAAATGTTAAAAATCTAATTTGTTAATTGGTTGCTTTAAGTTTATAAATACTAATGAACTGATTTATTTATAAGAGAATATTGTTACGACTGTCCATTGTCGATGAAAAATCACGGGCTGCGTTACCATCCCTGAAGATTAAGATGAAATGCTTTTTAAGTTTTTTTATTGTTAGTGTTCTTTAGTTCTTGTTAATATTTACATTGACAGCGTTATAGAAAAATAACTTTGACGCTAATATAGAAAATTCCGATTATTAACCTCCAAGTTATTTAAGCAAAATCATATCACACCCGCCTGACAAGCTACGTCTAGAAGTGGTCATTTACAGGGTGAGAAAATCAGAGACCAGTATTAAACTGCTTAATGCTTACTTATCACGCATCAGCAGACATTACGTCAGAGGTATTTTTTTCACAAAATAACTCTTTTAGAAAACATGTTATAACGATTTTTTATACGACACCACATTAATACAAATCATAATATGTATCTGTGCAAAGCTCTTAAAATATGTAGAAGTTAAATATAACACTAAATTGGATTATTTATTAAACGTGTAAACAAAATCCTCGTTTATTTTTTTTAACAAAGAACAATTTTTAAGATATAAATGATAAATATCACAGTTGCTGGCCTGCCAGGAAATTATACAGTAGTTTAGGTCTCGATGCAGGCGCCACTTCCGTATCACGTATTTCTTGACCCATTCTAAAAACAGCCAATAAAACTGAGTAATTGCAGGATAAACGCGGTGACATATTTGTAATGTGAGAGAACGCATCAGAAATCCCAGTAGTGGGACGTATATAAACTGTAACTTTTTACTTTTATATACCGAAAAAATATTTCACGTGCCACTACCAATTTGTTAATGACGTTACCCGTAGCTAAACCTCTAGCTATATTCACGTCTTTAGTCAATTTGCACGCTGTCATGCAAACCGATTTAACGTAACACGTGTGACAAATTCCTTGCCCCGATTTTGTGTATTAAAAGGTATTTTAAATGTATACGCGACGTTATGAAATGCGTGTGTTTGGAAATGATTGCTAGCTAGTAAGATACAGCGTGTTACTTGGCTATGTGCCAATTGTTACATTTCTTGGCGTGCGGACGGCAGAATGATTCCCGTTCACGGTTCGTCTACTCTGAGCTGACCGACGCGACGTTTTGAAGAATAGGAATTGAGGTTGTGTTAGATGTACTACACGTCCATTCGCTAGTACGTACACAGGAAACACGGTTTACTCGTATGTGAGACGAGTAATTAATCCCTCGCTTTAATGACTTGAGGATTTAGTTCAATTGAACTAGGTCTTCATGCATAGTCTCTTGGAAGTCATAATTTTTATGTAGATAGCGAACCGTTCTTGACTGATTTACAATAACTTGATATTTCTACTGACTCTAAACCAGTACTTGACACTGCACTGGCACTGGTAGCCTGTTTCATCAGGTGGCGGCGTGAAAAAATTAATAATAAAATATTGCTGTTTTGTTTCGTATAGTAAGTGTATAGAATCGGAGACCCTTTTACTGGTTCCGAAGCATTCCATCTTACTAGTTTTCAGGGGTGATAGGGCATCTAAATTTTGATATCTCGTCATGGATTGGTGTAGATATCTCTGGGCCACAGCAAGCACTTACAATAATGTAAACTGTATGCTCGCTCGTTACTCTTATTTTATTTTAAAAAAAATAGTTCCATTTTCATTGGATTTTATCGGGAAATGAAAAAAAGGTGTGTTCGGACTATATACTAGATTTTAACACTGACTTAGATTAACAAAAGCCCACTCACTTACGCCGTGAAGGCACCGTTGTTGTTTGCTTCTACATTATTAGCCCGTGAAAGTACATTTATGCACATGTGCCTCCTTATAGTAGAGAGGCTTGGCATGAATCGTCAAGCCTGGGATTTTCGATAGTATAAAGGGTGTTCCAATATGGCGGGTAGATGTTGAAATGAAATAAAACAAGCCGTATGTGAGGTGTTAACAAAATTCTGTTTTATTTGAAAGGTCTACATGTGCCATTAAGTGTGGAATATATATCATTGAAATGCCCGCCTCGGCTTCTTACCGTGGCACGGATCTGAGTGGTCCAATTTTCAATGACACTTCTGCATAGATCCGGCTGAGCTATGTTCACCTTCAGATTCGATTATGGTTGTGGCAAACATAGACATGGTACTTCAAGAAACCTTCATCGCATCACCTTGGTGGCCAATTCACATCACCCCTGCGAGAGATAAGCTTGCCCTACAGTTGCTCATGGAGAATGTCAATCGTGGCGTCCGCTGTGTGGCACACAGCGCCGTCCTGCTGGAACCACATGTCGTCTAGGTCCATATGGTTCAATTTGGGCCATAAGAAATTGGTTATTACCGTTCTGTAACGCTCGCCGTTGACGGTGACCGCTTCACCAGCGTCATTTTCGAAAAAGTACGGGCCAATGACGCCGCCGGCGGAAAAAAAAAGAAATATATATATATATATATATATATATATATATATATATATATATATATATATATATATATAACCTCTAACCTCGTGTGAGTTGGTGTTGTCCCGTATATGGCAATTTTGCTTGTTAAGTGTTAACACAACCATTCATCCAAAAATGCGCCTCGTCGCTAAACATGATTTTTCGGCCAAAATTGGGGTCCTCTTCCAAACGATTCGAAGTCCAGTCAGCGAACAAACTGCGTTATCTATGGTCATGAACTTTGAGCTCCTGGGCAAGTTGGGTCTTGTACAATGTAGGGCTAAGTCCCAACGCAAAATTCGCCAAGTTGAAGTCTGTGAAAGGCCGAGTTCTTGGGCACGACGAGGAATCGACTGCCTAAGGTTCTGCTGTACTTCACGAACCGCAACGATGTTCTCGGGCGATCTTGCGTTCCTTGAACGTACCGGTGTTGGTTGATTGTTGACCGAACCGGTCGTATCAAATTTGGCCACCAAACATTGAAGAGTCAACTGTGAAGCGCCACCACGTCCGCCGTTTAATCATTTAAACATACTGTTCAATCTTGTAACTTGCCATGGTCATTTGACATAAGTAACTGAATAATAAACAAAGATTAGATAGATAATACCAAGACAAAAAATATCTACCCGCGCCAATTGAAAAACCCTTTAGTTTTTCATCGGCAGTTTCGGTATTGTAAGATCTTTTTGGTATATCCCATAGCCGCATCGTACGACACCCACGAGATGAAATTGGATGATCTCTTACGCTTGTTCAACAAACAATGCTGTAATCGGATAAATGAATAAAGACAAATGCGTTTTGCTTATACGTCCTATGCTGTATATATTACATACGAGAATTTAATGTCTAATGTCTTGCTTCGAATACGTGATATTTTTATATATATATAAACAATTGTTTGTTTCTTTTACTTTAAATACACTGTAATGTCTGAGGTATTATTTAACAGTCTATAACATTAAAATTCAAATTTATTAACAGAATTATTAATCTGTATCTGACGAAAGTTTCTGTATCTAATGTGCCTGTTTCTTTTTAAAGTTTAAGTGACAAAGTAAACGTACATACAGTCTATCTGATGGTGACAACCTCAGCTCATAGACACCTGCTATCAATTTCAAACAAAGTAGGCTACGTTCTTGGTTGGAAATTGAACTATCTAGTTATCTATACCCTCAGATGAGATCACGGCAAAGCACGTACTGCTGCTTGGCGGCGGAAACATGTCAATCAGTATCTACTTAGATGTACTCGTAGGCGAAACGTCGTATCTCTTAAAGTTATAATAATAATACGTATTTAATGTTTTTCTTTTCCTATTAATTACAGTTCAACTTCGTGGGACGGATTTTAGGACCAAGAGGTATGACCGCGAAGCAGTTAGAGCAGGAAACGGGATGCAAAATCATGGTCAGAGGAAAAGGATCCATGAGAGATAAGAAAAAGGTAAACTAAGTTGATAACGTTCTTTGTTCCCGCCTTTAATCTTTGTCAGTTCTGAAGTACAAATATATGCGTTGTATGCATTCAATACATTCCAAATATTTATTATAATATCTTGTAATTTTCACGCAGCAAAAATGGACTTTTACGTAAGGGTGTTAGTTTACGTCGCTTTCCGTTTTTTTTTTAATAATTTTGATATTTTTAATTACGCAATTTGTTTCATTATTTATGTTATTATTTATTTACAAATTTCTTTCGCAATAATTTTATTTTAGTAGCTAGTTATTTACAGAAATAATTTTTATTTGTTTTGTTTTTCTCAGGGTTAGATTTTATATTAATAATTATTTTTCGGATGTATTTCAGGAGGATGCTAATAGGGGAAAACCTAACTGGGAGCATCTAGCAGATGATCTACACGTCCTACTTACTGTGGAAGACACTGAGAATAGGGCAAAGATCAAGCTAGCCAGGGCTGTAGAAGAGGTCAAACGTCTCCTTATACCAGTAAGTATAATTTTATATTGTAAATAAATACAATAGTATAAAAACAAATAGTGGCGGTGTAGGAAAATCTCACCTTCTATCATCTACGTGTTTTAAAATAAGACTAATAAAAACGACTTAAAACTGTTCTGGGACTCAAACAAATGGAATAATAATAACTATCCCAAAGTATAGCTAGATTTAAAATTTCTAAACTGATCTGATGTCTAGGTGCATGAATATTATCATTACATAATGTAGATTATTGTACTCCCAACTCTGTATATTTAAAGATATAATGTAACAACCTCCTGGGGAGCATATTATATTATTATCTATATATTATTCTTTGCACACTTAATCGTTAATTTCCATAAAACGTTGAAGAAATTTAAATATTCAGGGATAACCGCCGCTTTGAACCATGTATGTTTATTTCAATGTTCAGTTTCAACGTCTCCAGAAATAGCCTGCAAATAGTGGTTTTCAAGTATTCAGTGACGTTACATTCTAGCTCTATCTGATTTGCGTGAATATCTTCGGGCTTCTTCTAAAATAACTTTCTATTTCTATAAACGGACTGTGAGTGTATGTAATGTGATAAAAAATATCAAACAAGTTAAGAAAATTATTGAAAGATTAAAACTATGAAAAATGAAGTTTTCTTCGTCTTCTTGTCCTTTTCCTAAGTAATTTGTAGTAATTTGGGATCTGTATAGCGTGTCTCATTACTCTTCCATTCTACTCTTTTAGTAGTTATCTCTTCACTAACTCCTAACACATCCCCAAACACAGTCCGATTTTTCTTAAATCTATCGTCTACACTTATATAAGTGTCGTCTACACTTATATAAGTGTAGCTGCCCGGAGTCAGGAAGTTGGCGGTGTCTCACCACCGTGCCTCGGAAAGCACGTAAAGCCGTTGGTCCTGCGCCTGATCTCTCTCCAGTCGTGTCGGTTTACCGTCCCATCGGATTACGAGAGTGAGGGAATAGAGAGTGCACCTGTGCTTGCGCATACACTTGGGCACTATAATCCTGTACTGCGCCGATGGCTAGCCTCCGTTGAGGCAGGCCGTCGTGGTCGAAATTCGGTCTGGAGGACATATATATAAGGATTATATAAGTAATTTTTTTCATTTAATGCTGATCGTTAAAAATATTCTTCAGCAAGCGGACGGCGAGGACGAACTGAAGAAACGTCAGCTGATGGAACTGGCCATTATAAACGGCACATATCGCGACTCAAGCGCGAAAGCCGTTGTGCCCGTCAACGGTCAGTGCCTCATAAGTATGGTCGCCTTTATGTTTTGTCACTAATCCCTTATTTTAAGTTCTAACAAACTTTTATTTCAAACGTTAAATTATGAGAAAATATCATTCGGACCCTCTTTAAATTAATAGAGGGTTGCGCTCGGTAATGACTTGATGCTAATGATGAATGGGTTTAATATTATTTGTCTCTACTATATTGGGCAATTTTATAACCATTTAGAAATTTTCTCCCGAACCAAACATAATTTATGATATATTTGATAAAAGCTTCATATTGCCATAGTTTTCGGGAACAAGTTTTTAAAAATATTTTCTCATAATATACACGATTAGATTCCGTTTTAGGATTTTGTGATAACGTTGTGGTGTAATTATACCTCTCCTTTTAATAACTTAATGACTCCTGGCCTTAATCAGAACTTAAGAATTATCTCTACAGTTAACCACAATAGCAAGAGACAGGTATAGAGATATAACTTATGTTAAGTAAGCGATAATAAACGATTATGAGTAAAACCGTCCACTGCAACAAATGTCAGGCCAAGCTCTATGAATTAGTTTTCATAATTAAAATTTTGTCTATAAGTGTCGAACTGAGAACTGACTTTTATTTAGTTTTCCCTTTTGAGTGAACTTTGTAATAACATAACTCAGATAAGATAAAGAATGTCGTCATAATAAAAAATTTCACCTCTATTCTTTCACTCAAGGGTGAAATTTTTTCTCCAAATTTAAATGAGACTATTTTTGAGATATATAGCCTTTTTATTTAATGAAGGATTATTAAAATCGGTAAATAATCGGCAAATATAAAATAAAAAATATTTAAAAAATTGTCGAATTGAGAAACTCTTTTTTTTGAAGTGCGCTGAAATGATTCGTCTCTTCACAGTAAAAAAAAAACTATTTGAGCGATAACAAGAACTTGTCGGACCTAAACTCAAAACTTATTATTTTATAAACTTTTTGTTGTTTTATAAAATGTATATTCAGAGTCGGTGATGCCATCTTGAATATCACAATATTATGCTTATAGTATTTAGATGTGTGACGAATAATAACCGAAAATGCAATCAATGTCTTATTGAGATCTCAAAGCCTTTTAACTTACGAAGATAACGTTTATGTACCGATATTAGATAATCATTTATCCAATCTCAAAAAAAAAACTAGTGTACATCAGCCAACTTTGTAAGCTTGATAATGCTAAAATGCAACTGTCGTTCAAAATTAATAAGCATACACCAATTTTAAATATTTGATTTAAGTCAATAATCAACAATAATAATGTTTAGCCACTTTTAGGATTCCTTGATGCTTACCTATTTTTAATGGATCTGAGTCATCAGAGTGATTTTAGGGATGACTAACTATATTGATTTATGGCATGCTACGGTTGTTAATTAACATGGGTGATTTCATTGCACCTTGCAATTATAAGTAAATGGATTACTTTATGTCTATCCGATAGCGTTTGGTTGGACAACTAAGTTGATTTTATATTAATGCATTCACAATCTACAACTGCTGTTGAATTATCTGTTGAATTTTATTTATTAAACTACATCATTAATTACACGAGTAAACTATACTTTTGAATTATTTAGTGTGTTAATAGAATTGAATGTTATTGAAAACCTTTTCAAGCACTATTAATAACTAGCGGATGGGTAACACAGCTGCTATAAATCTTTCACGTTTCAACTTTTAACGTGTGCTACGTAACATTTACAAATAATAAAATCTAAATAGCTGATGCGATTAAGGGGACTTCACAGCTGACGAGGAGTGGAGACGCGTGGCAGCCGCGGCTGCTGAAACTCAACGACTCTTAGCCCCAACCGGCGGCGTGGCGGGGGTCGGAAGCGTCGCGTTGCGCACTCAAGCGCCGTTGGGCGCTCCGCTGATACTGTCGCCACGTATGTCTGCCGGACCAGGCGCTCAAGCGGGGCTCCTCAACGGGACTGGAGGGACGGCGGCCGGGCTGCTGTCACCAGGGGAGCCCACCCATCAGCTGATCTACGCGTCCCCATACGCCGACTACGCTAACTACGCCGCGCTCACAGCCGCGGCTAACCCGCTGCTGACTGCCGAGTACGCCGCCGCCGACCATACGGGTGGGTTGTTCGCCCGTTGATCACACACAACTTTTGACAGCATCTTTTTCATTCGCAAAGACAATTATCCCCTTTACATTATTGAAATATAAAAAAGCAACGAAATACAACGTCCAGTCAAATTTTATGAATCGAATACTCATTTTTAAATCAGTATAGCTTTGCTAATAAAAGAGGATAATATTAAGTTTTGAATGTCATTAATTACTATGACTTCAATTTACTTCATTATATTATTATAATCAATCTCGTCTACTATTTTAAATAAAGTTCTTTGTCTTACTCTAAAAAATATGTTAATTGGAGATGCTATCAAAAATGGCACACTAACGGAGAGATCACACGGTACCCGGGTTCTTATCTGTAAAATAATACTTAGTATAGCTAGATCAAAGCTAGAATCAATTGAGTTAAATTTATTTTCAATGCTAAGTCCGCAATTACAACCACATTTTTTAATTGTAAGGAAATGCATGAACAAGTTTATTTACATGATTATTTTTTTGACTTAATTTTAATGTTGTTGCATGCTTTTTGTCGTTTTCTTCGAGCTTCACTTGTTTTGCCTGCCTAGTTGCAGAATTTGAAACATCCTATTTAATATATCACATAGAATCGAAGAAAATTTATTTTAAAGTAATACAAGTTAATGATGAGAAATTAATCCGTAGTCTAACAATAGAGCGTTACCAGGCTCGTCACAACACAGTCACTAACCGACTGATACAAAATGACGTCGAGCTTATTTGATGTGTGAGTGAATTAAAGATTTTGATGGGGTTGCAGCGTCGAGGTATCTACTCGCTGGCTTTTGACATTGGCCGCATTCGCATCAGACCGCAATAAGATACGACGGGCACCAACACTCACCGTGTCGGCCACTTCATCAATTATACCGTCCTTATAATATGTTCTAATGCGTCTGCGTTTTTTTCTACGGGCGCCATCTTCAGTCAAATAAAAGCCATAATCTATATGCATAGATTAAGTAACATAATTTTAAGAATGATTTAGCCAAGTGACTCGAATCTTTTGTACCTTTGATGTTATTAATTATAGACAATTTTTGTTTACTTCTATCAGTTTTGTACAGTTATCATACAAAGTATATTTTGTTTACGAACAAAAAGATATATAATTTATTACTTAGCAGATTTTATTAATATTTATACAAATGATTATTAATTATTTCCATGTATTTATTGCAAATTATATTTTACCGTTGCCTCTTGTTAGAATAATGGCAGTTTGTGTTTCGATGTTTTAGTTGAATGTTTTAGATTAATCTTAACTAAACTGCCAATAGTACTTCAAGTTACCGACTTTTCGTATACAAAGACGTAGTTTTTTAAATACTTATATATTTTTTAACTTAATCTATTTTCGCGAACATAAAAATAAAAGAACTTATTAATAACTTTACAGTTCTTAACCTTTGCTTGTAACACAACTAATCTATTAACATTTTTAATGAAGATTTTATTGTTTGTTTATGGACTTTTGAAGTTTTTGGACGATAAAACGTGACTTCTAAACCCATTTCTGCATGTGATTTTCATTCTTGTAGTTTTCAATCAAATGTGAATAACCACTCTAGTTTTTTTTTCTATAATTATTAACTGACAAAATCTCTGAAGGACAAAATTTAATATTTGTTAAAAATTTAGTAAGCGATTACAAGCAAAAGGGACCAAATAAAATTTGAATTATTTAAAATCAAACAAGTTGTTCTTTCTAACTTTTAAATAACCAACCTGACTGCTTAATATTATTATTTAAAACACGCGAACAATTCTAGAACATTCTAGCCGATTTTAAAATATATACAAGCTTAAGTTTAATTTAACATTTTATCGGAATGAAATGTTATTATATGTTATAAATTTTAATTTATTATTTTTAGCTATATTGATTTATTAGCAATTTTTAATGTTTATAAATATACCATAGGTTAAGTATCTTTTAAAGATTTTTAAAGTTAGTTTAGAAAAGAGTGAGCTTTATGAATATATACATCCATATTTTCTGAGATATAATTTTAGACAAGAGATGCTGTCGAGTCACATAAAAATGAAACAAATTCAGCAATACGTATACCTGGTCCGGGTCGCCAAACACCCGATATTTATTTTTCAGTAATTATTATTTTTCTTATTTTTTCCAAAGCAATTAATTAAAGATAAGTAATGCATAAGTATAGATATTTAGTAGCCATAAGAAATACTGCCAAATTAAAAAAAAAATATAAATTTGTAATAAAAATATTATTTGGCAGTGAGTAGTTTGCAATTGTATTTGAGTAATGGTTGTACGAGATCTTACAAAATAATGAGATTACATTTTTTTCCAGCATTTAAGGATTAAGGTCACAGGAAATAACACCACTTAGATTTCAATATCTACAATTTTATTATGTAGACTGTAGACTATAAAGTCAAACACATTTAATTGTGGATGTGCCTGTGTACGAGTTGCGCAGTTGGGCGAGAGTAAAAACGTTCCGTTCAGACACAGATAATGAATGTCCGTGTGCCGCTAGGTGTGGTGCGGCGGGCGGGTCGGCTCGCGCAGGTGAGGGAGCACCCCTACCAGCGCACCGCCTTACCGGCGCCTTAATTCCCGCCAAAACGCTCTCGCGCCGCCATTTTGTTCACAAGGTAAACAGCGCGCGCACACGCATGCCTATGATGAATATGCTTGTATTTCACTGGTTCTTTTAAATGTGAAACTTTCGTGTTTTTTAGTTTTTCAAACTTCATATTATAAATATCTACTGTAACTTTATTACGATTTGCTTTTTGACACTAGTTGCTTATCGTGTCACACAACTATTCTATTTCATTTTAGTCACGCAAAATAGTTTCACTTTAGTAAGAATATTCGTCGGCAATGCGTGGGTGCCTCTGCTTTATTGTCTCTGTGTACTTTCTATTTATATTTATCGTGTACTTATTAGTTATTTTTACTAGTTAGTGTATGAGGATAGAATGTATTGATATGTATTAAACCCATCTCTGCTTCGCCGGATCTGAAGTGTCACTGCATAATTTAAAACTGTGATTTTTATATTTCTTTTTATAGATTTTTAGATCTGTTACACATGTTGTGATAAAAGACTTCAATTTTTTATATTTACACTATTTACGTAATGTATACAATTTCATATAAGTATATATTTTTAAAAGTTATTAAATTAAGTTTGTCGTCAACATATTTATTAGGAGTTTGTTATCACAACATGTGTCATCGAGTAATCACTTCTCGAATATTTTTTTTCGGGTATCATTTAGAAATATATTTGAGGAAAGAAGGATTGACTATAGCAATCTGTACAGCTTCAGTATGTAACTATTTACAGATTTTTCAAATTTCCATTTTGCCTAGTGAAATTTATTGAGGTGCTAGTATCCGGTTGTGAAATCCTTCTTTCCTTAATTTTCGTCCAGTATTTGTCAGAGGAGAGAGCATTTTCAGAAATGTGCCATCAGTCCAGTATTAAACAGAATGCTTGTCCTTTGACTTAATGTTTTCTTAATAATCACAATTTTTTCATAGTCAAAAAGATCTTTATTTGTAAAGTGTTAAGCTAGTTGTTTCTTTTTTGCCTTAGTTGTAAAAATTTATATTTAGCTTTCTTATTTGAAAGTTTATTTTATTAAGAATTGCACTTGTGTCCTTGTGGATTTAAAGAGGGCATACATATGCCAATAACGTATTATCACGCTTCATTACATGAAATATTTTTAGTTTTTTAGAATCGAAATGCTATTCATAATTTTTTTTAAAGATTTATATAAGCGATGATGTTTGTGTAAGATATTGTTTAAATTGTTGATTGTAAATATAAAATGCATTTTCAGAAGGTATGCATTATACATTATACATACAATAAATTGTCTGAAATTAAAAGATAATTTGAGTTTTCTTTCATTAGCTAGTTTAGATCGCGTCTGTTATGTTTAACTGGTAACTTTATTTTGGTGAATCAGTAAAGTTGATGACGTGCTGTCGTTTGGACAGTTGAATCCTCACACCACTAACATTGCAACTCCACAAGGCCAAGTTCCCGTTTATTTACAACAATAATTACGAAGCGCACTATCATTACTGCTATTGTCACAACTTGCAGATTATTTGTAATTATGTATTTATATTATATGAGTCACTAACATGCAAATATGTAATGACGTTATGGATACGTTATCACAGACTTATTAACAACTTTGAACGCTATCATATACAATTATTATTGAACTTCCTAAGCAATGTTTAAAATAACTTACATACTTGCATCTGGGTGCTATGGTTATACATAAGTGATATTTTTATTACCTGTGCTTGTTTGTCTGGACAATGCTTGATTCATGAAAACGCGGATACGAAACCATTTGGCTCATTAATTTGTCTCAAGCATTGTTCGTTTGGGAACTATTGGGCATTTAATCCTATAATGTAGATTATCATTATCATACTAAATTATTTAACCTTTACAAACCATTAACTAGCGTAAACTAATTAATTATGTTTATTCCCGTGTATAATTTTATTAACTGGGCCACAAACAGAGCGAAATCTAATGTCTCGGCACGAATGCCTGATAGCCTCCCTTCAATATTTTTTTTTATAGAATTATTTACTATATATTAAATTCCAGACAGCGGTTATATCAATCCGAGATCACGTTTTATCGCTTTTGTTAGCTGCATGTGCCGGTCTCCCAAAGGCAATATACCGTTCTATACGTTACACAGATTCATATGAATAAAGACAACTCATGTGAACAATAGAAGCTCTTCGAACAGCTTGTAAATAACGCGTTTGTCCCCACCACACCGCGCCGGCGGCGGCGTGCGCAGCTCGAAAGCGTTTGAACTCATGAACTCGCGATTGAGGCTAGACGTGTAGTCGGACCATGACATTTTGATCGATACTAACATTCTGTTTTCTCTCTTCTCGTTAACCCGGCTAGGTGAGTGCTAACGGCGCTGAGGAACTAACAGAAGATGCGGCCGCCCGCCCACAACGGATTCCTAGACGCCGCGTAACATATTCATCGGAACATCGATCACCATGTAGCTATAGCTGTTGGGCCTTTCACGTTAACATATACTATGTATTTTAATAGTCTAACTATTAACAATTATATGCCTGTTATGTTTATAACATGATGAACTTTATTAACATTATATTTTTTTCGAAATGGCACACGCCATCGACTATATTTACTGTATTGTATTGTACTGTCGCTTCAACGTGTTGGTTGTTAGATTTTTTTAGGTTTTCCTCTATATCCCTTGACGACGCTAAATCTAGTTAAGTATGCAATTATTTTAAGGTTTTTATAGATATCTTTATTACTTATAAAAGTTTATGTGAGCAATGTTTTTCGAATATCACATTATATATTTTACATTTAGCGTCGTCTTAATATTATAGTTTTTTTTATGAAATCTTGATACACTTTCTCTGCTATTTTTTTTAGAAAACAAACATTTATTAGTTTACAGAACAGTCTAAAAGTTAGCGACATGGCTTCTTACTTGCAAAACATTTTTTTCCTTACATAAAATTAAATTATTAAAAGGATTATGTTCTTTTTATCGGACAAAACATTTTATTCTATATATTTGTTATTTTTATCGGAACCCTTTGTGGGTATAAATTATTTTTAAAGTTATGTTTAGATTACAAGAATAGTTTAAAATTTACTTAAATTTATGTTTATATTTTCAATACTTATACAAAGTAATAAAATATAGTTAAAGATACCTATTTAATTAAATAAAAGTACAAAATGCTTACATGCTTTCACAATTTCTTTAAGTTGCTATAAAAGGAAATTCACAAAAAAAATAAGAAAATAGATTCATGTCAACATTATTGCAAGAGGCAACATCTAATCACAAGAAGATAAACATGTGTAAGTATGGATACCGTAAAGAATATTTAAAGCTTTGCGTATTTTTTTTAAATTGGACTGATATTCAGTTTTTAGTCTTATAAGATATTTCTATGGACTTATCAACTTCCATGCATATATTTCGACAGTATATTCTTATCAAAAACCAAAGCCAAAGAGTGTAACTTAGGTTTGATGAAAATTATATCCAGAATAACGAATGAATGATCTTCCTTCTTTATGAGCACAGAGTCGAGTTGATAAGTTCATGGTGATCATTTGAATCTTTTACATAAACATTATATAAATAGCATTATATTTTATTATCTCTAGTGCTTAATATTTATAAATAACATATTGAATATTTTGTGCATCCCAAGTGCCTTAATCAATGTACAATGTTTCCACCTACGTGGTTCTATGATATACAAATTGTTATATGCTTATTTTATAATTAAGTAAAGAAGAGATTAAATTATTGTTAACTTGCTAAATGTTAATGTTTATACTTTATAACCATTTTTAAATATGAGCACATCGGATAATTAATCTCCATTTTTAAATATTGTGTAGATTTTGTAGTTAGTAGTACTAGTGCCTTCGTTGCAATCTCTCTAGAGAATCTCTTAAAGCGTATGTTCTTTCACGTTTCAAGAATATCTGGTATTGTTCATGTGAATATTGGTTTTCATTAGATCGTATAAAAACTAACACTGGTCATTAATCTCAAGCTATAATTACAAACGCAACTAGGGCATTAATTGTTCAATTAAGTTAATTGAGATGTACATAGCATATTTAGAGTTTTTCGAAAGCAATAATATTTCAATAACTATAACTTAAATTAGTGCAATAGGAATGTTATTTCGGTTGATATTTTATTGAACAAGTCTCGATTAAACGTATCGAGAAAATATTACAATTTAAAGAGAGATCTGATATTGAGATTAAAAAGATAACTAACCGATTATCACATTCGTTACTTGAGAATAAAATTATTTTATTAGTTAGCTTATAAAATATTATGTTACATGTTTGACTTCGGTAACATCGCGTAACGTGTTTTGATATTATAATAGTACGTTTTTTTGTTACACATCTTCAATGATTTACATTTAATCAAATTCTCTGACTTCTAATAAACAATATTTAAAAAAAAAATGAAAATGAAATAGTTCGAACAACTTTTCATCCTCACATAATATTACATATTTCAAATAATCTTCCTCCGTCCATATTTACTTCATAATTTAAGTACTTAATTTGTTCGTCTCTTATTCATTGCTTAAATTACAACAGTGCGCTAGAACAATAAATAAAAACACTCACGCCTGTCGCCCAGAGGGGTAGGCAGTGACTACAGACTTCCATTTGGCACGATCCTGACACACCTCTCTCGCCTCCTTTACATCCATATACCCACGCATACATGCTCGTCGGTTAAGGGTACTCCTAATTTGGCTCATTTTTAATACATCGCCAATTTGGTCATAATTTTCAACAATTCAATCTTTATCAGTTTAAACAATTTTTTACAATAAAAAAAACAGTTTTCTTTTAAATGTTTTTTTAAAATATTTTGTACTGAATTTTAAAAATATACCAATTATACTATGTTTCTACCATACACATTGTCTTCCGTTTTTATTTTCTTATGTTTTTAGGATTTTAAGGCAAATATATAAATAAAAAATATTAGTTCATTTCATTTTTACGCAAATTTCACGGTTTTAATTGACGAAGGAATAAGTAAACGTTAGTTAACCGCAGGTTATAAGGTTTGTCTAAATCTTTAACTATCGACATATAGGATATAATCTGTCTGACTTTTTTTTTCTTTATCTGTCGCGGACCTAATATAAAACTTTTTACTTTCTGCTTTCAACATCAGCTCGTATATTATATTCTTAAGACTTAGGCTATTTCATAACGGTAGTTTTAGGTAATCATATTAATTTCAAACAGATTTTTCACTTCATGCGTCTTTTACGTATTAAATTGAAAAAAGCATTTATTCAGAAATAGAAAAATGCGATGCCATAGTTCGATTTATAAAATCAACGAATCTACCAGAATATCAACAGATTGTGATGAAATGATAATAATAATGTACAAATCAATATGACGGTCTGCTAAGTAATTACCTAGTAATAATGTTGTTTCAATACGATAAAGTGCAATTCGTTTCTTGAAACATTTTTGTGCCATCAAGCAGACAATGTTATGTCATTGTTTTTCTAATTTGTACTTATTGTATTTACATTATGGCAATTCACTGTAAAAGTGCCTTAATATGAACTTTGTAAATACTTATATAATTAAAATATTCATTAAAGTATTACTTTTAGAGGGAAATGAATTCTTACAATTGTTTTCCAAAAAACAATATAAAGCTATATCTACTTTATCGGTTTAGTTAAGAAAGATTGTGCATATTACTTATGTCTGTTTTGATGTGTGTTTAAGATTGATTTGGCAGTAGTAAATATATTATTTAGAAAATGTGTGTTTGTTTTATTTTACCCTTTAAATAATTATCGTTGCGACTCGATTCATAAAAACACAGTCGCACGCACACACACACACACACACACACACACACACACACACACACACACACACACACACACACACACACACACACACACACACACACACACACACACACACACACACACACACACACACACACACACACACACACACACACACACAAATCCGCCATTGGACTACTGGCGTGAACCACTCGTAACACAAGCAATTTAAGCTTACCACGAGTGGTTAATGGGAATATTAGTAATGTTTACAGCATTTTTAATATTCTTTTTAAATAAATGCTGCAAGTCTGAGCTATATTATAAGCATTATCTGAAAATGGCCATTCCAAAATATTCTGAAGACACCAAAAATTACAATTTTTAATAATACCACCTAACAATTCGAATCCTTTTTTACAAAACATCCATTCTAAATTTGTTAATTATATTTCAATAGAACATTCATTCATGTGTTTAGCATAGTAAAAGCGACATACAGATAACCTTTGGTATTCGGTTCGTTCACCAGAACAGTTTTTGCCGCTAATAATTAAACTCCTTAAATTAAGAAAAAAAAACTTATTATATTTAGCGACGAAGTCGCTAAAGTGGCAACACTGGAAATATATGGACTGAACGTACCTAAAGAATTAGCGTGGCTACGTACAAAAATCTGGCGCATAAAATGGCCGTCTTTTATAGGGTTGTAACTTAGCAGAATGCGCAGTTGATATAGATATTTTAACTAATATGAATTTCTTCTCATTTCGAATTTGTTGCTTGATTTACTTTATTCCGTAGGTATTTATATAGGTACAGCGCTGAATTTTCAATCGTGAATTAACTTATCTGAGGAATTAATGTGATAGACATTATGGCTTTTGTGTAGATAGAAATTAAATCCATAGATTTAGTTTCTATCTACACAAAAGCCATAATGTCAGTCACATTTTTTGAGACAGAGTGTTTTACATCTAAAATGGCAAACCATACCATTTTGACAGTTTGACAATATCCATTGCGTTGTTTTTGCGATCGAACAAACAAATTTTTCAAACACATGAAGCAATGAATATTGTTGAGTTTGTTAAATTAAATTTGGATAGCAATCCAAATTTAATTTAAAACTCAAATAATAGAAATACACTAGCCATCAAAAAAATCGGCCCACCAGCGTTTTTGCCGCAAATCACGTTTTTCTAAAGCAGAACCAATCAAAACGTTTAAGTACTGAAATGTTTTATTTAACTTGTTTATTTACATCAATTTAATCACAGTTACAATATCAAAATGATTTTTTGAACGTAATTTTCATTTAAAAACCAAAATCTTTAATTATTCACGATTATTTTTATTAATTTTCGATACGCTCTAGTTTTTATGTATTGAATTTTATGTACACAATTGTTGCAATTTAATACATAGGCTGCACTAAAAGTATCGGGAATGGAATATTTCCATTGTTCCTGTCATATTAAAATCTTTTTAATTGAAAACTCCTTGGTTTTAAAAATCGAATACCTTTTATTTATTTAAAAAAAGATTCTCGGTCTTGTCACAAGGTTTTGTCAAACTTGTTTAGTCGTTGAGAAAATGGAATTGACTCGAGAAAATTGAAGAGCGATGATTTATTATGACTTTCGAAGTGGTTTAACACAAAAACAGTGTGTTGACCGGATGATTTCTGCATTTGATGATGAAGCCCCATCCAAAACCAAAATTTATCGCTGGTTTGCTGAATTTCAACGTGGACGTGTCAAGCTCAGTGATGATCCCCGTCAAGGTCGTCCAAAAACTGCAGTAACCCAAGAAAACATTGATGCTGTGCGTAAGCTGATTGAGGAAGATCGACATGTGACATACCGCGAAATTCAGGCAACTTTAGACATAGGCATGAGTCAAATACAAATAATCTTGCATGAACAATTAGGTGTAAAAAAGTTGTTTTCCCGATGGATACCGCATTCGCTCTGTGAAGAGCAAAAAGCGGCTCGCGTTACTTGGTGCGTCAGAACTCTCGAAAGATTCTACGCAGGATCCTTATATGCTGTATACAACATCGTATCAGGTGACGAATCCTGGATATACGCGTACGAACCCAAAACAAAAAACCAGTCACGAGTTTGGGTGTTCGAAAATGAGTTAAAGCCAATAAAAATTGTTCGTTCACGGAGTGTTGCAAAGAAAATGGTGGCCACGTTTGTCTCCAAAACCGGCCATGTTACGACTATTCCTCTTGAGGGACAAAGAACGGTTAATGCAGAATGGTACGCTAGCATTTGTTTGCCACAGGTCGTTTCTGAACTCCGTAAAGAGAACTGCAACTGTAAAAGAGAAATCCTCCATCACGACAATGCGAGTTCTCACACCGCACACAGAACAAAAGAGTTTTTAGAGCAAGAAAACATAGAATTATTAGACCATCCGCTGTACAGCCCCGACCTAAGCCCTAGTGATTTCTATACTTTCCCTAAAATAAAGAATTTTCATCACAGACAAAGATTTTCATCACCTGAAGAAGCTGTGGACGGCTACAAAACGGCCATTTTGGAGACCCCAACTTCCGAATGTAATGGTTGTTTCAATGATTGGTTCCATCGTATGGAAAATTGTGTCAAATTTCGCGTAGAATACTTCGAAAATCAATAAATACATTTTAAATAGTAATGTTGTGTCACTTCCTTGATTCCCGAAATTTTCAGTGCCGCCCTCGTATTGCGTATTCCCTCCTCTTACTCGAATGACAGCCTGCATTCGCCGTTTTAATGACCTTATCAAGATTTTGATGGTCTCTTGAGGGATTCGGTTCCATTCTTCCCTAATGGCGGTTTCAAGGTCTCCTAATGTTGTAGGGACTGGATTAAGGGCTCTAACCTTTTGTTTTAGGGTGTCCCACATGTGCTCTATAGGGTTGAGATCAGGGCTTCTTGCTGGCCACGACATAACCCGAATGCCGACCTCTTCAAGGTAATCGGTTGTGATGCGCGCTACGTGTGGTCGTGCATTATCATGCATTAATTCAAAGGTCTCTCCAATATAGCCGGCGTATGGCACCACATGGTCTTCTAAGATCTCTGTGATGTAGCGTGCTGCAGTTAAAGCACCTCTTCGTATGAAAACCAGCTCAATGCGTCCAGTCAAATATATCCCAGCCCAAAACATTACAGAGCCTCCACCATAACTGACAGTTTCTCTTATACAACAATGGGTATAACGTTCACCTGGTCGTCGCATGACATTACGACGTCCGTCATAACCGTATAAAGTCATTCGACTCTCATCACTAAAAAGAACTGACTCCCATTGGCCTATAGTCCAGTTGATTTGGTTACGCGCAAATTGAAGTCTGGCTTGTCTATGAGCTGTGGTCAATTGTGGTCTTGTTGCTTGGTTGTGGAATTCTGCTCACGAAGTCTCCTTCTCACAGTACTATCACTTATAGCTACACCTCGATCTTCACGTAAGCGTCGCTGGAGATCAACACCAGATAGGTGCCGATTTCGTAGAGCTGATAACACTATAAATCGGTCATCCCTTTGAGTTGTCACCCTATGTCTTCCAGATCCAGATCTTCGATACTGCCCAGTCTCCAGAAACCTTTGGTAAACTCGTCGCACTGCAGAACGGCTCAGATTTGACCTCCTGGCCACGACACGTTGACTTAAGCCTTGTTGCAGCAAAGCCACAACTTGGGCCGCCTCAGCTTCAGTAGTGTCCATTATTTTTAGACAAAGTAATCAAAGCTACAGCCTCAGTAAATAAACTTAACGTTATTAACGAGAAATCCCTACAAAAGTCTGTGTCGGACTGAAATAACGGTTCGAATTTTTTCTGACGTAAAACAACGAAATCAGCACTCAACAATATTTCTGTATAAAAAAATTGTAAAGTACCTTCAAGTGCAATAAGATTTACGACAAACAAGGTGTCAAACATCATATCCGATCCTCAAAATAAAAAACAAATGTGTGAAACAGCTTTTAAGTGAAACAATCGATAAATTTCAAACAAAAAATGGGTGGGTCGATTTTTTTGATGACCAGTATAGTTTCGTTTGAGCTGCTTCATCAGGTTTCTAGTTTCTACTCATATGTACGCAGTGCATACTCTGATGCAGATTTTTCGTGTTAGGCACAGTCAAAAAAAGAGTTAAGTATGCAGGTAGCTAGCTTGCAACTTGTTTTAAACAATGTTCGGAGTGTGTTAAGTACTTACTCAAGTTTTTTACACCATTTATATAAGTGTGAACACAGTTAAAAAGTTATAACGCACACAATAAAAATGAATATTGACAGAGTAGTGGGAAGATGAATAATTTTACTTGTGTACCAAATACCTTTTCTTACGGTACAATATTACTTGAATGGAGATCCCTGATCCCATATTATTACTTTTTTATAGGAGAGGGGCAAAAGAGCATATCAGCATACGGCTCACCTGATGGTGACTACCGCCGCTCATGACAACTGCAACACCCTTTAGAAAGGAGTAAGTTCTTTTCTTGAAGGTCCCCAGGTCGTATCGGTCCACAGAACGGGAACAGTATTCCATGTGATGGGCCCGCGTGAAATACTGTCCCGCTCTGCTGAGCACACTAAGCTTTTTAGAGGCCAATTTGGCCTTCTCTTCCACGTGACCACGAAACTGCACGTGCACACATTTACATCTATCCTCGATTACGAATCAAAATGCAGATGATTGTCACCCGTGAGGACTAAGATGAAATGCCTTGTTTCCATTAAAATGGGTCTCCAGTTCTCTACACTCACTATACGAAACACAGCAGCATTAAGCTGCTATTTTACGCTGGTATTCTGGGAGAGCGTGGTCTTACCCCGGTCGAGCCGACTCATTCGTGCTACAACTATACTACTAATCTAATTGCAGCATGGCTCTACCACGTATAAATTACTTATATATGGATATTTTTAATATAAAATAATAATGATTAGTTGAGTAAAAATGAAATAAACTGTTTTAGAAATAAGTACATACTTTTTATTAATTGGTATATAGGAACGTTCTGCACATAATTGATCACAAATGGTAAGTTATACAAGCAATTTGGGTCCTACTGGATATCATATTATATTTATTAATTCAGATTTTAAATGAAAATATAATTATTTTTCGCAGGTACATTAATTTTGTTCATTTAACATTCGAAAATCTGGCATGATCATAAAACGGTGGATGAAATACCTTCTGTGTACTAAATATCGGGAATTTGTCAATAAAACAAAAAATACAAATTATTCATCTAAATTTATTTTATCGCCTTCAAAGTAGGCCCCATCGCTTGCAATACAACATCTCCAACGCTTCACCCAGTCTTCCATACATTTTTCATAGGCTATTTGCGGTACGGCCTTTAGCTCATTCAGCGAATTTTTTGTTATGGCTTCTATCGACTCAAAACGTTTTCCTCGAAGTGGTAATTTTAACTTGGGAAATAAAAAAAGTCAGACGGAGCCATATCAGGTGAATACGGTGCTTGGTCGAGAACTTTTGTTGAATTTTTCGCTAAAAACTCTTTCACTATAATGGCTGCGTGTGATGGTGCATTATCATGGTGCAGCATCCATGAGTTGTGTTGCCACAAATATGTACGTTTTCGGCGGATACTCTCACGCAAACGTTTCACGACGCCTAAGTTCTTTATTCACTGTTTCTCCCTTTGGAAGGAATTCGGATTGAACCACACCACGGTAGTCAAAAAAACTGTCAGCATCACCTTGATTTTGGAGCGACTTTGCCGCGGTTTTTTGGGTTTCGGCTCGTTTTCGAGACGCCATTCTGAAGACTGTTGGCTTGTTTGCATGTCGTACTCATAAACCCATGTCTCGTCGCCAGTTATTATACGTTTCATAAAGGTCGGATCCGTAGAAGCTCGGGAAACCATGTCTTCAGCGACATGCTTTCGCTGCGCTCTTTGAACAAAATTGAGCTCTTTTGGAACTAGTCGAGCGGCGACGAGTTTCATGCCTAAAATGTCAATGAGAATGTTGTGGACGGACTTAAAAGATATGTTCACCTCACTAGCCAAATCTCTCAGACTCATACGTCGATTTTCGAGCACTAGCTTGATTTTGTCCATGTTTTCTTTGGTCGTAGTGGTTAAAGGTCTACCAGAACGAGGCAAGTCTACTACTACTTCTCGGCCTTCTTTAAAAGCCTTATACTATTCATAAGCCCTTTTTTTCGATATACACGATTCGCCGTAGGTATTTTGCAACATTTTTAGTGATTCACCACATGAAATATCATTCGAAACACAAAATTTAAGGCACACTCTTTGTTCAACAATATTTTCCATTGTAAAAATCGTCGAGAACTCAAAACTATGACCAACAAAAAGTGTAGTTTAAAACAAATTAAATGACAGATCCCGCTCAAACTTTGCGCGCTAAATCAGTACAGTGCTACCAACATGCAGTAAACAAATTAGAACGACCTCTTTTACGCGGGTCTTTTTACTGACATATTCCCGATACTTTTTACACAGAGTAGTATGATTTATAATAGGATTTAGCTATTATTATTATTTATTCCTTTCTGAACAAAATTAATTTATTAAAATAATTTCTATACACTTTGTCACTACATTTTCTTGCATGGTATCTGAACCTTATATCAAGGTACGCTTTAATGAGCAGTATGTTCCATGTTGAAAGGCAAATTTAATAATTTTTCGGTATCATAATATCGGTCAAAAATTTAAAAATATACAAATAAAAATTTTTTGATTTTCGCTGATTTGTAAGGTAAATTTTAACTAAGTTTTCAGTTTTTATAATTATGTCCACGACTGCAACAGATGCGTACTGAAGGCCACCTCTAGACTCCTGGAAGATCACACTTCCTGTTTTTTCTCCTCCAACTAGGAAGCGACAAACATATGGCACATTTATTATCACGTGATAATTTTTTATTGCCACAAATCCCGCAATATACATATTCTAATACACTCCGTGTATTCGTCTACGTCAATATCATGTATGAATCGTAAAGATCACTGTCATCTTCAATAATTTTAACAAAATTATTTCCTTCTGACAACTCATTTATTTATTTTAAGGGTTTTTTACTTAAGAATGTTAATATATTAATATGCTTCAAAGGAACGCAGTTGCCGACTCCACCCTCTCGAAATTCGGTTCTTATGATGAGTTTTTTGTAAACTGCGCGAAATTGGACCGCATTAGAGTTGTTATTAAAACCTCCTCTGCCTCTTATTGCCGAAAAGAAGAGTTCCAGGTGGTCTTGACTATGATGCACTAATTAGGTCGGCATGGCCTTCAAGTACGACATTAACAGGAACTGTCTGTACTAACAACTAAGAAATTCAGGACTTCATAGGCGTGATTTTACTGACAGCTGTCGCAGAGATCAAGCTATCTTTTATGAACTATAATTTTATATAATGGGATATATTTTAACACTAGCTTTTTACCCGCGGCTTCGCTCGCGTGGGCTTCAATTTAGCAACATTAATAAATGTTGTTCGGTGCCATAGGTATTTAACAAAGTTCGATCACTATCAGAGTCACTTCTGTGTCTGTGTCTCTATGTCTGTTTTTTCTCTATGTGAATTTTTTTGAATTCTCAAGAACCATTGGACGTAGATGATTGATATTTGGCATAGATATAATATGTTACAGGAACACCTAGGCCCCTAGCGGTGAAAAACTATTTGACGATACGACCATAATATCATGAAATAGCAATATTGTTTAGTTATTTGAGTTTAATATCGTCATACGGACTCTATCTATGAATTTGGACAACTTTATTACAACGTGGTCAACAAACAGTGTTAAATTACAACTACTATTACACGAAATTCAGTCTACGATTTGACCACGACATATATAAACGATCAATTTAAATTACATTAGTAATAAAACTAAAAACCATATAGATTTTCATATTTTTGATAAGTCAAGTAACAGTGGTAGAGCCACGCGGCAGCTTTGCTGTTGCACGTATGGGCCGGCTCAAACCGGGGTGGTACCACGACCTCACAGAATACCGGCGTGAAGTGGAAGCTCTGCTTCCGCGTTTTGTCTGGTGAGTGCAGGTGGCATGAGGCCCACATCCCCCCCCCCATCAACATGGTAGCGGAATTAAATAATGATAGACTACCGCAGGAGGGTACCAGCACCCCTGGAGAATCCCACGCTGAGCATCCACGACCATGTTTCTCCACTTCTGAGCGTGGGTGCTCAGGCTGCCCCGCGTATTCTTGGGGCAAAATTCCGCTCAAGACTACAACTGCTCGGGGCAAATGGAGCAACATGACCAAGGCGACCCCTGCCACGCTGTCCGTGAATTTCTGCAATATCAGGAGACTTCACTTTAACCTAAACGCCATCCACTACCATCTCGAGACGGCGAGGCCGGCTCTGCTCTTTCTGACCCAGACGCAGGTGTCCTCTCCGGCTGATGTCTCGTATCTCTCCTACCCGGGGTACAAACTGAAACACTCCTTTGTGCCTCGGGCTGGAGTTTGCGTTTACGTCAGAGAGGACATCTGTTCTCGACGCCTCAGCAGACTTGAAGGTTCGGACCTGTCCATCCTTTGGCTACGTGTAGACAGCGACGACCATCCCCGCGCGTCTACGGGTGCCTCTATAGGTCCCATAGTGCATATCAATGATATGTTGCAAACCCGTAACATTCATTGCTATGCAGATGACAGCACTGGTGATCCTCTTTACACCGGCCGAGCCAATATTTCTCGGGAGAACGTCTGCGAGTGCCGGGACAAACTTGTGTCTGAAGTCGAGTCTTTGCTGAACAGAGTCTCGGATTGGGGGCGACTAAATCTAGTCCAGATTAACCCCCAAAAGACACAAGTTTGCGCGTTAACCGCTAAAAAGAACCCCTTTGTCGTATCTCCTCAGTTTCAAGGCACCCTTGTTGCCTCAGACAGTATCGGAATCTTTGGCGTTGACATATCGAGTGACGTGCAGTTTCGTGGTCACTTGGAAGAGAAGGCCAAATTGGCCTCTAAAAAGCTTGGCGTGCTCAGCAGAGCGGGACAGTATTTCATGCCGGCACACCGCCTGCAACTTTACAAGGCGCAGGTTCGGCCGCACATGGAATGCTGTTCCCATCTCTGGGCTGGGGCTCCCCAGTACCAGCTCCTTCCACTTGACCGCATCCAGCGCAGAGCGGCTCGAATCGTCGACGACCGAGTGCTTTCCGATCGGCTCGATTCACTGGCGCTGCGAAGAGATGTTGCATCTCCTTGCATTTTATTTCGCATATACCATGGAGAGTGCTCTAAGGAATTGTTCGGATTAATCCCAGCCGCCAAATTTCGTGAACACACTACGCGGCTAACGTCCCGATACCATCACACACACATCCACACCATCTGGATGCTTGGCGGTCCACCACAGTACGTTTCAAAAGGAGTTTTCTTCCGCGTGGAATTCCGCTTCCGCTTCCGCTCTGTGGAATAGTTTACGACCGGCGATTTTTCCGGACCGATACGACCTGGGGACCTTCAAGAAAAGAGCTTACTCCTTTCTAAAGAGCCGGCAACGCACCTGCAATTCCCCTGGTATTGCGTTTGATCATGGGCGGCGGTAGTCTCTTAACATCAGGTGAGCCGCATGCTCGTTTGCCCCCTCTTCTATATAAAAAAAGTCACTATTATCTATTTATTATTATTATTATTATATATTATTTTTTACGTGGTAGAGCCATGCTGCAGTTATATTAGTAGTATAGTTGTAGCACGAATGGGTCGGCTCGACCGGGGAAGGACCACGCTCTCACAGAATACCAGCGTGAAATAGTAGCTTAATGCTGCTGTATTTCGTATGGTGAGTGTAGAGAACCGGAGACCCTTTTTACTGGAAATGAGGCATTCCATCTCAGTCCTCACGGGTGACAACGCATATCTGCATTTTGATTTGTAATGGAAGATAGATGTAGATGTCTATGGGCCGCAGCAACCACTTACCATCAGGTGGACTGTGTGCTCGTTTGTCAGCCTATTCTATAAAAAAAAAAAAAAATTAAGTTATTACACTTTTAAAATGATATAACGAAAAAGTTAAAAAAAAAACGTTCGGATGTTTAAATAATTTTGTTTATGTTAATATTTTAACATATCAAATGTAATTTATTTAACTATATTTTATATTATTTAATTAATTACTGAAGGTAAACTGTACTTTTTCAATTTGATAATAGATGGCGCTTTTTGAAAACTAAAATGTAGATCGTCGGCGTAGTTTCAAATTATTAAACAAAGGTTAAAACTAATTGGAAACTATATTTATAAATATGCTATTAAGGCCCCAGTCTTGTAAAAATTAGTGTTCTCGCAAAATTTACAGCAAAACAAATATTTTTTTTACAGTATTTAAAAAAGAAAAAGTGAAACGTATTTTACATTTATTTAAAGTGTAGGATTTGATATTTTCGAAACTGTTTTTTAATTTTATTTTGGTGTTTAAATTAATAGCTATTAGGCTTCAAACATGCCTATGTTTGGGTTACATGCGTCAAAGGTTTTATTAAAGCCTCTGCTATGTACAAACTATAACAATATCAAGAAAAGTATTCAGATCACATTTATTTACATATTGTCTACAATAATCTGATCTGGTACTTTTTTTTTATAAATTATGCTTTAATTTTCTTATTTGAAGGGCTTAAAAAGTTGTAATATCATGATTTTTTTTACTGCAAATATCGATTTTTTTCTATTAGAAGTATAAATGTAGCAAAGTCGTACTTAAAACCACATAAAATAGAACTATTTTCAAGTGAGTTAGAAATAAATAAAATTAATAAAGTATATATTTTCGTACTTTTTACCTATATGCCATTTATAAACCAGAAACGCCTGAAAATTCTCTTAGCTTCGCTGGGATTTCTCGACGTTCAGACGTGTGCAGTGTTGCTCAACGTTACTTTACCTCTCGCTCGCACGGTTGATCTCTTTCCCTCGCGCAGCTCTTATGGACTGAGCGGAGCATATCGTGAAAGTTGCTCTACTTAAATATATATTATTTTTATTTAATTGTCATATTAGTTCTAGTTTTTAGTGTTTATATTAGTGACTTGAACTTTTATATTTGGTATGTTTCATATATTTTAAGTTTTATATATAATTTATTACCAAAAAACGGCAAAAGATGAATAGAAAAAAGAAGAAACATCCTTGTGTCAGTAATAATAGTAGTAAAAGTAGTAGTATAAGTAGTAATAGTACTAAAGGTAGAGGCGAAATTTGTATGAAGAGGCAGTTTTTTTCCTTCGGTTGTATATACCCTTTTTATACCTACACCCCGTATAAACATTAACTAAAAACGACGTTTATGAAATATAAAAGGGTAAAGAAATATACTACCACGACAAAAGTAAAATGAATATTTTTGGAAAAAAAATTAAAAAGTTATATATTTAATGAAGTAAGCACCTTCACCTGCGATCTCAAACGTATTTATGCACGGGGGAGAGCACCCTCTCTAATGGTTGGGAATGTAAAAGAGCAAAGCTAGACGGAAGCCTTAATTTGAAAAATACCGGTCATCCTGTATATACATGTACAGACAAAATCATAATAGAAAATTAACATGTAAAGGAAGGAAAATATTTAACCTTCCTTTTTTGAAGTTCCGTAATCGGATAGAGTAGCCTATAAGTAGCCCCGGTTCACTAACTGCCTGCATACAAAATTTCATGGAGATCTGTACAGTAGTTTTTGCGTGAATCTTTAATACACAGACAGACAGACAGACAAAAATTCTAAAAACCAGTAATTTGGCTTCAGTATCCTTTATTTAGACTCGTTTTTTCCAGGAAATATTATAATTACAGACACGACTTTTCTAGATTTATTATATCTATAGATAGATATGCGTGCCCTCCAACAAATGTTCGTAACGCACTAACGCACTTTCCATATCAATAACTAACCCCCAGAAATCCAGTTTTTCTTCTGGAATGTACCAATAACTCTCCTCAAGGAAGTTTTAAAGTATTAAATAGGCACTTCCACCTTCAAATAATGCTCTAATCGAGTGGCTGTTAAGAACATCGAAAACATCGTTCATAATGTTAATAAAGTTTACAGAATCACTAGTGTTCGAACTCTTTTATTTTCAATTTATTGTTGCAGAATTCTAAAGCATCTACCACAGAGCTACTGAATAATTGAGTACCGAGTTTAACCTTCATTTTTTGTTTTTCAAACATAATGTGAGCCTTACCTATCTAAGGCTGAGATCTGTAGACCGTACTTTGACGTTGCTACTTACGAAAAACTTAGCCGAGTATATGCATACTCTTTGATTCTGAATTTATAGTTGTATCGAGCTGAGATTTAGCAAAGTTTATAAAATTCAAAAAGACCCGACATTCTTTGATCTTTTCTGTAACCCTGGTTTGTTTAAGGACATTGTGATATAATGGAGAATATACAGTGAGACTATCTACTTTAGAAATTTAAAAATAATATAAATATTTAATAAATTTTTTTTGCTAATTTGAAGATTGTGGAAGGGAACGGATGAGAAGAGTGCAAAAATCAAAAAGAAAAAAGATTCTAAGAAATTCAAAATAAGTTTGAAATGACGTAAATAGAAAATGGACTAATGCTATTTAAAACTAGAATACGGCCTAAGATCACCTATTTATTGTTATTAATAATAAGTACCCGGTTGAGCGAGCTTTGCTCGGTATTTTTCGCTCGGTTTTTTTTGAATTCGTGTGTTTTGGAAATTATATTTAGATACAAATTACATACTGATGAAATACGAATAATATTTTTTGATATTAGTGGCATAATAGAAAAAACTGAACTGATTATTTGAATAAAAATCATGAGTGCAATTAGTTTAATTTAAATTTTCGTGTTTTTAAAAATACTAAAAAAGGGCTCGAAAAAATAGATTATCTCAAAAAAGAAAGGAACTTGTAAAAAAATTAAAAAAAGTCGGTCGGTCGGTCTAGGCTCGAACCATGGTATTACGATTTTGTGACCGCCCAATATAGGTACCAATTAAGCTATTTGTAATCATTAATAAACTCAAAATTTACCTTCTTATTCTAACGATATTGTAGCAGTTTTTCATTGCTTACAAACACGGACAAAAAGACATTTTCAAAAAATAAATCCTAGCTAGATCGATTTATTGCCCCCGAAACTCCCTGCACACAAAATTTTTCCGAGATTCCGATTATATATATATATATATATATATATATATATATATATATATATATATATATATATATATATATATATATATATATATATATATATATATATATATATGTATATACAAGAATTGCTCGTTTAAAGGTATAGGATTAGAGTATCGTAAAAACAACAATTTAAAATTAATACGGTGTATTTGGTTAATATCCTGAGTTTTTCGTAAGTCGTCCATTTCGTTGACTTAGGCTTTGCTAAGCGCGCACTCAGCACGAATACGAATTTAGCTCTAGAAATACCGACATTGCTTAGCTCGAAAGCAAAGTCTGAGTAAAATCAAAGTACGGTCTATAGATCTCAGCCTTAGTCGCCAGATATAGACCTTTCTATTGTTGTAAATCAAGAAGCAGCTCTAAATATTTAAAATTAACGATTCGACCCATTGAGTCAGTGAAGACCCTCAATTCCCCAACAGCGTTTCTGATTAGTTTGACAGCGTGGCATGGGTCAATAAATATGAGGACAAGACTGTCGCGGATTTCCAATTGGTTGTTGTTTGGTCCTTCAGCACATTACAACCCAAAGATGTGAACATGATAAAGTTACCAGCCAGACCATCGTAGGTGAGTGATACTAGCCACTTTGATTCCAGCGTCCTGGCAGAGTTGAATTGCTGTCCATACAAGGGTATACCCTTGCTCTTTAGTAAGCGAGTTATTAAAGAAATACCCAATTGGTAACTTCCATGAACCATTTATGGACCATTATGGATAATGACCACCATCGACACGGCCATAAAGTTTTTGTTTATACGGATACCCATGTTAGAAATTTTCTAATAGCCATCTCATCTAGTGTTAAGGCGCAAATCACAGGGTGAAGAGCAACCAATTTAACACCAACAAGACATACACTAACAAAAGCATAATATTTTTACAAGAAACTATAAATACTAAGTGTTGACTTAATTACAGGTGTTACACACACACACACACACACACATTTCATAAAAGATGGACACAAATATACAAATGTAGTGAATTAAATTTAATACAAAAATAAGAGATCAATAAATTAAATCAGAATTCAATATTATATAATAAATTAAATCATGCATAATTTCATACTGTTATTTGCATAAGTAACAATTTAAGAGTTAAACATAACAATAATAACACATTAATTAATTGTTCAATGAAAATGAGAGAATCAAATGTTGAAACCATTTGCTCTAAGTGCGAGATTGTGGCAAACAAGTGTTATAAAATCATTCGCTTTCGGTGAAAAAAAATAAGCCTAAGGGCAAATTTTCTTAATTCTTCAGAATATTTTTTTTTCTAAAGGAAGGCCTTTAGATTTGGCAATTTGCCTTTTTAAAAATCCTTCAGGTTCTGCACAATCTTCCAAAATAAGGGTTTCTTCATTATTGACGAAATTACCTTTCTGAAGGTCTCTATATATAATATTCTCTTTCTATCTCTATATATTATATTAGAAAAGAGAGCAACCTTTCAATCTCGTCTCCGGATTTTTTCATTTAAACTTCTAACTTTTCGCTTTAGCAAATCACATTTCTTTGTGAGAATCTTTATTTTTTCACTTGGTTGCTGAATCTGAAACATAGTAATCAAAATAATATTAATCAAAGCAGCAGTAGAGTCCTATTGAGAAATTAACTAGAAATCTATCCATATCTATACTATAATAAAATCGTAGAAGTCGAACTCTGTAGGTATAGGTACATTGAAAAGTTGTTTACAAAAATCAGATAGAATAATAAGAAAAAGGCATAAAAACAGGAATCAATCATTTTTAGAAACTTTGTCCTGAAAACTTTGTTACATCATCTCGTGAGAACGACTGAAAGGATTTCAATGAAACCTGTACTGTGGGATAGCTGTTACTCTAACTTAAAATCTGAGGCATGAATCATTTCATTCGATTGAGTCATTCTTGAGATACAGCTTGCCCTCTCCATTGTATGCAGTCTTATAGGAAGTCTTATAAAAATTAATGGCTGATGCCACAGAGTATACAGTAATACTACATTATTGTTGAATGATTCTTAAAACTGCTAATAGATGGTATCGATTCATTGCTAATAAATATTTCACACGACACCCGCACCTGTTACTGTGCTCGCTCCGTCCTTCTCCCGCCAACTGTAATCTTTTAACTTCAAAAAGTTTGAAATTTCCCATGGTACAACCTGTATTAATTGGATACAGTTATGTGAAAACGTTCCAACTCACAAGTCAATTCATTTTTTCTCAAATTGTACTCATTGTGGGTTGTAACGTTTTCGCATAACCAATAAAATTCATCCTAACAAACTCAAACGCTCCCATATTTTTACACAACGTTAAGGGATAAGCTGCCCTATAAACAATTAAAGTACATCAAAAGAGATTTTCAATGATATACAGCTCATCGCTATTGGTGGTCAAAATATAAAAAAAATATTATTTATAAATCAACGAACTTACCTTGTATGTGAAGTTGGACTGTAATTAATTCGATTGTAATGTGCATATTTCGAAGATTACATTAGTATTATGACCAGTAGTAGCGCGACATCACGCTTTCCCATTGCCACGAGTTTCAGAGCTAAAGAAAAAACAAAAACAAAAAACGGAATGTATCCAACGTTCCTGCTTTTAATTCAGGCATTTGTTTCACATTTTTACGGGAATCATCACAAGGAAAGTTCGTTTGATTGTGTTTAATGCATCGTGCTTCGGATTACATTAGTATTACGAATAGTAGATGTTTAGAGTTAAGAAAATGTGAAACAAATTGCCAAATATTTTATTCAGCCTATGTGTTTTATTCAAATAAAATAATATCAATCAACCTTATCCATCGTCCTGTAAGAGCATTAAATAAATAATAAATAAAAATAATAATGTAATAAACCATTACTATACATTACTTTCCCTACAATTATGAAAAAACTTAACTTTGTAGTATGAAATTAAAAAAATAAAATAATTCCCCGTGCTCTGTTAAAAAACTCCTTTTTGTAAAAATTTTGCAAATAAGGAAGTATTACCTAACCTATTTATCAAGTGGTATCTATAGAAATTCAGGTGAGGCAGCAAGCCTGGTGCTATATGCATTATATATTTAAATGTAAACACCCTATTACAACATATTATGTTAAATTATATCAATATACTAAAGGTTGGTGATAATACAGTATGGCTCTTTTTACCAACCTTATTAAAGAAAAGATTTACATTCAAGAATTTTATGATTATTTTTGCACTCTATGTGCAGCAACTAATGTCACAAGAGTGACCAATTTCTTGGATAAAGATTGAAAATGTGCATCCTAAACTACAGGTGACTGAATAAATAAGTGTTACTATATTGTTGCGCGCCACAGTTGATGGCACTAGCGCCATCTAGTATCGAATGGACGAACTAAGCTTTCTGGAAAGCCCCACACTCGAACTTTCTGCACTTGGTCGGTTGGGGCCGGTAATTGCTCGAATATTCTGGATGTTTCAGTAGAAAAAGTTTTTAGTCTATTTTAAGGATAAAAGTTACGTAAAAATTAAAACTATTGATAAATCCAATGTAGTATTATATTTTATTAGAGCATTTGATATGAACACTCAAATTCTTTTATGGACTGTGGTCTTCAATATTTGATACCCCTAATTGGCTTTATTGCAGAAAGCCAACATAAATATAAATATAATTAATGTATTGTTACGAGCTTGAGGTTCGTGACAATAAAAATTGCCGATAAAATTACCTAAATTAACACTTTAATTTACTTTACACAAATTAAAGTTAAAACACTAATAATTAAACACACTAATTCACTTAATTCCGCTCCGAAGCTTCGCTTGTGTCGCCGAGTTCAACTCTGTCTCGAACGCATCTTGCGCCACCTATTTATTTAAATTAGCAAAATATCCGGAATGTTCAAGTAAACACGCGCAAGGTACCGAGAGTTCGAGTATAGATTTTCTAGTTCTTCGGGTGGCGCTGTCGGTCGAAAGATTTGTGATGTCATAAACTGCAACGCTCCCCTCGCTCTCGTTCCTGACACTAGATGGCGCTAGTTGTGTCGTCGACTGGAGCGCGTAACACTGCCCCCTCCTAAGACATGCTCGTCCCGAGCATTATTGGTCCCATAATAACGCGCCAAGCGATCCACATGGACGATCTTAGGAGTCCCTCTTGCGCCTTTCTGTATCCGGTAGGTCACATCGTTGATCCTGGTTACAATCCGGTACGGGCCGTCCCATTTAGCTTGAAGCTTAGGAGATTTCCCTTTGCTGCGGACTGGATTGTGCAACCACACTAATGAACCTTCGTTGAACCCTTTATTGTTCATTTTGCGGTCGTACCGGGTTTTCATTTTCTCAGACATTTGCTGGCCCGATTGTCTGACGTGCTCATAAATGTCATTCATTTTGTTCCGCAAGTCATTTGCATAATCGGTTATACCGCGTGGGGCATCAGGTGGTATCCCGGTGATCAGGTCCGCAGGCAGCCGTAATTCTCTTCCAAAGTTTGCGAAAGCTGGTGTCACTGCTGTACTTTCGTGAACAGAACTTCGATATGTCAACAAAAACGGTTGTATGTGCTTGTCCCAATCTCGTTGCCGATTGTCTACAACTCCATCTCCTTCTCTCCACGGACGGGTATACGCTGACCGGTGGCTGTTACCAAATTAATGCGTTCTCGGTTGTATGCGGAGTCCCCAAGGAACTGACTTATAAGTTGGGAACTAACAACCGTACGAGAGGCTCCAGTGTCTATGGTCAGTTTACACGGCATTCCGTTGACCTCACCCTTGATGATTAGACTGTTCCCATCATGGGTTTGTGAGATCGAGATCCTTGGGGCTCTTTTAACATCAGCCAGCACCCGCCCCGCAGTTCTGGCTTTTACTCGTTTCCCTGCTGCTGCTGGGCAGTGCGGTTGGCCGCACTACCCTCCTGAGATCGTTCATCTTCCCTTTCTAGGGTTCGCTTAGGGCAGCTGGATCGAAGGTGGCCCTTTTCCCCACAGCCATAGCACCTTGGGCTGTATCCTTTGTTGCGGTCGCGAACTGTAGCTGTTGCAACCTCCCTGACGCGATGGGAACGATGATCCTGCCGCACGGCTTCCACTTCCAGTGCATGGGCCAAGGCGTCCTTAGGCGTCTCGTGGTGCCCGAGCCTCACAGCAGCTCTGACTTCCAGGTCGCGGATGCCGTCGATGAATGTCTGCACCAGGTTCCCTTCAATGAGCGCAGGTACAGACTGGTATGCTTTTCGCACCAGCTTCTCCACTTCTAGAGCCCACCGCTGCAGGTTTTCGTTGCTGCGCTGCACACGATCTTTAAGCTGCGCACGAAAGACGTGTTCCAGGTGAGCGTCGCCATATCTCGCCTCCAATGCCTCAAGGAGTTGCTCATAAGTCACTTCCTCACCGAGAGCTTCCAGAACTGTTAAGGCCTGATCGCGCAGGCCTAGTGTGAGAGCAGTCATGGCCTGACCTTTATTCCAGCCGTTCGCCTTCATAACAGCCTCGAACTGGATCTTGTAGGCTGACCAGGAAGAGGTACCGTCAAACGGCGGCACTTTGAATCCACGTAGCGAAGGTGTTGTAGCTACTACGGGAGCTGTTGTTCCATCCCCAAGTTTGAGGTCGTCCAGCGTTTTCTTCATGTCAGCCATTACGTTGTCAACCCGATTGTTTACTTGGTCGATTCGGGTTTCGGCCTCCGACAGGCGGTTGTCATGTTGAGCAACCTTATCCTTCACCTCCCGTATCTCTTTTCCGAAGATAGCGTGAAGGCCTTCATGAGGAGCACCTGCTCTTCCTTATCGCGTTGGAGTTGTTCTTCTAAACGACGGGCCTGTTCCTCCTGCCGGCGGGCCTGTTCCTCCTGCCGGCGGGCCTGTTCCTCCTGCCGGCGGGCCTGTTCCTCCTGCCGGCGGGCCTGTTCCTCCTGTCCGCCCCGCAGCTGCTGCAGCATCACCATCAGAGCACCTTAGTCAGGTGCCACAGACGTAGAAGCTGCTGACGGACCGGCTTCCATGGCCGGCGGCTGGCCCTCAGACATCTGCGGCGTTGCACCACCAAATCTCCTCTGGTCCGTCTCCTGCTGGCGTTGACTTCGGGTACGGACACCCTCCGTTTCCTCCTTAGCTAAAATCGGCATTATTTTATCCCACTTCTGACACCAATTGTTACGAGCTTGAGGTTCGTGACAATAAAAATTGCCGATAAAATTACCTAAATTAACACTTTAATTTACTTTACACAAATTAAAGTTAAAACACTAATAATTAAACACACTAATTCACTTAATTCCGCTCCGAAGCTTCGCTTGTGTCGCCGAGTTCAACTCTGTCTCGATCGCATCTTGCGCCACCTATTTATTTAAATTAGCAAAATATCCGGAATGTTCAAGTAAACACGCGCAAGGTACCGAGAGTTCGAGTATAGATTTTCTAGTTCTTCGGGTGGCGCTGTCGGTCGATAGATTTGTGATGTCATAAACTGCAATGCTCCCCTCGCTCTCGTTCCTGACACTAGATGGCGCTAGTTGTGTCGTCGACTGGAGCGCGTAACAGTATTATATACAGAAACCTGAGAATTTATAGTTAAATATTTCACACTTTCTCCAAATAACACTGTTAAATATTAAAGTCTGTTTGCTACAGTAGGTTCAATATGACCCCAGTTATGTATTGCGCAAAATATAATATAAACACAATTACGCTATTAATACTAGCATGCTTGATACTGCATTAATGTAATGTTTACAATAGAAGCATACATTACACTTAACATTACTGAAAGGGTTCCTGTCGTCAGTTGTCATACAAAATGTTCGCCTCCAGGGACAATTTGCTATGCAATTTGTGTTCTCCCTAAATTGCTCATTATAATTCTAAAATTTACTACATATAATATTAATTCATTTACACTCACAATAAGATATTATTAAAAACATATCAAAAGGTCGGAATGCATAAAATTTATAATTCATGCCATGAAATAATAAATATGTTTGACAGATCAATATTTCATCGTCCTCACTATTGCTGAACAGGAATCCTAAAGCTATATCAATTTTTGGCTTTCCAAACTTCTTCTTATAATGCCAAAGGTCAAATTATCTATTTGCCATTATGTATCCTAATGTATTTATCTGTATCAGCAATATAAAGTTTGAAAGCTTACGCATACAGTTTCTTGGTTATACACCAATTTAATTTAGTTTTGTTTACTTATACAGTTTGTATAGTAAAGTAAAGTAAGGTAAAGTTACAGCCTATATATATACCACTGCTTGGCACAGGCCTCCTCTCACTTAAGTTTATATAGACTACTGCACAATATAACCGAATTTTACGAAGTACTTTGGCAAAAATACCCAAGGCAAAGAAAGGTAATTGTAACTCTTAAGAAACCAATATGAAGATCTTTCTATATTTTAGACCAAGCATCACAAGCCCTTAATCACTACAGCATAAACCCCACCCTGTATTTGAAGTCTGTAATTATTTTGATCATCGATCAGAAAATTAGTGATCGATGATTTTGATAGGAAAATTGCAAATTTCTAATTAGGTTGACAAATTAAAAAAAATTATAAACTTTGAAACTGCTAATGTAATTGAGCAAATAATTTTCTTGGTATAACCACAGTATTATAGTGCTTAGGTTGAACCCAACCCTGTGCAACTGCCGGCCAACCAAAGTTAAACTACAAATAAACTGAGGCAATGATCATATTGTCTCATAGTGCATTTATTTGTCCTTCTAATTTTTTATATGTTTTCTTCTCCGTGCAAGTTTTTCCCTTCAGGTGGAGTGTTTTGTACACCTTAGTCATTGGTTCTTCCATATAAAAGCTAATAAGCTAATCATCAAGATATAGCTATATCTGACAATAGCCATTTGATTTATTATATAAATATGTAGAGGTGTTCCAACAAAAAATGGAGTAATTTAAATATTTTAGACTTAGATTAAATCTTTTGTCACAATTTTGCTTATGTTTAGAAATTTAATAAAAACACAGATTAGGACAAGAACCTTTAGAAATAGCACCCTCGTCCTACGTATAGCTTCTCAATCTCAGCATAATCAAAAAATCAGCAAGTGAGGTTGCTTGATTTTTTGGCACTATATGTTGGATGACAAGACAGCTTCATTAATGTCTGAATGGAGCATACTGCTTGTGTGGTTTCTGAATTATTTTATAATGCCTGCCTGTAAGTTCTCTTTTGAAATGTTAAGGTGGGCGCTGACCACTTAAACTAGTATTAAAATGTGAAAATGTTATTGTGTAACATATTTGGGATATTTAGGAAACTCCTCATTTTTATAATAAGGCTTTTTTATTGCTTTTACAGCCTTTAGTCTTATGCTGCGGCTACACTAAGGAGAAATGCCGTTAATTATCGCGTTGATGGACGTTGAATGTAGGTGTGGCCACGAATTAACGCAATAATTTGACAACGGCATTAACAATGACGTTTCCCGTTTGGGGATAACTCGAGTGGCGGTACATCAAAGGATTAACGCGCGATTATCGCGTTGAAGCGGCCTCACTACGTTTGTCTCATTGTACACAGTGGGTGCAACGGGGTTGCACATATGGCTGCGATGGAGTGGAGTAATGAAAAAGTTTCTCGAGATTGAATTTAAAAAATTACTTCAAAAGTACCCTTTAATTTACGGTATGAAAGTAAGAAAAATAAGCAGGAGAAAAAGAAACAATTTTTGCAGGTCGAAATTCATAGTGTACAGTGGTACAAAACCTCTATTGTGTATCTAATTCGCACTTGACCAGTATTTATAATTGCCTTATTAGTTATTATTTCATTAAAATATATTTTTACGTTTGTCTTATTATTTAGTTTAAACCATTGGACGCCTTTCTAGTGCAATTTGGGTGCGGGAAAACAAAATAGAATTTAAATTAATAAACATAAATAGATTTACAGTGTACGTTTCCTTTGCATTTGTAGCATCCACCATCTTCTTTTTCTTTGTATTTTTCTTTCTTCGTTTGGCAATCATAAAATATATTCATATAATAAAAGTTTACACTCATCAAATATAGAGTAGCCGCGTCAACGTCCATCTTGCTTGAAATTCAAGGAACATTTAATAAAATCATTTAACGCCTTTCAACGGCAAATTTAACGCCGTTCAACGGCGTTGAAATAGAAACGACGTTAACCGTTCAAGTGTAGCCACTCATTTTATCGCGTTAAATTTAAGGCAATAATTGTTGCGTTTATGGGCATTGACGTTTCTCGTTAGTGTAGCCGCAGCATTAGAGGTAAATTGTCATTGAAAAAACTGTTTTGTTTATACTTCAATGCATCACTAGAGGTTTTATTTATAGAATGGGTAGCAAGATTCCTTCTGGTAGTTGAGCTTTCTTTGTGTCAATCACACAGTGATTTCAAGCATCATATAAATATCCTTTAATCAAGTTATTACATATAAATGTCAATCTATTGAACTATAACAATCATATAAGTTCAAGCTATGGCTGATAATGCCAAGTCCTGCTCTGCTTGGTTTTCTTTTTATAACATGTCACTCCTAAGGTCACTTTTATTAATAACCACCTCTATTTTTGCATTAAGTTAATTCTTAAATTATATAATTAGTCGTAATATGTAATTTGTGTATATTAGTTAGAAGTAGGATTTATTTGATGGTCTTCACTTTCTTCTAAAAATCTTATCTTATCTTTAGCCACACCTTCCACCAGATACTTGGACTTGAATGGAAATTGGACCCCCAACGAAAATCGGCTCCTTTAACCAGCTGTACATTGATGCATGCAGTTCATTTGTGCCAACTGAGTCACTTATGTTAACTTGGGGTACATTCTATGGAATAATATACATCAAGAGCATATTGTTATAATATGCAAGGAAATGATCTCAAGCATATTATAACACACTTTACAGAAATAATCTAGATATAATACGATTGCATCATATTTAAAAAAAAAAGTAAACCCCAAGAGCATAGTGATATTGTGCAAGTACGAGTACAACATTTTAACACAAGTTGTGGAAAAATAATCTACAATTGCAATTTAAAAGAAGTCCTCAAGACCATGATTTGATAATATACAAGAAACAATCTCTCGGATTGTTCACAAGTATATCTTAACACACTCACAAAATACCGGCTTGAAATGGTAGCTTGATGCTGCTGTATTTCGTATGGTGAGTGTAGAGAACCAGAGATCCTTTTTACTGGAAACGAGGCATTCCATCTTAGTCCTCACGGGTGACAATGCATCTGCATTTTGTTTTGTAATTGAGGATACATGTAGATGTCTATGGGCCGCAGCAACTACTTACCATCAGGGGGACTGTGTGCTCGTTTGTTACCCTATCCTATAAAAAAAAACTTCACAGAAAATAATCTACGAAATCACTCGTATTAAAAAGTATTATAATATAATATAATATAATATTCCACAACTATCACACAACGCCATCTAGTCCCAAGCTAAGCAGAGCTTGTGTTATGGGTACTAGACAACTGATAAACATACTTATATATTTCTAAATACATAAATATTATAGATAAATTACACCCAGACACAGAACAAATGATCGTGCTCATCACACAAACATTTGTCATGGGTGGGAATCGAACCCACGACCTCCAGCTTAGCAGTCAGGGTCACTAACCACTAGACCAACAGGCCTGTCATTATAGAATGCCACAAGAGCATATTGTGATAATATGCAAGGTAACAACCTCATGGGTTGTACTCATATGATTAATATGTTAGGAGACTTTAATGGAAGGGTTGGGGTGAGGAGGTCTGGTTATGAAAGGATATTGGGAACGTTTGGTGATGAAAGTATAAATGAGAATGGTGAAGACCTCCTCACCGTATGTGTGGAAAAGAATCTCTTTTTAACGAATACTTTTTTTCGTCATAAAAAGATTCACATGTATACATGGGAAAGAGGTGATGATAGAAGCATGATAGATTTCGTAATTGTGGATGAAAGAATGAGGAGTGCAGTCGTAGATACAAGGGTTTACCGGGGGTCCAACGTAGGGACGGATCATTACTTGGTCTTATGTCGAATTAATGGTCTTTTCAAGCGTTGGCGGCATCGGACATCTGTGTCTGCCACTGCGTTACAGCGTATAAGAATAGAGAAGTTACAAGATGAAGATGTGAAAGAGAAGTATAAATGCAGACTGAGAGAAAATATTAGGTGTTTGAATGAGTTGTGTATGAATGATTTAGACTTGAATACTGTATGGGATAATATTAAGAAAGGTTTGGTGGATGCAGCCACCGAAGTATGTGGTGTAAGAAAGAGAACAAATGAAAGGAAAAGGAATACGTTGTGGTGGGATGATGAGGTACGGGTGGAAGTTGAATCAAAGAAGAAAGCATAGTTAGATTTACTAGCAACTAGAGCTGGTAATCTTGGTGGTATGAATGATGAGATAGAAAGAAAAAAGGCAGAATTTAGACGTTTAAATAAGAGAGTAAAAGAAGTAGTTGAAAGAAAAAAGAAAGAAAGAACGGATAAGAATGATAGAAGGATATCTGATAATTTCCAGGCTAATATAAAAATGTTCTGGAAACTCGTAAGAACTGCCAGGGGAAATACAAAACAGCCTATAATTAATGCTGTAAGAGACGAGAATGGATGTATTCTGAATGATGAAGTTTCGAATTTAGACAGATGGAAGGAATACTTTGAAAGCGTGTTTATGAGTGAAGAGTCATCTGAATTAAATGAACAAAGAAATTCCGAAAGAAGTGGAAAGGGGTATGGAGATATGTGTAGATGAAATAATGAAAAAAAGTTATTGCTATTTGCTATTTAAATTTATAGATTAGTTTATAATTTGACATATTTTTGCAAATTACCTTGGCAACTTCACGTTTGAATGAAGGTTTACTAGAGTGAAAGATATCAATTGTATTAAATGTTTTATTATAAATTCTGTGAAGCCTATTGACAATCGAATTTTGAGCATAGTTAGTTCTTTTAAGGGCAGTAGCAAAAAGTGTCGTATGTCTAGTTCGTTTATTTGGAACACAAAAACTTAAAATTTGTAACGCTAATTCACAACAGTCTATGTAGTTATTACATATGCCGTGTAAGAAGGACATATCCATTAAGGTTCGTCTACTTTGAAGAGGCATGAAATTATAGCGGAGACTAGATTCGCTATCATCTGAAAAGTGACAAGAAAAACGGAAATGTAGGTGCTTTAAAAATTTTAACTGAATATTCTCTAGCTTTTGAATATACGTCACATAATGATTTCTTATATTTACGCGAACACTACACATTGAAATAATACTAGTTTTTACGGAATTTATCGCGTATATTTAACTTTTTAATACCAGACGTTTCGAGAGCTTTACAGCACCCATGGTCACGGGAAGGACTGAGATGTTTAACGTCCAGATGTCATAGTTAACCGCGGTTACCACAGATTAAAATTTAACTTTTGTTCCGATCTACACAGTATGAACTTACGGTATCATGAAGTCTTGCAGTTGTATGCTTGGGTTGGGATTTAATTTTATTTATTATAGGATCCCAAGCAGATGGTAGCACCCAGCCATCTTCTCTATTGAAATTAGGATGTTTTTTGATTTCAATAGCCTCGCGAATCATCCTTGGAAGGAATCGGTGTTCTTTAGCGAGGATTTGTGGTCTATCAAATCTGATGTAGTGACGGGGGCGATCCTGTACATGTTCACAGACTGCAGACTTCCCGGAGCGTCGATTCTTCACATCAGCTATATGTTCTTTGACGCGGGTTTTAATTGATCTTTTAGTTTGTCCTATGTAGGAGAGACCACATTCACAATCACCGTGACCATGGGTGCTGTAAAGCTCTCGAAACGTCGGGTATTAAAAAGTTAAATATACGCGATAAATTCCGTAAAAACTAGTATTATTTCAATATACGTCACATATTGAGGATTCCATATTATACTATTATACTCCAGAATACTTCTGACATATGCAAAGTATAGTACTCGTAAACATCCAATGTCTGAAAAGGGCTTACTGACTCGTAAAACAAAACCTAAATTTTTGTATGCTTTCGCGACTATTGTATCGATATGTTCGGAAAATGTTAATTTTGAATCCATTTTTACCCTTAGATCAAGTACACTATTAACCTCCGATAAAGTAAAATTATTTATTTTATAATTGTATTTAATTGGATTAATTTTTCTAGTGAATGATACAAAACAACATTATAATTATATTATAATTATAATTATAAATTAATACCAATACGATTTTCAATACAATAAGAGTTTAATCTATCTAGATCGGCTTGAAGGTTACTGCAATCAGTAATCCCATTAATTTTCATAAAGATTTTTGTATCATCAGCATACATTAAAAATTTTGCATGCTTAAAGCATCTACGAACATCATATAAGTACGTGGCATATAACAAAGGTCCCAGGATGGAACCCTGCGGTACGCCAGATGGTACCTCCAAAAAGTCGGAGCGTGAACTACCTACCACTACAGCTTGAGAACGATTGCGCAGATATGACTCGAACCATCTCAACAAATTACCGTGGATACCCAGTTCAGATAGTTTACGCAGAAGGATACTGTGGTCAACACGGTCAAATGCCTTCTCGAAATCCGTATATATTACATCTACTTGTGACCCACCATCCATACTATTCGATACATAGTCTACAAAAACTCCAAGGTTTGTAGTAGTTGACTGGCCTTTTATAAATCCATGTTGTTCAGAGGGAATCGAAGTGGCAATTATTGGATATATATGAGCATGGACTACTCTTTCACAAAGTTTACTGAGTACGTTCAGGATCGAAATGGGACGGTAGTTCTCAATTGTTGATTTAAGACCTTTTTTATGAATTGGTACAATATGGGCTGTTTTCCAAATGCGAGGAAAGTAGCCTTCCTGAAAACATCGATTAAAATATGTGAGATAGGAAGAGATAGAGCATCTGCACACTTGGTGAAGAATATTGTTGGAATATTGTCGCTACCCGCACCTTTCGATATGTCGAGATTTTTAATTAGCTTTGAAATATACTCTTTATTAATTTTAATGTCATGTATATTAGCAATTTGCAATGGACTATTATGCGTATCTTGTAAATATAGATCAGACGGTTTATTAAAATTTCTCTCAAAAAACTTATTAAAAGCGAAACAAATGTCAAAACTGTTACTGATAACTAAATTATTGTACGTCATCTGTTGAGGATAATTACAAATATTCGTTCTCTTAGATTTTACATAGGACCAGAAGTATTTGGGGTTATTTTTAATTTTTTGTTGTGAAGATTTTATATAGGAATTATAACAGTCTGACTGCATTTCTTTTTATCTACTTCTTAAGTCTGAAAATTGAGCATAGTCGTTTGGGTTTTTGTATTTTTTCCAGTGTTTGTGAACTTTAAACTTTTCTTTAATTAAATTTATTAACGGCCTGCTATACCAGATGGGATAAGTGTGCACACCAGAGTGGTAAACCCGAGGAACATATGTTTCTATGCAGTTATTTATAATTGCATAAAAACCAGCTATATAGTCTCAATATTTGTGTTAGTGTCTAATATAAAGGATCAATCCTGTTGATTTAACATTTCATTAATGATATTAAAGTCAGCACGCTCATAAATATACTTTGATCGCGATTGTGTCTTCAAAGGTATGAGTAGTATATCTGACGCAGTGATAATGATGATGATGATGAGTGAAGGGTGGTGACAGTCTTCTTTAACAAGGTGGAAGTTGGATCTACTAACAGTGACGGACGAGTCTGAAAAAATTAGGTCTAGTATTTTATTACTATTATTTAAGATGGTATTATATTGCATAAGACCTATGAAAGCCGTATGGTCAATGAGCTGTGATGCAGAATTCTGGACTTCAGCAGAGCTTCCTGAGTATGACAGGTCCATCTTGTGTCCAGTCTATACACGGTAGGTTAAAATCGCCTACAAGTATAAACTCATCATTGGGATGATTATTACGTATTTGTGAAATAAGATTTACAAACAGTCTGGTTCTCTCTGAGAGTGATGAGTTAGGGAGTATGTAAATCACTGCTATGTGGAGGTCGTGCTCTAATCTCACAGCACTAGAAGGAACTGTCACCCAAACGCACTCAAGGTTATCACAATGCCAATCGGATCTCATATGGGCCTGCAAGTATGGTGCACACAATAACATGACCCCACCTCCCAACGACCCACGGTCACGACGAAACACATTATATTTACCATTACATAATTCTGAATCCAGGATTCCGTCATAAAGCCAAGTTTCGGTTATCATAACCACATCATAATCAAGCAATAATAACTTATTATAAAATTCATTAGTCTTAGTCCTCAAACCCCGTACGTTCTGATAATACAGTTTTAATTCTTTCAGTGTAGTATCCATTGAAAAAACAGTTGACTATGCCAGTACTTACAATAGTTATAGTGAACAATTACATAATCAAGGTACCTAAAAATGTAGCAAGGTATAGGCGTAAGATATGAATAATTATAGTTAATAATAGTTTTTACTTACTTACTTACTTACTTATCGTCACGCACAATCCCTAACGGGGTAGCCAGAGAGAACAGATCGCCAAGTGTCACGATCTTTACATACCTCTTTCGCTTCTTTCAGGTTCATTAACTTCTTCATACATGCACGTCTAGGTATCCGAGTACTCTTGACCCTCCCCTCTTCGAGCAATTTGCTCACATGGTCTTCGAAAGTTAGTCTCGGTCTACCTCGACACCTTTTAATATTTACTTTCGCTCTATATATTTTCTTCACCATTCGGTCTTCACTCATTCGTTCAACGTGTCCAAACCATTGGAGTACGCCCCTATCAATTTTTGTGATAAGGTCATCTTTCAATCCTGCCATATTATAATACGGCATATAATACGGCAAACATAATATGGCAGAATAATAGTTTTTAATAAGAATAAGTAATAAATGATTAATAAATGTGTAAATTTTACTTGTAAATATGTTATTATTAATCGATAATAAATAACACTGTATCTTTTAAAGGATATTCTGTATTTATATTTGAGAATGTAATAAGTATACGTATATAAGTAAAGCGTTAGATGAGCGCAGGTATATGTGATTTTGGTAATGTTTATTAATGTATGTGAGAATAATGTATGATACGTGTGTGAGTTTTTGATAGTGTACAGTGTATCTAGTTGTTTTACTGATAAAAAAGCATAGAATTTGTAACAAGTGCATACCTATTCACAAGTAATTTGCGAAAACGCTTCAAAGTACACAGAATAAAATGGGAAGGAGATTTTAAATAATTTTTACAATATCTGCCGAAGAAGATATGGAGGTGAAGCCTCGTTTTTTCGAACGAAAATACGGCAGTTTTTTGTCCAAATGAATTTGTAATTTAGTTCCTTTACCTTTTGTTTGCACTGTGAAAGAAGCATTTTATTTTCTTTTGTTAGATGCTCATTTATAAAAATCATATTAGTTACACATCCAAACCCCATATCACTGGCTTTTAAATTACGATGTTTACGTGCAGCGGCTATTATTTCGTCTTTAGTAAAGCGATGCCTTAACCGAGCGACAATAGGGCGCGCACGCACGGTGCTTATGGCACGCCGCGGCTGCACGCGATGCGCAAACTCCACTTCAGAGGGTTCAATTGAGACTCCAATATGCTTCGAAATCTTTTGTATAATAGTTAATGTGTTCTCATCCTTATCCTCTGGTACGCCAGTGATTTCGATATTTTGCAATCTAGCCCACTGTTGTTGCTTCATATTATCGTCTTCCAGAGTCTTCACACGAGTTGTGAGGTGATTTAATTGTTCTTTGAGGAATTTGTTCTCATCCTTGAGGCACTGCAAATCCGATGTCTAGGTGGTTTAATTTTAATTTGTGTTGGGAATTAAAACGGGTACCGGATGACTGGTGTAAAGCAGTTATAGTACCAATATAGAAAGGAAAAGGGTCACAGCAGGACTGCAAAAACTACCGTGGTATCAGCTTGCTTAGTATTGTGGGTAAACTGTATGCTAAGGTGTTAATTGAAAGAGTTATGAAAGAAACTGATGGAAAAATTTGGGATGTGCAAGCGGGTTTTCGAAAGGGAATGGGGTGTACAGATCAAGTCTTTTCCATGCGCATGATTGCGGAGAAGTTTTTGGCTAAAAACCAGAAAGTTTTTTGTGCGTTCATGGACTTGGAAAAGGCTTATGACAGAGTGGACAGGAATGTGTTATGGCAAACACTGTACTCATATGGGTTGAGCGTTGGTTTGATACAGGCATTGAGGTCTCTTTACAGGGATTCTTGTGCTTGTGTCAGGATCAATGGGGTCTACTCGGACCGGTTTGGCATCCGAAAAGGTGTCAGACAGGGCTGTGTGTGATCCCCTTGGCTGTTCAACCTATTTATGGACAGGTGTTTGCAAACTTTGAAAGATGAAGAATGTGGGTTAAGAATGGGCGAGTTAACCGTCAAATGCCTTTTGTATGCCGATGATCAAGTCATATTTGCGTCATCGGCGGCTGAATTGCAAATGATGCTTACATTAATGAACTGGGCATTAAAAGAAAGGGGAATGAAAGTGAACGCAAGTAAGACGAAAGTGATGGTTTTTGAAAGAGAGGAAAGCAAAACGGTATGTGAAATAAGAATGGAAGGAGAGTTAATTGAGCAAGTGGATGAGTTTGTGTATTTGGGATGTGTATTTGGCAGGGATGGTAGATATTATAAGGATATAGAACGACGAGTAAATGCAGGGAATAGACCGAATGGGGCACTACACTCTATTGTGAAGAATCAGAATGTATCAAAAAAGGCACGTATGGTAATTCATAATGCTGTGTTAGTCCCTACTTTAATGTATGGTAGAGAAAGCTGGGTGTGGCAGAAGAAGCACGAAAGTAGAATTAATGCTGTAGAAATGCGGTCTTTAAGGAGTATGTTAGGGTTGAATCTGAATGACAGGGTGAGAAATTGCGTGATAAGAGATAAATGTGGTATGCAAGATGATGTTGTGACCAGGATTAAGAAAGGAATGCTTCGGTGGTTTGGTCACATAGAAAGAATGAATGAGAAAATATTGACAAAGCAAATTTATATGGCAGATGTGAACGGCAGAATCGGGAAGGGACGCCCTAGAAAAAAGTTTATCAACCAAATTGGCGATATTTTGAAATTTTGGTTACAGAAGGTAGCAATCTCACTGATTGTACACAAACATAGTTTGTCACTATGTAAATTTCAATTTATTTGAATAAAATACAAAATTGGAAATAATATAGAAAAAAATATTATGCGGCAACAGTTACACGAAACATCACAATGATAACCATAAATTTGAGCGTAAAGCAGGAACGTTGGATATGTTCCATTTTTTGTTTTTGTTTTTTCTTTAGCTCTGAAATTCATGGCAATGGTGAAGCGTGATGTTGTGCTACTACTGGTCATATTAATGTAATCCGAAGATTGATGCATTAAACACAATTAATGAATTATTAAAATGAGTATACTTAAATATATGCATTTTTTGAGATAAAAACCAATCATAGTTTACCTTTACAGGTGCATTTTCGATTAAATTATCATCAGGCAACTTCAACTCCATTGGACAGGTTGACTCTGGTTTATTTTGTTTTTCACGCAAGTGGAGCTGCCGCTTGTTTTATTAGAAATCTAAAACAATTGATAAGGTTTTTTAATAATTTAAATAACAATTATAATAGAGGCAAACTGAAATCTCTCCTGAAAGATAAAGCTTTTTGTTTTTTCTCCCCCAACTAGCAGCGACAAACATACATATATAGGCACTGGGAATTTTAATAATTACAAAACTTGTTAGCAGTCTTATTCCTGGCTAAATAGATTACTAAATTATGCATCTTACATAAAGTAATAATTAAAAAATGCATCCTTATCATTATGCTTGAACTAGGTTGTAAGTCACTTATTTGCTTAGGAATATGCTGAAAAAGTCACAATAATATTAGTGACACAATCTAACTACACTCATTAAATTACTGTCAAAATATTTATAACATGATATGTTTATCATATTACATGATGACATTATGCTTCACAAAATTATTTTAATTTAAAATCAATTGCCATACATTAATCTTGCAAAATTCAGAAATGCCTCGAGGCCCTCAACCAATCTGAATGAAAAAAAATTATTTATTCACCACAATAACAGGGTAGTTTAATAAAAAAATTAAGAGTTACAATCAAATCAATTTTATGTGGTTAGGGTCATCTAATAACATAGGGTATGTTCCGAAACGTTTTCAGTATACTGCCAAATACAAATGATGTCATCAATTGACACTATATTGTACTGGTGTGCCACCATATTATGTCGGATATCCGGCCATAATAAAACAATTTTTGATTGTGTGATGTTGTGTGTGTGTGTGCGCTGAATGAAGCATGCCAGAATTTGTTTTTATTTATTCAAATACAAAAAATTATAGAATAATTGCTGGTATGTTCATTAGGAGGATATAATGATTTTTGGAGCACAAAATGACAAAATAATCGCCAACTCTTCCAACATGGTGCAAATGTATGATATCATATACTGTCCTATGTTTTGGAACGAATCACCAGTAGTGTCGATTCATGACGTCATATGGATTGGACAGTACACTGGGTTCTATTTTGGAACATACCGGTAATAAAATATAACATACTATAAGAGAAGACGAGGGCACACGAGGGATTGTCATGTAACCTTGTCACATTGAGCGTTCTGATAAAGCATGACTCCTCAAAGTGTATTGAGCAGACATACCACATTTTATGTCAGCGGTTTATATTTTCAGTTCCAATAACAGATAGCCATTTTTTCTTTAATATTTCATTTACTGGAAACCTGTCGAATAAAATACCATTGTAACAATACACAAAAAAACTACAAAATATTATCGAAACTTCAAAATCGCTGATCGCATGCGTGCTTCACTATGTTTACTAACCTTACTCAACTAATAAATGTATGTAAACAATTCAATTAAATAAAGAAAATATCAACATTGAAAGTCACACAAAACCGACACAGATCTCAGTAATCTTTCAAAAGATCTTCTTGTAACAATACATCATACAAAATCCATGAAAATCGATGAAAATTGGTTGTTTCTTGCCCACACTGCTTTATGGAACACGAGAGCATGTTTAGTTATTTACGGCAGATCCTAGTGCATCACAATACCTAATTTCTAGCCGTATTTGTCAGGAAAACAACAAAAGAACTTTTAGCATGCAACCATTGAGTTATACAAAACCATACAAATCTCTAGTATATACACAGTAGGCTATGCATACAAAACCGTGTAAATGTAAAATAAACACAAACCACACACAAACCAAAACCAGCGTTGTTTCTTTTTTTTTTTGGAGTTTTTGGCCTAGTATCTAGATTCTAGACCTTTAGGCCAGCCAGCGTTGTTTCTGTCAAATTTAGAGTTGTCGTATTCTAATTCTAAAATTGCCGGAATATTTGGAAAACTAATAAAAATGCCGTATTGTACAAAATATTTATTTAGAAGGTTAAAATTAAAAAAAAAAAACGTAAAATACATATTGTTTACATAATAAATAAGTGTGTACTATAGTTGTACCAATTTTATTCTTCACCATACAGGTTTTGAATAGTTTCCAGTACTTCTGATTCTGTCACTGTCACATTAGGACGTTCTGTTTTTTATCTTTCATTTTACGAATTATTTCGTTAGGCACTTGATTTTTGTACAATTACCGTGATTACGGATGCTTGTCTGGCTAGAAGAGTTCCATTAATAGTTGAAATTATTAATTTTTTTTTTGAAGTCTCGTTTTCATATTATTTACTTCGCTGAAGATACGCTCGCAGTATGCGTTCTAGTGTGGCAGGCATAAAACATTTAAAGCAAAAGATGCTAATGTTTTTAGTTCTGTTTCATCACGGATTTTAATCCAAAACACATCGGTTTTCTGTGAGCTAATTTCATATAATGGTAATTTATTTACCACTGGTAGCATTCTCCACTCATCATCATTTTTTTTGGAAATCGTCTGCATTATTGACGATCCGTGGCAACTTTTGCGTAAGCGGTAAAATGGATAGGCAAACATTTCTTGTTTGATTACTAGCTGCTTCTTCAGGTGATAAATATTTTTAAAAGTTGAAGTAAATCGTTACAGAAATCGTACTTTTTTAAATTTCTTGGCAGCCTGTGATTGGGAAATCTCTGCAGCGAGAGTAAAACTCTTTTAAAGTTTCTTTATATGCTGATATATCTGGTCTTTGTGTTTCTATCATTTTTTTTTTATAGAAGAGGGGGCAAACGAGCATGCGGCTCACCTGATGTTAAGTGACTACCGCCGCCCATGATCAACCGCAACACCAGGAGAATTGCGGGTGCGTTGCCGGCCCTTTAGAAAGGAGTAAGCTCTTTTCTTGAAGGTCCCCAGGTCGTATCGGTCCGGAAAAATCGCCGGTGGTAAACTATTCCACAGAGAGGTTGTACGTGGAAGAAAACTCCTTGTGAAACGTACAGTGGTGGACCGCCAAGCATCCAGATGGTGTGGATGGTATCGGGACGTTTGCCGTGTAGTGCGTTCACGAAATTTGGCGGCTGGGATTAATCCGAACAATTCCTCAGAGCACTCCCCGTGATAGATGCGATAAAATACGCAAAGAGATGCAACATCTCTTCGCAGCGCCAGTGAATCGAGCCGATCGGAAAGCACTCGGTCGTCGACGATTCGAGCCGCTCTGCGCTGGATGCGGTCAAGTGGAAGGAGCTGGTACTGGGGAGCCCCAGCCCAGAGATGGGAACAGTATTCCATGTGCGGCCGAACCTGCGCCTTGTAAAGTTGCAGGCAGTGTGCCGGCATGAAATACTGTCCCGCTCTGCTGAGCACGCCAAGCTTTTTAGAGGCCAATTTGGCCTTCCCTTCCAAGTGACCACGAAACTGCACGTCACTCGATATGTCGACGCCGAGGATTCCGATACTGGCTGAGGCAACAAGGGGAGTGCTTTGAAACTGAGGGGATACGACAAAGGGGTTCTTTTTAGCGGTTAACGCGCAAACTTGTGTCTTCTGGGGGTTAAACTGGACTAGATTTAGTCGTCCCCAATTCGAGACTCTGTTCAGCAAAGACTCGACTTCAGACACAAGTTTGTCCCGGCACTCGGAGACGTTTTCCCGAGAAATATTGGCTCGGCCGGTGTAAAGAGCATCACCAGTGCTGTCGTCCGCATAGCAATGAATGTTACGGGTATGCAACATATCATTGATATGCAGAAGAAACAGCGTTGGCGATAGCACGCAGCCCTGTGGAACACCTCATAATATATCATAACTTCTACCCCCAAATACAATTGTGGGAGGAAATATCGCGTATCTTCTGGGACGATTGAACTGATATCATTTTGATTTCTTATATTTACGCGAGCACTATGCATTGATTAAAACTACTTTTACGGATTTTATCGCGTTTTATTTATATTAATTTTAATACCCGACGTTTCGGGTGCTTTCCAGCACCCATGGTCACGGGGGACTGAGGTGACTGACGTCCCGATGTCAAAGTTAACCCGGAGTACCTTCGGCTTTTTAATTATTGTCTTTGGTCCGATCTATGCAGAATGAACTAACTGTGTTTTGAAGTCTTGCAGTGGTATGCTTGGGTTTAGTTTTAATTTTATTAATTATAGGATCCCAAGCAGGTGGTAGTACCCAGCCTCCTTCTCTATTGAAATTAGGATGTTTTTTAATTTCAATAGCCTCACGTATCATCCTTGGTAGGAATCGATGTTCTTTCACGAGGATTTGTGGTCTATCAAATCTGATGTAATGGTTGGGGCCATCTAGGATATGATCGCAAACTGCAGACTTCCCTATATAAGGCGAGCAAAGAGATCTATTAGAACCCGCGTAAAAGAACACATAGCTGACGTGAAGCATCAACGTTCCGGGAAGTCTGCAGTTTGCGATCATATCCTAGATGGCCCCAACCATTACATCAGATTTGATAGACCACAAATCCTCGCTTTCTATAGACAAAGTGATATCTTTTATCGCAGTCACACAAGAGAAAGAGCAACTTACGCCGATGTCGTGTAAAGAAATGAGAAAGAACGATGAGATTTTTTGTTTCGCTTAGCGTGTCGCCATTTTTAATATTTAGCAAACCACTTTGCTAAATAAAGTTTGACAGCTAACGTGTAGCGTGATAAATTCTTTGTATAAAATACTGTTTTATGTGTTTTATGATAAGTATTTCATATTATATTTTGTTGTGAACAATTAAGACGTAATATTCCAACCATTTTTATTTAAAACATGGTGCGGTGTAGTGTATTAGGGTGTAAAAGTGATAGTGAAAGGAAAATGGTGGGGTTGTCTTTTCATTCGTAAGTATACCATACTATCGGTTACTAGGCAGTCTGTAACATTTAATAAAATACATATATTGTGTATAATGTACTCTAGACGTAAATTTATCGCTAAAAAGTACAAAAATAACAATTGCAAAATTTTAACCTAAAATCTTCGGTGTGGCCAACTTTTCTATAAGTTATTACCCACTATTATAGGAAACAATAATATCTGCGTATGAAGGTGTATTATCCTAAGTCCATTTTTTTCGACATTCACTTTGTAATGTCATTGAAACAAAAAAATAACGATCTACTTGGTGGTAAAGTATTTCTAAGTCCAACTAAAAAAAAAACTACATGCTTTCGAACTCGTTAACATGTTTTAAGTCCAGGTTAATTCAAAGGTATACAATCTGATCTGGATTTATGATTTTGTTCCGCTCAATTATCAAAAACAAAAGCATCCTAAGTTCAAATAATACGAGAAGTTTGTTTTTGAACGTAAGTTGCACTTTATTATTTGTATTTATTTATTGTATTATGTAAATTGTGCCTTTGACTGCGCTTGAAGAGGGTGTTCCAAGCACATCTCAAGATGTACCAAATTCTATTTGCCAGAATAATTTACAACAAATTCATACTTAATAATCTACCAAAAAAATAAAAGATCGGAATAGAAGTACAATAGAGCAGACAGGAAAAAAGCGAATAAGAAATGATCTTAAGCTTACATGAACATAAGTGCTGCATGTAGCACGAATTTCCGCATGAAATGCAGTACTTAAAATATCCCAGCAGGATAAGAAAGAGATATTTACTTTTTATTGGGATCCAGAAAAATACTACAATGTTAAGAGGTAATTCATAGTATCATGTGTCCAGTCAAAACCTACAACTAGACAAAGACTGAGATCAGGAGATGAATCTAAGTTAGGATCAAATACTTTAGTGTATTCTTTGTTGTTAATGGTATAACAACAGCAATCTGTAAGACAATGTTTCTAAATTTCCCAACAAGTGGTAAAGACTGAGATAAGATGGATGTATTGTTGAAAGTGACAAAAGGGGGAAACATAAACAATCTAACTAAACGGATCCTGAAATTATTAAATCTGTTATGTCCCACATTTCATCTCTCCCAAATTATAAATGTCAATACAATCGTGAGAGATCAAAGAGATGTTATTGAACGAATGTACGATCTTTACAAATTACTTTATACTTGTGACGATTGCGATATGTTTTCAGCAAAACTTAAAGGGATGTAGGATGGCACTGAGAAACAACTTCTGTAAATAGAAAAAGATTTACCTTTAATTATTGAAGCTGATAATAGGTACAAACATAAATCGCAGGATATGTCTGAATCAAAATACAGACCTAAAATGGGGTTAATTTCTATAGGAGAAAAATTTGGATATTAAATTAAAATATTTATGATGGTTCTGACAGTTCTGCATTTCTATTTATGTGGGATGAAACTAAAGCTAAAAGGGATGGAAACGAAATAGCTTCAAACATCTTAAACTGGGCATCTAAAAATGTACCAGGATCAGATATTGAACAAATGACCATATCAGTCAGTGACCAGGTCAGATAACTGTTATGTGCAAAATAAGAATATTTATGTCGTCATGTGCATGTTTTTCCTTCTTAAAAATTTTCTCAGTTCAAAGTTATATATCATCATTCATCATTACAGCCTTTCACAAGTCCACTGCTGAACATAGGCCTCCCCCAAGTAATGCCACAAAGCACGGTCCTGAGCCACCTGCATCCATCGACTTCCTGCATGTCTTACCAGGTCGTCACTCCATCTAGTGGGGGGTCGCCCTACACTACGCCTACCGGTACGAGGCTGCCACTCGAGAACCTTTCTTCCCCATCGGTTATCGGTTCTTCGAGCTATATGGCCGGCCCATTGCCACTTCAGCTTACTAATCCGTTGGGCTATGTCGGTCACTCTGGTTTTACTGCGGATATCCTCATTTCTGAGTCTATCACGCAGAGAAACTCCGAGCATAGCCCTCTCCATAGCTCGCTGAGCGACCTTAAGCGTCCTCATACGGCCAGCAGTGAAGGACCACGTCAAAGTTATATATATATATATATATATATATATATATATATATATATATATATATATATATATATATATATATATATATATATATTATAAGCAGATACAATATTAAGAGAAGATGTAAAACTTACCTACACTTATAATAACACCTTGGGACTGGCAATAATTTATTCCGCTATGTTTTTACAAATATACAGTCAACAATATGGAACTTGAAGATTTTAATATTTATTATTTACTAATGGTCCTTTTATTAATAGAAAAGTAAATATTGATAAGGAACCATTTCATATTTCAAAGTCAGTTACTTTGCAAGTTGGAAAAGAAAACAGGGTATTTATTTTATAAAAATTCATTTGATAATCAAAATTTTAAAATGACAGACTTAAGGCGTCAGAAGAGGAAAGAGTTGAATTTTCCAGGAAGTTTACAAAATATGAACCAAAACTTAATTTCAATTTCAGCCAAAAATATAAAGATACCAAGATTTACATTCATATTGAGTTGCCGTCATATTGTCATGACTATTATAAAAAATTCCACAATCTTCCACTGCATCGGACTTTCCCGACGACGATAATGCTTATGAATAGTAAACAAAACTTGTGATTAATGAAACATGATTTCCATTGTGCCTTGAAAATCAGGACTTAGGATGTTCTTTTATTACATGTAACTTATAAAAAATTATCTTTAGTGTTTAGAGGTAGCACATCCCAAGTTCATTATTTAATTAATTAATTACATTTTTATTAATATCTTATTGTAATCAAAAACTACTTTTAAACAACAAATAAATTTTTATTTACAATTGTGTAGTAATGTTCAAATTGAGACTTAAAACGTGTGCACTGAACAATTAGATTAATGTGACTTATGATCATTTGCCTAAGGTGTACAGATATGTATTCTGCAGTGTCTATTAATTAACATGATAATTTACGTCGGAATTGGATTGTAGCTACAGGACGAACAGACCGGACACCAAAACCGTCATTAAAAATTTGCAGCAGACATTTTAAGGATAAGATGTTAATAAAAAAGAAGAAACTTACTCTGCTATTACATTATGCTGTACCAAATCTGGTAAATATTCAGTTAATGACATATTCATATTATTTAGTACAATTATCTTGTTTGTTGTAATAAGCACCCCAAGAAACCCCGGAATTGATACCCATATCATATTATTAAAAAAATGTCCGCCATCTTGGATATGAAAATGGATGCCGGTTTCGTAATAAGCACTACAAGAACCTCGAAATTGATACTCATATCATATTATTAAAAAATGTCCGCCATCTTGGATATAAAAATGGATTATAACATTTAAAAATAATAAAAGCAAGCGCGCGCTAACCCTGGAAGTCGTGTCCCGAGCTACTAATACGATTGGCATAAGCAGATCGGGCTCGTCCTTCCCGCGTCTCACCCCACACACCCCGCACGATGGCCCCGTCTAGACGTCTTAGTCGGACGACTGTATGGATTTATAGACTGTGTTATTACTTAATTTATTTTTACTATCAGTACCTATCTAACAAAAAAAAAAAAAGAAATAAATTCACCTTTCATAACTTGCTTCTAAAATCCTTCGGTAATTTTAAAGAATGATATATCTGAAACCTTTTTTTGGGCATTTGGCATCCATCCACGCAACAATTATAGTAGGAGCGACGTTTTTCCATTAAAAATTATCAAATAGGTAAAATAAAATAAATAACACTAAACAAAGACTATTTCAACAAGTATTTACAAAAAAAAACTAATTACGTAAACACCGTTAAAAAAAAGTTTATCGACCAAATTGGCGATATTTTGAAAATGGGCCACGTTAGAAGTACCCTTAACCGACGAGCATGTATGCGTAGATATATGGATGTAAAGGAGGCGAAAGAGGTATGTAAGGATCGTGCCAAATGGAAGTCCGTAGTCTCTGCCTACCCCTCTGGGTGACAGGCGTGAGTGTTTATGTTACGTTAAAAAACTCAAAACAAACATTCAATCGCCTACAACGCGCTAGCCCCGACTGCGTATGTTACCCTGGGTGCCTAGCGATTGTAGGTAATTATTTCACGCAGGTAGCAAGAGTGACAGAGGGCTGGTAACAGTTAGTTCAGTATCTTCTCTCTTCAATATTAAAACACAACCTACATAAATACAGCCCACTAAGCTTTCATTCATTACACAATAGTTTCTTTAAGTTTATTAGTCAGACAGATACTCGTATCACAATTTTTAGTTTTTTCTTTCTTCACCACAGTAAATTATAATAAATAATTAGTCAAATACAGTCCACTTAGCTCTCCATCAACTACAATACATATCAATGATAATCGTTAATAGCAGTGTTCCATTTCAGGCTTACTTCACGTACTAATTTCTAATTTTATAGCTAGTTGTGGGGTAAATTTTTCCTCAAACTTGTAACCCTAAATATAGTGACGTATTTTCTTTTGTCCCTTTCTGCGACACGCTATGGCGGAGTCTATAGGATTCTCTGTCTACGGTTTACCCAGTTGATAAGTTGGCGCTGGTGTACTTCAAACTGATTTTAGCGGGTGGATAACGTGATGTTGATCCACGTGAAAGTAAAAAATTCGAAAAAATTTAAAAATGTTGTGGTTTTGAATAAAAATAAATACAGGAAGTAAGATTATTTTTATATTTTATTATATACTGACTTTTGAATGATTTTACTGTAAATTGTACACAATATTGAATTTTTCTTGTTTGTGACTGACATGTCATACCGTACATTTTCTTCTTTCTTCTTCTTTCTTAAAGCGTCTGATGAAGATAGCGACGATGATTTGATTATTCTTCGTTATTTGGTGTTGGATGGATTAGGGGATCGTGGATGGCAATGCAGTACAGGTGAGTATCTCAGCTGTAATTACGGACAGCACTATAAGAGAACCTCAGCCTAGTACCTCTGGTCAAGTAAGTCTTCGAGAATCCATTTATTCACCTCTTTTGAATGACGCTCATCACAAGATCGTTCAAGCCAGTCTCTAATTCGACCGGCGTATCCGATAGTAAGAACTCTTAGAAATAAAAGAAGATATTTATTACGAAAAAATATTTTTTCGACCACCATGTACTCCTTTTAAGGGAAATGACAAGCAGTGTACATCGACTGCCCCAACATACACGTCACTACAATGATCGATCGATCTGCTCGATTCTTTTATCGGAAAGTATAAAATAAATATGGTCACAAGGAAATACATTAGGTTATTAAACCACTTGCTAGGTGTAATGGTCATACAACAACAACAGTTGGCTCTTTCACAAAAGGATGGAAGAGCAAAGTAACAGTCGTTTGATGAACTTAGACTCGAAGTGAACACAGAAATCTAAATAATAAGGCAATATTATTTAGATTTCTGTGGAAGTGAATTTCGAATTGAAGTAGCTAAAGCTCTCTGTCGCCCTGGGCCATCATTTACTCGAAAAATAGGACGACCATCGTCGCTGATTTCCGATCTGCTGGAAGAACGAGAAAAGAAGAAGCCGAAAGTTAATGTATCACCTAGAGATTCCAGTATTGATGGTATTGACCATTTTCCGTTTTGATCCAACCCTAGGCAGCGTTGCAAGTTACCAGGATGCAAAGGAAAGTCTTTGTAACTTGCCAAAAATGTTATATTCTACTATGTACAGACAAACACAAAATTTGTTTTATGTCATTTCCAAAGCATTCAGTAATTTATGACAATAATATTAATGAGTCAATTATTCAAGTAAATAATCTATTATGATTTTTTCATCTGCTATTTTTTTCAAATTGTGAATAATTTATATAAACACATATATTTTATTTATAATCGAAAAAAAACATGCTTTGTGGTGACAGAATGATGGAGTGAGAAATTGTGTGATAAACGTGTAGTTTCGGGGATCGTGCTAAGTGGAAGTGTGTCTCTGCAATCCCTCTCGTTGACGCATGTGAGTTTATATTATGATAAATAAAGTAATTCAGCTAAACCACTATATCTTTAGTCAATCAAATATAATAACAAATCATCTTTTTGCATAATTTTTTTACATATTTCTGTCTTTTACCATCAATTTATAATCACTTTTTAGCAACAGCGCTATCTGATGATATTATGCAACTTTTTCAACTAGTTCTGTGTTGGTAACCACAAACGTGACGCTTATCAAAGTCTACAACATGTACAGCTTGAAACACAGATGGCGCTTTTATTTAATGCTTACCCTTTAAATCCAGGCACTTACGCCACTTGTGCTAACTTATTAAAATTATTTTGAAAATATATCATATTTCTTAGCTTTTTGTATTACCAATGATTGCAGAGCACATTCAATGTCGTCATCGTGGGATCTATCCGCGATTGTGAATTAAATACTTACTTATTTATAATAACACAGTATAATAATATTAACAACTTGTATTGCAAGAAATATTGACAATCAGAAGTAGGGAAAGATGTATCAGAGTTAGGGAAAGATGTCCTGAAGAGATGACAGTTGGATATCCAAAAAATGTTATGTCTTTTAATATAAAATGCAAGCGCGCGCACGCGCGCTTGTGTGTATGTTGTGTGTGTGTGTGTGTGTGTGTGTGTGTGTGTGTGTGTGTGTGTGTGTGTGTGTGTGTGTGCGTGTGGGTGTGCGTGTGCGTGTGCGTGTGCGTGTGCGTGTGCGTGTGCGTGTGCGTGTGCGTGTGCGTGTGCGTGTGCGTGTGCGTGTGCGTGTGCGTGTGCGTGTGCGTGTGCGTGTGCGTGTGCGTGTGCGTGTGCGTGTGCGTGTGCGTGTGCGTGTGCGTGTGCGCGTGCGTGCGCGCGCGCGTGTGTGTGTGTGTGTGTGTGTGTGTGTGTGTGTCTATGCGTGCGTGCGTGCGTGCGTGCGTGCGGGCGTGCGCGCGCGCGCGTGTGTGTGTGTGTGTGTGTGTGTGTGTGTGTGTGTGTATGTGTCGTCTTCAAAAGCGTACGCTGCGCAAGTTCAAATTTGATTTTGGACGCGGCACCCCGTACAGGAATGCAGTAAATCGTAATGGATTGCGTCAAGTCAACATAGATGCGTTTTAAAAGGTCCTCATTCGCAGAATGTCGCCATATTTTAAAAATACAGATTAGTTTAGTTTGAAGGTACCTATCACCATCAGGTGGATGTTGTGTCCGATTGAAACAAATGTATATCGACTTATATTTGTATACGAACTTTTTTTCATTCAATTCAATCAATCACCGTTACAGTCACTATTTCTACCACAGAACAGCAGTACTTACACTGCTGTGTTGAGATCTGAAAGGTATACATAGCCAGTTCCTGTACTTATTACAGGCTGTGAGATATGCAAATTAGTCAACAGCTGATTATAGGAATGGTAGAACTCACGGCAAACCTTTTGCCTAAATTGATTATCTGCATGTCTCACTAGGTCGTTACTCAATGTAGTCTGAGGCCGCCCTACACTCAACCACAGAGTAAATAATAGTACTACGTACAGAAGTTTCACTCTTGATGTTGACAGCTTGCCGACGTTTAATAGCCTACATAATTATTATTAATAAGATAATTTGCGCACGCATGCTAAATAAACCTTTATCGCTGCGCGTGAGTGTACTTTGCATCTTTTTCCATTCCAACATCACGGCTGTTTTTCCGTGGTTACTTAGGGCTGTCAAGAATATACTCAGCATACAAGTGTTAAGCTACCATTTAAGAGCATTTCTTCTAACTTCATGTTACTGATCCCTTTAATTTTGTCGGTTATTCTGTCTCACTCTGAACATTTTCATTACGGATTCTATCAACCATAGGAACTTAGCATAGAAGCATTTTCTTGTTAACAACTAGGGCTGAAATGTGTATTCCCAATAAGTGTCAATGGACTTAGAATTGTCTCTTCATATTTCTTGCAACTAATATCATGCTCTAAGGATGACATAGGGGAAATCTTGTTGAAAGAAGTACGTTTTGTGTTAATTTAAACGTTTTTATTTTAACGGCTAAAGCATAGAATAATATAAAAGTAAGTTCGACTCGAACCGCACTAAAGAAAAATCTCCTCGGTTAATTGAATTAAATATCTCCGCAAAATGTATGCGTATCCAATAAATCTACTTTAGAATGTACACGGATAAATGTAAAGTACTGCGAATAAAATTTAACAGTGCGCTATTTGAGCTCTTCGAAATGCCGGGAAATGGAATTTTAAATTCGGTATCGCATGGACGTTCCCTGGATAGGTGAAATAAATGGCGTGTAGTTTCTGCAATTTATTTGTCACTGTATGTAGATACCTAACGTCCGTGGAACATGTCTTGTTACGGTTTTGGATTTAAATATTTTTTCTGTTTTTATATTTAGTTCTGTTTGTTATGTAATAGAACTTTTTCCTTTGTTTGAATTAATTAATTAACCGGGTCCCTTAAACATATATATATATATATATATATATATATATATATATATATATATATATATATATATATATATGTGGCAGTCTATTTTATAAAACAAGTGACAAACGTGGACGATGAAAAGTAGTTATTGGACTGCATTAGAGTCCTGCAGCCAACTTTTAACAAAAAGGCTTTGTCAGCTCTAAGTACTAAGATCCAATTATTTAGATTTCTGTGACTAAGATGGAATGCCTACCAACCTGTAACTGTAGCTCCTTAACTCTCTATAATCTTCAAACCAGGCCAATGAGTACGCTTGCCCTATTTGGCGATTCTATAGGTAAGACTGAGGGTGGTATCTACCCAAACCAACTCCTGGGCAGAGGGGAGTCCAGCCGCTTAGTATGTCGGACTCTCGGAGTATGTTTTTATACGTGGTAGAGCCACGGTGCAGCTATATTCTGCTTTTTTTTATATAGAATAGGGTGACAAACGAGCACACAGTCCACCTGATAGTAAGTGGTTGCTGTGACCCATAGACATCTACATCTATCTTCCATTGCAAATCAAAATGCAGATGCGTTGTCACCCATGAGGACTGAGATGGAATGCCTCATTTCCAGTAAAAAGGGTCTCCGGTTCTCTACACTCACCATACGAAATACAGCAGCATTAAGCTACTATTTCACGCTGGTATTCTGTGAGAGCGTGGTCCTTCCCCGGTCGAGCCGACCCATTCGTGCTACAACTATACTACTAATATAACTGCAGCATGGCTCTACCACGTAAATAAATATGCTTGTAGCACGAATGGGTGGGCTCGACTGGGGAAGGACCACCCTTTTATAAAATACCGGCGGAGTAAAATGTGCTCGGTTTTCACCCTTATTCTATAAAAAAAATATCGGTTATGTCAAACTCGCAACGATTAAAACCCCATGGTTTTCCACTTTCGCCGCATATTAGCAGAGCCACGAGACCGCTTTCACACATATCCCCACCTCGGAAGAGGACTTATTCTATACTTTCTTCTCAGGTAGGCACATCAGGAACATAAGACACCTTCCCGGAAGCACCAACTTTCCTGACCTCAGCGGCGGGTCTGTGGCTCCGTCACCAGCCGAGTTTCGGGCGGAGGGTAGGAAGAGCGGCATCACGCAATACCGACACTCCTTTCCCATCGCGGTACCACCACCAGCACAGCAACGGTGCTGCCCTGCCAGAGTCGCTAAGGATAGGGCGAGTGGGCGCATCGCATACAGAGAGCTATAATGACTATATGTATATGGCTCATTGCCACTTCAGCTTACTAATCCCTATTATCGATATTAACTCATTTGCACCCAAATATTAAATAAAAAAACTTTCCGCATTCCCAAATTTTCTCTCGAGATCGCAGAAATGTATAGATTAATGAGGGTAAATACTGTAATATATATTTTTTCTTATCAATATAAAACGGCAATTTCATATTTTAATAATTCATTCATTGCAACTGTATTAGTATTTTTAATGATTGGTGTATTATCAACGGAATATTTGCTGGGTATTTTACGTAATGATTTCTTAAATTTACGCGAACACTACACATTGAATAAAACTATTATTTACGGATTTTATCGCGTTTAATTACTTTAATTTATTTTTATTATTATCCCGACGTTTCGGGTGCTTTACAGCACCCATGGTCACGGGGGGGACTGAGATGTTTGACGTCCCAATGTCATTGTTAGCCCGGCTACCTTCAGTTTTTGAATATTATTTTTTTTTAATTTTTTTTAAATTTTTTTTTGCGTAAATCGGACCAAATATAATATTCAAAAACTGAAGGTAGCCGGGGTAACATTGACATTGGGACGTCAAACATCTCAGTCCCCCCCCCCGTGACCATGGGTGCTGTAAAGCACCCGAAACGTCGGGATAATAATAAAAATAAATTAAAGTAATTAAACGCGATAAAATCCGTAAATAATGGTTTTATTCAATGGGTATTTTACGATTACATAAACGTGAACCTGGAAATTTATGGAAGTGCATTTCCAATACGTCCAAGTGTCACTATTCACATCCCGTGTCGGCATCGTGGCCTATTATTAGCATGCTAGCTCTGCACCGTGATTACCTTTGATTTATATGCATGAGATATAAATGGTGCATAATTGGGCCGGTGTTTTTATATTGATCGTTTAAAGACTTAGGCAATAAATCATCGTCATTCGATAGACGATTAAATCGTGTGATGATGAATGGAGAACTGCCTAAGTTTTAAGTAGATATTACAGAGATTTTATGTAGATAGCTTGCATAATATGTTATTCCATAAACATATTTCTTAAACGGACGGTCATTAATGTTCGTTTAATTTTTCTAAATCGTTGCTCCGGAGTGGATCTTACTCCAGATTTACTAAACGTATGCAGTATCAATATATAGTTACGTGTGTTTCTTCACGTCTTGATATAAAATGTATCTTTTGATATTTGAACAAATTGTGTCCTTTCATTGAGTCTTTCAAGTTTTTTTTAACGTCGGTAATTCTTTTTACTTCTTTTCCATGTTTGAAAAAAGTAGTAAATATCCTTGACAAAGTTTCTTGTGTATTACTTCCGTACAATTTTAAATTATTCATTTATTTTATGAAAGCTCTGTGGTATATATATTTTATATTATGAATGAATACAAGAAGAGTCTATCAACCCATTCAAAATCTCTCAATTCAACGTAGAACAATGGACGAAATGTTCGATTGAAACTGAATTACATCCCAGCAAAGACTATATAACCACCATCCCAGTATTGTTTAGTGCGAAGGATTGTGATGCGTGCACTGGGGAGGCAGCGGCTAGGGGCAGCCGATCGTTAAATTGCAGCGAACCTTTGGGGGACCGTCGCAAGACGCCCGTGCATTCTTAGTAAGAGTAAAATCAAAATATAAAGAATAAAAATAAATATATTTGATAGATGGTTTTCCGTTCGCAGTACTAGATGGTCGCTGGTCTAGATAACATACAAGATGGTTTTGGGGTAACGGAGATCAAGAGATTTTCCTTCATTTGCTATCAATTCCCATAATCGCCACTTATGAAAACTACGCAATAAAGTGGGTGTGATGGATTACATAGCCACCAGCTACTAGGAGAGCAGCAGAGTTACAGACTAAATCTTCTTCATTGAAAGAGATAGATACCTCTAAAATAAACAGTTTACAACATCCAAAAGTTAAAAATATATGAGCTTTTTCACTGCCTTGTTAGTCTGGTGGTCGTAAGCGCCAATGTGGTTCCTAGTTCGAATGCCGGGTCGGGTCAAAATCGTTATTTTGTTTTTGGGTCAAGACAATCTCAGTAGAGACTTTTAGTCAGGAACCTTTAGCTGTTTTGTTAATTTTGCTGTTGCTAGTTGTAGTGTGACGTAATAAAAAAATTACATGATGTTAATAAGAATAAGTAAAAGGATTTTTCTTGTGCGACTGCAGATAGTTAATGAAATGCTTTATTACTGCAAAAATGTATAGTTACGTAGTAAACAATTCGGTATAAAATTCTATCGGTAGTATCTTAAAGTTTTACATACTGTGTCATCAAATAATTGTCAACTGGGACTAACCTCACAATGTCGAGGGCGGCAGCGAGGCCGTAAAACTGTTTCCCCTAGTATTGCGAAAATATATCAACTGCACTGGCAACACCATTGCTTTCAAAATATGTTTAAAACTTATGCTACATCTCACCAGCAGGCCACTTATGCTACATCTCACCAGCAGGCCACTTATGCTACATCTCACCAGCAGGCCACTTATGCTACATCTCACCAGCAGGCCACTTATGCTACATCTCACCAGCAGGCCACTTATGCTACATCTCACCAGCAGGCCACTTATGCTACATCTCACCAGCAGGCCACTTATGCTACATCTCACCAGCAGGCCACTTATGCTACATCTCACCAGCAGGCCACTTATGCTACATCTCATCAGCAGGCCACTTATGCTACATCTCACCAGCAGGCCACTTATGCTACATCTCACCAGCAGGCCACTTATGCTAAATCTCACCAGCAGGCCACTTATGCTACATCTCACCAGCAGGCCACTTATGCTACATCTCACCAGCAGGCCACTTATGCTAAATCTCACCAGCAGGCCACTTATGCTACATCTCACCAGCAGGCCACTTATGCTACATCTCACCAGCAGGCCACTTATGCTACATCTCACCAGCAGGCCACTTATGCTACATCTCACCAGCAGGCCACTTATGCTACATCTCACCAGCGGGCCACTTATGCTACATCTCACCAGCAGGCCACTTTGATTAGTTAAGCAAAATAATAAGAATCTGCCGGAACAATTAATATACGTGGGTGGTCTGAATTTTTATTTTTTCTTAAAATTTATTTTCATTTTTTCTACATAGTTTCCTTGTAACTCTGCACACGCCCCGCGATACTACCATCTCTCTTACCCGTTCAAATAGTACACGGCATTTTCATCTGCAAATTTGACGAAAATCTCTGTCCTCCGAGCGGGAAATGAGGGAACAAATAGAAGTAGCTTGGGGGTAGATCTGGTCTGTAAGGCGGAGGGTCAAGCAGTTCAAACCAAAACTCCTGGATTTTGTGTGAGGCGGCGCATTGTCATGGTGATACAGGATTTTCTTTTTCTACAAATGTGACCGTTTTTTCGCAATGTCCAGTTATGATTCGAGTATGCTACTGTAATGGTTTTTTCTTTTTGAAGGTAATCGATTAAGATAAAAAAATTAAAGTTACGGTATATATACGTCCCACTGCTGGGCACAGGCCTCCCCTCATTTCTGAGAGGATTTTAGGGCAAGGAAGTGTTCGCCGCGCTGCCCCAATACGTGTTAGCGAACTTCACATGTCCTCGAAATATATTTTTTTCTTATTCCTCAGACATGCAGGTTTCCTTAAGATGTTTTTCTTCGTCGCCGAGCACGTGGTAAATCAGCACTTAAAATTGCAATTAACAACTTCATTGGTGCCGGTGGGGATCGAACCCGGGTTACTCGCGTTCTGTTATATTTACAGCGAGCGTTAACCATCTGAGCTACCACGGCTCGATTAAGATAACTCCATGACTATCCCAAAAACAGTCGCCATCACTTTCCTAGCCGAAAAAACAGTATTTGCTTTTTTGGAGCCGATTGCCCCTTTGCAGTCCACTGTTTTGTTTCGGGCGTACAATGGTGTCTCCAAGTTTCATCAGTAACCAATCGGCGCCAAAACTCGGATTTATTGTGCCTAAGCTGCGTCAACATAGCGTTGGAAATTTTCATTCGAAAACGTTTTTGGTCTAACGTGGGCAAAGGCGACACCCAACGTGCTTACAGCTTTCTCGTGCCTCAGTTCATTCTGCGTAGATCGGACCATAAATAATAATTAAAAACTTGAAGAACCTAAACGTCTCAGTCCCCCTTGACCGTGGTTACGTAAAAGTAGTTTTTAATCAATGTGTAGTGTTCGCGTAAATATAAGAAAGAAATTATTAATTTTTACTTTGAAAAATCGTGAAATGAAATCATTATCTTCATTACCTTAGTTATTATTACATTAGTATGTCTGACAAATGGACGTGTAAAGTCCGCCAACACGCGGCTACTGAAGGAGCATGCGTACTGAACTGCTCCATGTCAGATGAGGATTCATTTTCGCAGTTATTTTTGTATATGGCTTGTATTGAATTTTTACTTTACTAAAGTACCTATTCTAAATATGAGGTATGTTACTAATAACGTCGATTAGCTTTTTTAGTGACGACGAAAGAGTGCAAAATTTTTACAATAAATTCAATACGACTCTAATATAACATCGACGTTATATAACATGGTCTACTACCAAAAGATAGCATTCGTGGAAGCCAATGTACAAACGAATATTTTAATATGATTTTTTTTGTAAAAACAAATTTTTTATAAACTTTCTCCAAATCTCGTTTACAATTACGTCTTTTTATCATTTTGCGTAATTATGCAAATGTTCGGATTATAACTGCCACGTGCTTGTCAAGTTTCGTTCACGAATATCCTTAAAATAAACATGCAGTTTTTATTCTTATACAAAAGGGAATAGAGTGTAAATTGAAATAGAAAAAAACGACAGAAACATGGTTGCTGGTAAGCTTTAGTCCAATTAATTTTTTTTCTTCCCTTACTTCCGGACTTGATTAACGTTCCGAGCCCTTCAGCCTTAATTTTAATGAAAAATTTCCCCAGTACCGTTCTTCCAACATCATTTCAGAAAATACAAATCGCTTTAATTAGTCATAATTATTTAAAATATTCTGAATTTTACAATTAAGCATAAGTATGTTCTAAATATACGGTACACTTTTTTATACTAAGTTTACAGAAATACATAATTATTGATTAGAAAGACAAGAAATAATGCTAAAACGCTACGTACTTTACCGTAGCATATTTTAACTACGGTTTTTTTTTGTTATAGAATAGTGACCAACGAGCAGACAGTCCACCTGATAGTAAGTAAATGCTGAGGTCCAGAGATATATACATTTATCCTCGATTAAGAATCAAAACGCAGATGCGTTGTCACCCCTAAGGACTAAGATGGAATGCCTCGTTTAGTGAAAAAGGGTCTCCGGGTCTCTACAGTCATTAAAATACGCCGATTAGAAGGTCTCAAAACCAAGCGCGCAAGATACATAACTGTTTTAAATCTCTTGAAAAGATGCAGAGATCATAAACTCATTCCTACGTGTGTCAAGACATCTACTAAATAGACATTTAAGGAAGCGCTAAGGCAATCAGGCAAGAAAAAAGTTGTTAATAACGATGATCCAGCAAAAACGTATTACGACAACATAACGACAGTACGTCCAGTGAATTAAGGACAGTTTTATTTTTATTTTTATATTTGAAATAAAGACATTTGATTATAAGAATTGCATGGAAACTTTACGAAAAACTAAGTAGGTACAATGCATGTAAAACTAAATAATAGCTGCCATGAAATACCAACGTTCCGGGAAGTTTGCAGTTTGTGGTCATATCCTAGACGACTCCCGCCATTACATCAGATTTGGTAGGCCAAATCCTCGCGAAAGAACATCGATTCCTGCCGTAGATGATTTGTGAGGCTATTGAAAATAAAAAACATCCTAATTTCAATAGAGAAGGGGGCTGGGCTGGGTACTACCTCCTGCTTGAGATCCTATAATTAATAAAATTAAAACTAAACACAAGCATACCACTGTAAGACTTCGAGACACAGTAATTTCACTCTGCGTAGATCGGACCATAAGTTTTAATTAAAAACTGAAGGTACTTCGGGTTAACACTGACATCGGGACGCCAATCACATGACAGTGACCATGGGTGCTGGAACGCACCTGAAAGGTTGGGAATTAAAATCAAGTTAATATAACTCGATAAAACCCGTATAAGTAGTTACAATGAATGTGTACTGTTCGCGTAAATATAAGAAGTAAATAAAACTAGTTTTTACGGATTTTATCTCGTATTACTTATTTTATGCGGTATATAAAATAAGTTAATATACGCGATAAAATCCGTAAAAATTAGTTTTATTTAAATATATACTATGCTTTTTTGCACTCGAACCCTAGATTATTAATTTTCTCATTTATAGTACGGAAATTGACGACTGTTACTATCAATTACTTATGAATAGTCCATCACTTTATCTAAATAAATAGATAACGGAGCTCCGTTTCTCGGTACCCGCTCTTTCGACTTTGCGTCATGCAAGCATTGAAAGTTTGAAAGCCATAGTTCATATATTACGTTAATTTGCTTTTTAATCGATTCCTATATGCATCATTCATATAGTTAATTACAGATGTAGATAATGTGCTCATCAGTAGAAGAAAACATTATAAGTAAATATGCATTCAAAATTAAAAATATTTCATCGATTCGACGGACATTTTTTTTAAATTTATATCGAGCTGTAGGAGGCTAGGAGACTGTAGGCTGATAGTTTAAATCCTATAAATAAATGTAAAACGTTCCGGCTAAGACAGCTTCGCCTTAAATTTTAATAGTACGGAAACAGACCGTGTTCGATCCTCGCTAGCAAAATGACATTATTGCAATCTTAAGCACCGATTTACCAAGTGTTCGGCGGTGAAGGAAAACATCGTGAGGAAATCTGAATGTCTAAGGAACGGATGTTAAAAGTATTTTAAAGATATAAAAAGTAAGTAGGAGAAAAAGTATTGGAGCTGCATGGTGGACCCTTCCTGTTCCGAAACGGTCTCAGAAGTACGAGGAACTTTGTAGTTATAAAGATGTAGGAAACGTAAGCTGTAGGAAGCATAAGCTGTTCCTTTACTAGCACTTGCTAAGTGTACTCCATGTTACCAATACTTTTCATTATTTTTATTAGTCTGAAATTACGACGCAGAGTGCCAGAGCTGTAATGATGGTGATTATGAGTGCAAGATCGTTACATTATATAAAATATGACTTAAAAAATATCGCGCTAATGAAGCGAAAGATAGTATTCTCATTAGCTTTCTAGTATCATAACCAATGATATAAATTTAATAGATATATTATTAAAAACAAATAAGTAAAAAGAGCAAAGCGTTAATGTTGTAATCTATTACAATTAAGTGAAAATGTTTATAATAACGTCAGAGAAAACACCATCCAGTATCGTCCAGAGATTGTTAGTAAATAATAATAATGTCCTCCCGACCGAATTTCGGGAATTTCGACACGATGGCCAGCCTCAACGGAGACTGACCATCAGTGCAGGACAGGATTATAGTGCCCAAGTGTATGCGGAAGCACAGGTGCACTCTCTATTCCCTCACTCTCATAATCCGATGGGACGGTAAACTGACACGACCGGAGAGAGATCAGGCGCAGGACCAACGGCTTTACGTGCTTTCCGAGGCACGGGGGTGAGACACCGCCAACTTCCTGACTCTGGGCAGCTACTGAAAATTTCTTGACGGAAAAACTCAATAATTGATTTTTTGGCCCGTCCCGGGATTCAAATCCAGGACCTCACGATCAGCAGTCGCACTAATACAACCTTTAGACCAACGAGGTAGTCAGTGAATACCAGGATAATAAATAAAAAAGTACTAACCATGAAGTGGTGGGCTTAGACAATATTTTGGTTGTTACCACCAGCACGTGTGCAGATGTGTGGCTGTGTGTAATTGTCTACTGAAGTGGCGTTGTAAGAATATCCACTAGACCATATCGTCCTGTAGTAGGTGTCGTAAGTGACGACAGAGGGAAACCGAAATGGGATATTGACAACATTTTTCTGATAACAACTCAAAATTATATAAAATACGGATTTTTGAAGTCCCCCATAGGCTATCTATATGGGGAGGCTTATTTTAGAGGCGTAAGGGGTGGATAATGGATCAGGATAATATTGTTACGAGTTTAGGGTTCGTGACAATAAAAACTGCCGATTGAATTACCAAAATTAACACTTTAATTACCGAACACCAATTAAAACTTAAAAGACACTAATAATTAATCACACTGATCACTTTAGTTCACTTTATTTCGCTTCGAAGCTTCGCTTGTATCGTCAATTTAATACCGCCACGATCGCTTTCAACCGCTTTATATAGGCTTTTTCCACCGAAACATCCAGAATATTCCAGCAAATACCGGCTTCCGACCGACCAGGTGCAGAAAATTCGAGTGTAGGGGCTTTTTAGAAAGCTTAGTTCTTCCATTCGATACTAGATGGCGCTAATGGGAGAGTTCTAGAAAGATCTTGAATCAATCCTATTTCTGATACTTGATACCAGATGGTGCTAGTGCCAACAAATGTGGCGCGCAACAAAATTGTAGCATCCATCAAACAGTTTAACAATCCTAAAAGGTGCCACATGTCATATACTGCGTTCGTTAGCTTTCGAGTGCCAGTGCCATGTATGCTAGAGGTATTGGTTACATACAGTAAATTATCTTAACTTGAGATACTCACCTGTACCATATTAGTAACGACATTATTTTCATATTTGGATATTGATATTGTTCTTTACGCTGTTTACAATGCACAAATACTTATTTAAAATATAAGCATACACTATAAACAATAGAATAAAATATAATGTATATATTTATGGTTGTTATTATCGTTTTATTGCAACTAACATATATAAATGGAAGGAGAAGTAATTTTTCAGCACTATCATAATGCAGCCAGACTCAAAAATTTTGTGACTTGTGTGACGAAAACGCCTTACCTTTTATTGAAATAAATACTTATTAAGTCAATCACACCACAGAAAATTTAAATGAAACTATTGCCATTTCTATTAACTTTATATCAATGGTCGGAACTTGTTTCATCTTGGTACAGATTACGAAGATACAACTCAAATTGCTACGTCGTCGGATCAATTAGCCGGTTGTATTAATGTAAGTAAGACTCGCTGTTAATTAAATGGTTCCCAGTAAGTAGCACTTACCGATAGTACAAGCTATTAAAGTACATCATTCGATACGTAAATTATATTTTTTTTAAAGTTTTAATTATTTTGACCGTATACTTATTTATTCAAAGTTAAAACTTCTTAGTGCTATTTTTAGTAGTAATCTTGTAAGTACTTATATCATATTTGGGTTGTTGCATAGGAGTTATCCGTATTTTTAATTTGGTTTTTCTTTAGTTGGTTACAGCCAGCAATAATAAAATTTCGATAAAGCTAAGTCAGGGTTGTAGGGTGGGTGACTTAGAGTTTCAACACCAGATTCCTCAATATTTTCGATTTTAAGTTCAAATTTATGTGCTAATTTCACACGTGCATGGAGATGCAGGATATTGGAGTCCGCTAATACGCAATGGAGTATTGTGGGAAACTAATTGGTTCAAGCAATCCCACCTGTGTATAAATTTAAATACCTAAGAGACTGTTATGCTAATTATTTGTTATTTTTTGGCATTGATTTTGTATTGTCGCCTTAGATTTTACAAACCCTATTATTGCAACATATAAATAAAAATTCCTTGGATGGTTTTGTTTATGTATGTTGTTCGAATACCTTCACGAAATATCAAATCTTTAACTGACATAATATTATAAAACACTAGCTATCTACCCGGCGTCGCTCTGCTCATTTCTGTATCTCGACAACAGTGCTACCTGCTAGATCCATTTCTAAATTTAAACCATCCGTTCTCAAGTGATGATCTTTTAAACATGCGGCAAATGATTTTTATTTTTATAAATAAATACTACGTACAATACTTAGATAGATTTCAAACATCGAGGTATCTACATACTTGCTCTAAGTTTACTGTTATTAATTTATTGTACTAACGCTCACTAGGAGATAAAAAGTTTACAAATGATTTAAACCTATATCACCAGGTGTACATTCAAAAGATACTAAAGTATCATTATAATCTTGCAACATTTTGTAACTGGTCTCTCATATTATATCCAACACAATCGTTTTAACCGTTTTCAGTTAGTTGCTCTCATCTTTACTAGAATTTATTAAGAATAATTAAGTGGCAGCTTTACGAAAATCTTAAAATTATTTTTATTGCCAGTCGCCGTGGGCGATATTAATAGCTTTAACATATTATACACGGAATGAGGTATCCAAGAAATTTCCGTATTTTAAATAGTCAGCATAAATTAAAGCTTTTCTGACGTTTGTTGCTCTGTTTCACGCTCACGTATACTTTCGAATTTAGTTTTTAATATTCCCCTAATGTCACTTCGGCGATCCGAAAGGAACTCACAGAACGTTTTCTATTCTCATTCGGGCAATTATAAATTGTCATTTTTAATTTGAAACGCTTTAGATATTGGTTACAGCTGCGACTTATGTTATAAGTCGTTTGCTTTTGACATTTTATATTTTTTTAATTTGTTTCCATTATATTTCTTATTTCAGATATGTATAATTTTAATAGCATCAAAACATTGCCAATGCAATTTCAACATGTTTCAATATTATCCTAGAAATGAAGAAAATATTGTAAGCGTATTTGCGGGAAAAAATTCGCTCATTGCGATGATTTATGTCTGCCTCTCTTTGTAAAAACTAGTTTGTAATAAGTTCTGGGCTAGCGGTAAGGGATATAAACTTCACGCCCGGGAAAGCTGTCACATAAAAATAGTTTTGGTTTTTGAAGTGCGAAATTTTTTCACGCATATAAAAAATATATCACGCGGTTACTTTTGTAAACAATAAAAAAATTGTATGACAGTTAACTGTGCAGTTACCTCGTTTAATATAATACTTAGTTACCGATGTAATTCTAGAACTATTTCATCTTATTAATAAGTTGTTTAAACTCGGTCTCAAGCTTAAACTAGAGTCTGTTTCAACAAATTTTATTTAAAATATGAGAACTAATACTTTTGTAACAATTTTTTAAGACAAACGGTGACTAATGGTAAGTGGCACTGTGGCAGTAGCCATATATGCTCACCATCAGATGGACTGTATGTTCGTTGGCTGCGAGTGTTGTACATGGCAGAAGCGTTATATGTATGTGCAGAATGCAGTCATGGACATTAGCAACCAACTTCTAACATTAAAGGCTACACATACGTTGTTACTTCTAAACCCTAAGGGTTTATCAAGGAAACAAAAGTATGACAAAAATACTTACATACATACATAAACACTCACGCCTGTCACCCAGAGGGGTAGGCAGAGACTACGGGCTTCCATTTGGCACGATCCTGACATACCTCTTTCGCCTCTTTTACATCCATATATCTACGCATACATGCTCGTCGGTTAAGGGTACTTCTAACGTGGCCCATTTTCAAAACATCGCCAATTTGATCGATAAACTTTTTCCTAGGGCGTCCTTTCCCGACTTGGCCGTTCATATCTGCCATATAAATTTGCTTTGTCACTCTTTCCTCATTCATTCTTTCCACATGACCAAACTAACGAAGCATTCCTTTCTTAATCCTGGTCACAACATCATCATACGACAAAAATATTAAAGAATATTTTATTGAAAAAAGCATTTTCTATTTCATTAATATTCATAATAAGATTTCCACATTAATTTCAGCCAGAGTTGTAGAATACAACGTATTACGAGTATAGTTTTTATTTTTTTAAGAAACAAAGTACACTTTCATAGCCTTGTGAATATTTCACTAACATTCGCCAACAAAATTTGCAGTCATTTGTATGTGCGGGACATTCCCTTTGCTAGGGAACTTTTCCTTCCAGAATGCCTTCGTCAAGTTTCATAGAGTGCTTCGTGATCCTCATACCAATGGCTGAGGAACCTTCGTAAATTATTATCACAATTATGTTTGCGTATAGCTACGGAGAATTTACGCTGTGTCGACTTTCCCTATCCGTAAAATATTCCATTTTATATCAGTATTCGGTACGAAAGAGAAAAAGTGAATCCTTATTTGATTTGTTATTTTATTTTTGACAGTATTGGGAATGATTTTATTAAACGCTCAAATTTAGAATTTGTAAACAGGTTAATGTTTCACAAAGTTTGATCTTACTTTCAAACTTCCGGAAGTTTGGTTGTTGTTTTTATTACTTTTTAATTTACGTTTTGTTGCTTTTTCCCGAAAACATGAAAATAATATATAAAAGAATTAAATGGTAGCATTTAAGCTTTTGTGACAGTAATAAAAATTGTATTTATTAGGTAAGAGACATATTAATTTTGTGTTTTATTCTTACTGTAAAAAAAAGATAAAACGTTGATTTACCAACTATTAGAAAACACTAAAGCAAAATGTTATGTTCGGAGATCATAAGTTTCTACTATTTGTTTTAAATGTTTTTGTGTAACTGTTTTTTAAGTTCATGTCTTTACTATTTTTATATTATAGTTATAATCGCAAAAGTAAGAAAAAGATATTCTCTTGTTTAAAATATACAGAATACTTTTTCTCAGACAAAAATCCATTCAGCAATGAACAGGAAGAGTCCATTTCAAAAGTATTGTGGAGGCCTCCCTTCAGTTCTGTAAAAACTGTTTTATTACTTGCAATCTGAATTTTGATGTTCACGCCCTTTGTTTCTTTCTTGTACCCACCCCTTGTTTGAATGATTCGCGGATAAATGCTACAGAAAAGTAAATATCTTATTTTATATTTGTTTTTTGTAATAATACCTATGTCAATAAGAATTGTATTCCTTGAAAATATTGCTGAATTTAATTTACATAGCCTTGTAAATATAATATTAAATACTTATAATTTTGGTTTTTCTTTCTTGCGCTGTATTGTGTTGTAATTACTAATAAAACATAACTTCTTTCTTTATTTACGTAAAAAGGAAAAGCTTTCGAAAGGTATTGTAAGAAAATTAACTGAAAATGAACTCTGGCCCATTATTTGCGTCAATAGTCTATCGTTGGGCACATTCCCGAAGGGTCAGTGAGGCCCTGAGCGCCTTCAGTCCGGACAAAAACGGTCTTTGACTGAACACAATATCGCTAAAATTAATAAATTAATACTGGAGAACCACAGAAAAGGAAATTTAAGTAAATAGCGAAAGAGCTGTACATTAGTAAAAATGATGTTCATCATCATCAAAAGTATTTTTTTTGTTATTTATAAAAATTTGAAGGACGAAAATTTTGTTCCGTATCGTGAAGGAAGTTAACATACATAAGTTGCACATGTACAAGTATCACGATGTTTGAGTAATTATCAAAAAGTGTATTTCATTTTACAGAACTTACGACCTGACTAAGTATATAATGTCAACTTTTATTAAATTAAAATTATATCTATGGGTTTATATTAAAACTTGCAAAATATCTTTTTTATCGCCCTAGTACACACACAATAAATATGAAGAGATTCAGTTAGTTGATAATTTAAGTTTATTATGTCATCGTTAATATAGCCTCTCGTATAATCAAATATCAATCAGCTCCATTGGCAAAGCCGTACGTGGCTTAGCGGAGAAACAAACGAGCAAATTAGTCCGTGCCCAGACCCGGGGCAGATCCTGATTGATGGATGGCCTACCCGCAGCCCACGTCTTACGTCATTAGCTTCTCAATAAAATCCGCCGTCCGTCGGCGACATTTTACTAGCGGCTTATGGTACTTCCCTAATTGAATTTAATAACTTTACTGAATAAGTAAGTACCTTGGTACGTATTGATAAAAAAATAAAGATATTTTACGACGTCACAAAAAATAAATATATGGAAACTGCCTATCCTAAACTTGTTATCGTGTGATTATTTTTTGTATAGTACGTTTTTTTTATAGGATAGGGTGACAAACGAGCACACAGTACACCTGATGGTAAGTGGTTGCTGTGGCCCACAGACATCCACATCCATCCTCGATTACGAATCAAAATGCAGATGCTTTGTCACCCGTGAGGACTAAGATGGAATGCCTCGTTTCCAGTAAAAAGGGTCTCCGGTTCTCTACACTCACCATACGAAATACAGCAGCATTAAGCTACTATTTCACGCTGGCATTCTGTGAGAGCGTGGTCCTTCCCCGGTCGAGCCGACCCATTCATGCTACAACTATACCTACTTCTAATATGACTGCAGCATGGCTCTACCACGTGAGGGTAATACGGTCACTTTCTTGTAACTTAAAAACTTCAGCCTTGTTTGCATAGATCATTTTGTGATACAATAAGTCTTCATCGGTCAATCAAATTATAAAGGATCAAAAGGGCTATATCGACGCCGTTTTGTCTTTTGATATTACAGTAAATATTTTAGTCAATTTTAGTATGGTGTAGTGTAGGGAGTTTTTTCAAGTAGATTTTTTGAAGTTTTCCTAATTATTGCCAAAGCTTGTATGCTATTTTTTCATAATATGTTAGTTATAGTACACGACTTTGCGTTTTTATCTCTGTCCTCCTAGTTTTAGCTTTGTAGTGCGGCAGAGCTTATGGTGACCGTATTACTCTCACGTACCTTACAGTCCAAATTAAATTTCAAAGACTCAGTATATCCATCAGTAAAGAATGATAAGTCAGCGTTATTGGCAAAATGCCGCAGGGAGAACAGCTGTATAATATACCTAACAGCATTGACTTATATATACTTACGCTATAGTAGTATATATAAGTCAATACCTAACAGTCCTTAATTAGTAACTAAGGTTTTTACATTTAGTTTTTTGTTATTTTAATAAGTATTGTATATAATTAAATTTTGTACGTAAATTATAGAAAATGAATTTAATTTAAGTTCCGTTCATTGCTGGAAACGTCTACTATTCAAAGATTATTTTTACACCGTATTTTTATTAACTAGTTTTGTCTCTTCGACTTCAATTTAGTAATTGATTGTCAACCAACTGCCCAATGAGCTAGAGACTTCAAATTTCGAACATTTTTTTAATAGAATAAAGGTAACAAACGAGCACACAGTCCACCTGATGGTAAGTGGTTGCTGTGGCCCATAGGCATCTACCTCCTCGGTTACGAATCAAAATGCGGATGCGTTGTTATCCCTGTGGACTAAGATGCAATGCCTCGTTACCAGTGAAAAGGCTCTCTGGCTCTCTACACTCACCATGCGAAACACAGCAGCATTAATCCATTCCCTGTCCCGTATACTGCATATAGTTTATTGCTATTGTGCAAGACAATATGATATTGTGTCTGAAAATCGGACAGTGAAAGTGTTAAGTTGATATTTTGCGATGGTATTCTGTGAGAGCGTGATCCTTCCCCGGTGGAGCCGACCCCTAGTTCAGAATCGGATAGCAATGTAGGAATATGTAAAAAAGTAGCATAGGTACTTAAAAAATGCTTTTGATTGTATAATATGATAAGTGGTTTCTTTTATTATAAATTAATTTTACATGTGATCGAGCATAGTTCCGACATTAGTATTCGATAGTGAACCCCTTCAAATGCTAAAATAATGTTGTCCTTTAAATAATATATTATAACAAGCATATATATCATATTATAAGTGTATAAACCTCTCAGTAATGAGAGGTGGCCTGTTCTTTTCTTTTCCGATAACTTGAACTTTTTTAACTTCTATTATAACAAGCTTTACTAAAAATGCTGTGCTCATTCTTAAACTAAATATCGTGTTAAGAATTTGCCACAAATATGAAAACACTGTCAGTCTTTGACAGACAAAGATCTATATTAACTTATATTGTTCGCTTCTTAACTGTGGAAGGTCGTAATGATTTCTTATATTTTAATCAATCTGGAAGGTCGCCTAACACTAAGCTTCCGAAAATTAAAAGAAAAACATATTGTCCCTTTTATGTAAATTACCCTCAAAAGACATGTCGTTTATCGTAAGCTCCTTGAATAAAAGTAGTTTTAATGCTGTCAAAACTTTGTCTGTTGAGTCATAACCTTTATGACACCAACTTCCTTTGTTTGGTTTGTTTATAAACCAGGAAAAGTTGAACAACCTGCGATCGGATAAACTATTATTAAACACGCCGAGCTAAAAATACACGACGAAGTGGGTTAATGACTTTCCTTTCAATATCGTCAACCCTTCGTAAGCGGTTTCATTCACGATCTTTAATTATCTGAATATGAACGTGCGAAATTAGGAATTATATTTATACGATTAGTAGAAATTATTACATTATTACACTAATTAATAGAATCAGGCGTTACTTTGCGGAAATCCATTATGTTAAAGAAATCACAAGGGACGCTAGTGATCTGTCCCGGCTTCGCACGGGTGGACATTTCTGGATCCCGACGACAGCGCTACCTACCGGGTGTCTAATTGTGAATCTCAACCATTGAGCTATTATGTACTATGTAATAGAGGGGACACTGCATTCAGCTCCTCTGTTCCACTCAACTGCGGTGCATATACCGCACTTTAATCAGTCACTCGCTAGGCGCTTATATGTAGATTTGTCACGTGTTGTGTTGATTTAAAAAAATCTCTTGATAAAAATATGCCGTCGTGTGTACTTACATATATCAAATAATTCAAGAAATGTCAGTAAAACCAGGGAATTACCTTTCATCGGTTAATAAAATACTTAATCAATAAAAAGTATTATATATTAATAATAAAACAAATTATTCCTCAGACGCCATCTCGTGTCAGGAAATATAGATTATGAAATTATTATGTACAGATGCGACATTTCTTAAGTATAGGACGAATATATTATTATATACATTTTTTTGTAGAAACATATATAAGTTATTATAATTTGGCAAAATGTTTCATGTGTAAATATGCTTGTTATTCTTTTATTTTATTTTTAGGTTTCCACATCAAAGTCAAAGTGGTATAAATTCGTCTATTTTTAATTCCCGCGTGCCCAGCATTTATGAACGACTTTTATTCTAATTTAAATAAATATATTTGTAATTTAAATATTATGTTAATAAGTTGTGTTAAACATACATTTAGTATGTTTTTTATAATTGACTTAGATACCTTTTAAAATATTCAGACAAAAATATCACTAAAATGTAATTGTGATATATCATGTAATATTATATTAAATATGCAAATATAATATACAAAATAAATGACAAAATTTAAATATTGTTCTCGATATAATTTACCTATTTAACAATACAATCTACTATTACCTACGGGTCATTCTAACTTTGTTTATTCTATGATAAAAAAACAACCGCGCGAACACAGAGTGGCGCATATTTTTTGTTTGAGATAGCTGTTCTAGTACGTAAGTACATATAACTTCAATGATCTCAACCAACCAACTCAAACAATACAAAAAAAAAACGTATAAAATTTTATCAAAATCGTCGAGCCATTTTCGAGTTTTAAGGAGACTAACGGAGAGCAATTGATATTTATATAGATATAGAAATGTTAATAAATAATCAATACCACTAAGAACAACGAGTCACCGCAAAGTCTACTGAATGCCTCTTGTAGAGGCGAAGTACGTATCGTATTGTCGACATGTTGTCGACAGTGGCGTGTCTTTCCTAGTGTTGTAGTGTTGGGACGGGATGGTACACGCAATAGTGGGAGGGCGTGAGATGCTCTTCAAGCTAAGTAAATACACATTATTTTAATTTAATATGTGGATAATAGCAATTCGATTTTTAACTTTTTTTACATTGATTAATACCACTTTGAACAAGTTTTTACTCGAACTGTAATAACCCAAGTATAAATATTGTCAATATTTTCAAGTATGAAGAAAGAAGAAGAAGAAAGAAGTTCAGAATTATAATTGTTTTAATTGTTTATATTATCATGGTCATCGGATACGAGAAGTTTTATTCCAATGCTGACCATAGTCATTACAAAAATGGCCAACAGGTTCAATGGATTTACAGGTGCATCGCCAATACCCTCGCACTGGTACTGCTGCTGTAGACCAATCTATGATATTTGTTCGCAATCCAAACTTCTACAATCCACAGTTATAACACATTACAAACCCGAATTTATAAAGATAATGAATAATGTCCTTCAGATCGAATTTCGATCACAGTTGTCAGTATCGATGGAGACAAGCCAACTGCGCAAAATAGATGAACTCTCAATCCCCTCACTCTCTTAATCAGATGGCACGATGCTGCCGGAGAAAGATCAGGTGCAAGACTTAAGAATTTACGTGCTTTCCGAGGCACGGTAGTGCAATAAAACCCACTTCCACCGGGCTGCTATTCAAACATTTTGACAGAAACCCAATAACTGATTTTTATTTCAGATAATTAATAAATCCATTATACTAAAGATATTAATAGTTACTTTGCAACCATCCGCTCAATAAAATAAAATGATGTGTCTCACCTAGTTTGAAGAACACCTCCCGTCCTTCCTCGATTGCGAGCACTAATCCCGTCACCACTAATCCCAGCATCACTACTCCTAACACCACTACTCTAGGAAAGATACACTATCGACGATAATACGACACGTGTTTCGCCTCTACATGAGGCATCTTCAGGTGATTGGACTCTGCGGTGGCAGACCGCTACTTTTTTTATTTCGACCCGGAATCCGGACGCGGGACCACATGGTTAGTAGTTGCGCCTACGATCACTAGAATAGCGAAGCAGTCACAAATCTAAGATTTTTGTCGACGTGACTAAAAGTTTAGTAGAGGAAAGACTACTTTTCTGCCTGGGAGTCCGTTTGGGTGGGTATTGTCGTCTTACCAAATTTTTTGTAGAATCAAAATGCAGATGCGTTGTCACCCTTGAGGACTAAGACGGAATGCCTCGTTTCCAGTAAAACGGGTCTCCGGTTCTGTACATTCACCATACGAAACACAGCAGCATTAAGCTGCTATTTTACGGTGGTATTCTGTGAGAGCGTGGTTCTTCCCCGGTCGAGCTGAGCCACTCGTGCTACAACTATAATATAGCTGCAGCGTGGCTTTACCACGTACAAATTTGCTACCGCCGTGTTCCAGTCTGAAGATTATAGAGAGCCATTATAATTGCTTGCTGTATGACATTCCGTGTTTGTCCTCAGAGGTGAGAGCACATATGTAGCCTTCTTCGTTTGAAGTAGGTTGCTGGCGACCATGGGCAGCAACAGCCACTTACCATCAGGTGGACTGCAAGTTCATCCGTCTATCTGTCTCTACAGTTTGTATATATATATTTTTTTTTCTAAAAGTTTAAAATATTTAACGACTTATAACGTCGAAACTAAATAATTCCAAAACTATTATAGTCTTAACAGAAGCGAAACATAGTTTTATACAAAAATAGGTGATATAATATGTATATGTAAGAAGTGTTTATACATCGAAAAACGTAATTTGCTTAGTTACAAATAATTACGTATTAGCTCCTTGTGTGTTTTGCAATAAAATGTTGCCTACGTATAGGTAATATCGCAATGAACCAACTCTTTTGAATTTACTTATAAAGTGTCTTGAATCTTTTGGCAATTTCCGATTTGGATACCTTTAAAAAATCACCTTCTATTTTGTACCTTACGCTATAGACATTAAGAGCATATTACCTAGATAACTATCGAGTAAGAAGGGGGTATTATTGGAATTCTTGAACGTCCGGACCGTTCTGCTGATATCGAATGTCAACGACAGTTCGAGCTGCGATTGGAGCGAAGTCTAGATACGTGCCTTCCTGAAACGTGGAGTTGGCTTTTGTTTTAAAAAGACGTGCTCGTTGGAGCTTACTTGGAAATTTTGCTAGCGATTGAACCTCCGCATTTTAGCAATTTAAACCTTGCGAACCTGCTATGAAGTTATTTACATAAAACGTGTATGAAGTCAAAGATATCTTTGAAGTCGCCTATATTATTGAAAAGGATTTTATCAGTTTCCTTTAAATTATTGATGCGTTTAGAGGCAACAGAGTGATAAAACAGGAGTTGTGCAGCAGACAACGACACAAAATAAAAAAAAAACTGCGGTGCCAATTCCGCCTACCAAGCGTGACAGCTACGGAAAAATACCCTCTGTGAAGTAATCTATAGGGGAGGCCTATGTACAGCAGTGGACTTTTTGATAGGTGTAGTAAATTAACAGTTTCCCAGAAATAGACACAATAGTTAAACAATCGATTTCATATATTTCGATTTCATGGGACAGGGAAAGGGTTAATGAATGAAGTGATTGGAGATTTTACAGAGTGATCTATCAATTTTTTTAAGTTCATCATTATATGGCCTTGTGTTAATTCTTTATTAACTTTACCTTTTTCAGTATCCGGAGTAGTTTCTTTAGATATAAGAAAGTTTCTGTAGTATCTGTGAAATATATTGACGAACGCAAAGAAGTTAGTGTTGATTTCGGCAAAAGCAAACATTTTGTTTAAAATATTTTGTTAGCATCCCTGTTTTTTGTTGCTTAAAATTCAAGACAACAACGGAAGCAATCACTTTAACGGCCATTTATAACAGGTATTTACCGCTTTGCCAAGACTAACTAGCATTAAACTTTCTTAATGCTTCATAATCCGTGTTTCAAAATTCATAAAGTGGAAAACGTCTTTCATCGCTTCGTTGGCGTGTTATCGTTACACAAACAAACTAGTAAAGTAGGAACTGTCATAAAACAAAGTGTCAGTTATTACATTTATAACGAAGCAAAGGGTCGCGGAAACCCCTTTTTGTTTATCCCTGGGGCTCGTCGGAACTTTTACCGCGATGGTGTGTCGAAAGCGTTGGTTATGTAAACGTACATTACGTTGGTAATATGTGCGGGAGAGGAAGGAAATGTAGACAACCGAAAAATAAAACAAACGGCTGGAAATTATGTTTACATTTTCTTGCACTTGTTGGCAATCATGTTTGTGTAAAAGTAAAGTAAATTTACAGCCTATATACGTCACACTGCTGGGCACAGTCCGCCCCTCATTTCTAAGAGGAGTTTAGGGCAAGGAAGTGTCCACCGCGCTGCTCCAATGCGTGTTGGCGAACTTCACATGTCTTCGAATTTTTTTTTCTTATTCCTCAGACATGCACCTCCGAGCACTTGGTGAATCAGCATTTAAAATTGCATTAACAATTTCATTGGTGCCGGCGGGGATCGGTCCCGGGACACTCGCGTTCTGTTATATTTACAGCGAGCGTTAACCATCTGAGCTACCACTGCTCTCATGTTTGTGTGAAATATTGTAAATTACTGCTATGTTCATTTTTAGTGTTACGAATTTTAAATAAAAAAAATACAACGCATAATATACAGTTAACTCGGGTTCTATTTTACATAGATGATTTCAGTGCAGTACAATATAACTAAAAATCAAAGCCCTTTAGTAGTTACAGAGATAAACAATCACCTTTCTTGGTACATTTTTAACCGACTTAAAAAGGAGGAGGTACACAATTTGATTGTATGCTGTTTTATGTGTGCTACCTCTGAACTTTTTCTACGTGAACCGATTTTGATGATTCTTTATTTATTTGAAAGCTGGTGCTTTCCGTATGCCATAAATTTTATCAAGATCTAACCAGTAGTTATTAAGATATCCTTAATAATGAGTATTTAATTGCCTCAAAATACATTGTTAATGTTCTCGCTATATTAAAGTCGGTTGTATAATTTTTAATTTTACCACTTGTATTAAACAGCATTTGACTACTATCAGGCTTATCCTAAGGGTAAGCCTATATTACCAAAGATGGTAAGGCGCTTCGAAATTTTACCGCGTTGGTAAGCGCTTGGCTTACCTTAACGAAATGAGTGTGTCGACATTCGATGCTACCATGAAGTAGTATTAGCAACCAAACTATAATGTCAAATGGCTAGCCAAGATCCTTCGTTATGCTGAAAATATTGCAGCATTAATTTTGAAATAAATATATGGTAAAGTTGAGGATTAATGTTAAGGATTATGTTAGACGAAAACACGATTTCGTAAAATTTTCTCGATAGAAAAAAATCCAAAGTTACCTCCAAAATAAACAATAAACCGCTGTTATTCATAAAATACTTTAAATAAGATCATGAAACTTTGCATACTAACTGAACTAACTATAAAGCAGTGTTTATGTTATTTACTTTTTTAAAATACCATTATTTTCACTGTAAAAAGAAATTACCTAAACTATCGGCCTTTTGAAGCGTGATTCCTGCAGCATGGTCACTTCGCCTCGGCCTTTGAACGGGGAGGTTGTGTCGCTTACGATTAGAATATACATTACGCAACTGTATATTCTGATCGTAAGCGAAAATATAAAGTACGACGTAAAATTAATATGGGAAATAACCGTGATAAAAATAGGAAGCGGCTGGCTTGGCGTTAAGAAACAGGCATAAATATGATAAACCTAATGAAATAAGTGTCTAACGACCTTTCTACTTATAGTATTAGTGATTACAAACATGTCGGTACATAGCATACGACGCGCGGGCAAGTGGGGATGAAATTAGAATTTGAGCTGACTTACTCTATCCTCTTAATGCTTGCCGGCACAAATTTAATTGTGAATTAAAATTTTCAGTGTTGATTTACCAAGAATCTCGGTGGTGAAGGAAAACAAGAAACCTGCATATCTGAGAAATAAAAATATTTCGAATAGATTGAATATAGAGGATGACAAAGTCACGAGAAGTTACGGCAATAAATCCAAAATCGATAGATAGCTAATAACTTACAAATATTGTTTGTTTACATTATGTGTTGCACGGAAACTTACAGAATACCAGCGTAAAATAGTAGCTTAATGCTGCTGTGTTTACTATGGTGAGTGTACAAAACTGGAGACCCTTTTTTATACGTGGTAGAGCCATGCTGCAGTTATATTAATAGTATAGTTGTAGCACGAATGGGTCGGCTCGACCGGGGAGGAACCACGCTCTTACCAGAACACCAGCGTCAAATAGTAGCTTAATGCTGCTGTGTTTCTTATGGTGAGTGTATAGAACAGGAGACCCTTTTTACTGGAAACGAGGCATTCCACCTAAATCCTCAGGGGTGACAACGTATCTGCATTTTGTTTCGTAATCAAGGATAGATGTAGATGTCTATGAGCCACAGCAACCACTTACCATCAGGTGGACTGTGTGCTCGTTTGTCACCCTTTTCTACCGTTACAAAATTCGCGATATCATCCACAACATCTGAATGGTTGGCGGCCTAATACCTTCTGTGCGATTTACCAAAACTTCTCTTACTCGTGCAACTTATTTGTGGAATCGGCGTACCTTCAAAAAAAGAGCGTAGTCTTTTTTAAAGGGCTGGCAACGCATCTGCAATTTATCTGGTATTGCAGTTTTTGGGTGATTGTACTTACTTACCATCAGGTGCGCCACATGGTCGTTCGCCTTTCCTTACATTAAAAAAAAAACAGAAAACCAACCAGCATCCGGTCATGCATGGATGCCACCTAGCAGTATTGGAGTCAGTTGACAGATGTGCTAAGAGGCTCAATGGTAACCTTGGGTTGGTTTAAACTAATCTTGTCTCGCCTGTGCTTGTGCTCAGCATCGAGCACAGGTGCAGAGTAGCCAGCCTTTCAGTATTCTATAGGATGCATTTCAGATTTTAGATTAGATGATAACATTAGGATCAGATGCATGAATTATTTCCTCACTCTCGTTTCCACCATCAGATTATCAGGCGATCGGCGGGTCTCTTCTGCTTCGTTATCAATATTCCACGTATAAGAACCAAACAGTTTGTTTCGTCTTTTTCTATGCGTATAGCACAGGATTGGAATAATTTGCCGGGGTCTATCTTTCAATCCAAATACAATCTGGACGTCTTCAAGGCGAGAATGAATAGGTTATTGTTACGTTAAGACAGTACAATTTACCACCTTAGGGCTACATCACCATCCCCCCGAACGGGTTCTCGCCTTGTCGTGGCGGAGGGGCTTAGAAGCCGTGGCTTGGTCACCCACGGCGAAACAAAGAGGAACCCATATGGCTGGTCCGAGGTGGAGGGCCGGCCCGAGGTGGCCACTCCGCGTGGGCTTGGGAAGCCCACTTCAGATGTGTGTTGTTGGACTGCAGTGAGAGGTGTGTCCTCCCCACCTACCGCTGCAGCCGAGGTGGAATCGCGGAGGAAGAGGAGTGTTGGTATGGCGATGCGCCACTCGCCCTATCCTCCGCGACTCAAACGGGGCCGCACCGTTGATGCGGTGGTGGTGGGGCTGCGGGGGGAGAGGATTGTCGGTATTGCGAGGCGCCGCTCTCCCTACCCTCCGCAGCCGAATCTTGGTTGGCGGCGGAACCATAGACCAGATCCGCCGCTGGGGTCGGGAAGGCTAGTACTTCTAAGTGCTCGTTTTTCCTGGCCCCATGGCCTTTGTGCATCGGACGCGGGGGCGTCTGTTGCACAGACGTAATTGGAGGCCGTGGAGGAAGGCGCGCCATGTGTTCTGGTGCGCCTTACCTGTGAAGGAGAACGGGGAGGAATTTTCCTCTCCCGAGGAGGTGCTGCCATGGGCGGCAGGCGCCAGTAGGGCCGCGGATGTGTGCGAAAGCGTTCCCGTAGCCCTGCCAATATGCGACAAAGGTGGAACACCACGGGGTTTTAGTCGGTGCGAGTCCGACATAACCCGTCCTTGCCCCCGCGAGGCGGGTATGCGTAGGCCCCATGCCCATGCCCCATGTACATAAAAAATAAAGGGCTACATCACCATTTACCGTCAGTTAGAATTGTAGTCAAGTACTGGCTTCTAATAAATAAAAAAATAGCATGAAGGTAGGGTCTTTAAAATATGAGGGATTTGACTTCCAATCTCATATTAAATCTTCATTTTCTTCGGCCTGTAACTCCTACTGCTGAATTTGGGCCTCTTTTTTTGTACGAAGGGTTTGCCTTTATCGTCATGCTTGGCAGGCAAATTGACGAAATAAACATTCGCAACTAATTATAATAATTATAACTATCAATGGACTTACAACAAATTATTATCTCTCCTTTACACAATAAAATTAAGATACTTCAAAAATAAATTAACTTTCCTTTTAAATAACCAAAGGAGTGGAGCTGTCGTCGCATTAGGTTCGGTATCACACATTTCGGGTCCGCACACGTCGGCCGCTGGTGGAAGCTGTGATTTATTTTCGACCTTTTCCACAAAAACCCGATGTCGAAATCTGTCTTCGCGAATTAAAGTATTTTTTGTTACTAGAACTCAGTTTTTACGTTCATTATTACACTATTTCGTATCAGTAAATCTTATTAAGTTTTATGCAAGGAGTGCCAGAAAGACCATGTATTAGACTGACAAAACATTGAAGGTGCATTTGGCACTGCGCTCACTTCATGATTTTACTGCCAAGCTTTACGATTATGATCAATGCTCCGAACTACTGAAATGGCCCATTTACAGCAGCAAGCCGGCGTATAGTTCAAAATACATAAAAAGGAAATAGCGGTTCATGTCATGAGTTTTATATGCTCTTAAAACTGTTAAAATAGTTTAAGTAACCCAGAAATCGAAACCTAGATTAGAACCGGAGTTGTTTGCGAACTGTGGAGTTTATGGCGCTTAGCCACTGAGCAGGCCTTAAAAGCCATTCTTAAGGGGAAATATAATCTCAAATGGCTTAGCAAGATCCTTCGTTATGCCGAAAATATTGCAGCATTAATTTTGAAATAAATATATGGTAAAGTTGAAGATTAATGTTAAGGATTATGTTAGACGAAAACACGATTTCGTAAAATTTTCTCGATAGAAATAAAATCCAAAGTTACCTCCAAAATAAACAATAAACCGCTGTTATTCATAAAATACTTTAAATAAGATCATGAAACTTTGCATACTAACTGAACTAACCATAAAGCAGTGTTTATGTTATTTACTTTTTTTCAAATACCATTATTTTCACTATAAAAAGAAATTACCTAAACTATCGGCCCCTTGAAGCGTGATTCCTGCCGCCCGGTCACTTCGCATCGGCCTTTGAAGGGGGAGGTTGTGTCGCTTACGATCAGAATATAGATTACGCAACTGTATATTCTGATCGTAAGCGAAAATATAAAGTACGACGTAAAATTAATATGGGAAATAACCGTGATAAAAATAAGAAGCGACCGGCTTGGCGTTAAGAAACAGGCTTAAATATGATGAACCTAATAAAATAAGTGTCTAACGACCTTTCCACTTACAGTATTAGTGATTACAAACATGTCGGTACATAGCAAACGACGCGCGGGCCAGTGGGGACGAAATTAGAATTTGAGCTGACTTACTTTATCCCCTTAATAAAACATATAAAATTTTGTACTAGCATTTATTGTACGAGGCGGGCTGCTTCACCTAGGTGGAATCTGTTTAGTGACGTTGTTATATTTAAATTTATCATCAAATTTTTTTAATAGCTTTTCGAGTTTTATAAAAATCAGTGTTTCTTTTTTTTTTTCTTTTTTTTTTTGCATAATATGTTTTTATTAATCCTGGCATTGCAGTCTTACCGTTCGTTAACTTTCATTTTTTTTATTAAAAATATTAGTGATCTTATTGATTAACTTTACTAATATTCCTTTTAACAACTCCTGGTAAGCTTGTCTTAGAAGTGGTTCACGACAGTAGTGAAATGGCGGATTCGAAACCACGACCTTTTGAGCGCCAAATAGCGCTCTGAGCTCAATAACAGGCAGTTATTTCGATATTATAGACAAACACTTTGATAACATGTATATGTACAGATTTAGAAAAAAAAAACGAAGGTAACTTTTAATATATTTTACTCCAATATACTATTGGCCAATCAATGAGCAGGATATAATATTGCAGCATGACGCAAACACTTTACGAAATACAACTTGAAATTTTTACCAGAGTCCATATTGACGCAGACTTTTTATATCTGGGTTGATACGTAAGTAAACTAATTCATCACCGGACGTTGCTAATATGTTGTTGAGTTTCTCAGTAGATTCGCAGTGTAAAAGAATCAACTAGCACATATCCTTATGGATGTCGTAAAGGGAGCAGAGAGAAATAAGACTGGAGATGTACGCCAGCATCTTCGAGCTTGCAAAGCATGGCAACTATTGTAAATATGGCAATCGTGGAGGTGGCTTATTTTCAGCAGTAGTGATTTAGTCTGTAAAAATGAATTGGAATAAATGATTTTTTATAGTATAGGGGGAAAACGAGCATACGGCTCACCTGATGGTAAGTGACTACCGCCGCCCATAAACAACTGCAACACCAAAGAAATTGCAGGTGCATTGCCGGCCTTTTAGAAAGGAATAAGCTCTTTTCTTTAAGGTCCCCAAGTCGTTTGAGTCCGGAAAAGTCGCCGGTGGTAAACAATTCCACAAAGAAGTGGTGCGAGTAAGAAAATTCATAGTAAAACGCATAGCGGTGGACCGCCAAGCATCCAGATGATGAGGATGGTTTTGTTGCGGTGTACGTTCGTGAAATTTGCCGGCTTGAATTAATCCGAACAATTCCTCAGAGCATTGCCCGTGGTAGATGCGATAGAAAATGCAAAGGTTGCAAAATCCTTTCGCATCGCCAGTGAAAATAGGCCACCCCCAAAATTGTCACGTAAGGGGATATTTACCATAGTTACCACGCTTGGCAAGCGGGTTTCCACCCACAATTTTTTATTTTTAGTCGTTATCAAAAAGACGCTGCTGCTCATTTCCTGATTCATTTCCCTCTCTCGCCTCTTACGACAACCACGGGATGATATGGGGCAGTGGATACTCGTACACCTTCAAATACACGGTAAAATGTATAAGCAAAAACGTAAAACACATTCAAGTGTAGCGTAAATGTTTGTGATTAAAGGACACTCTAACACCGAAAACTCCATATGACCGTAGCTGCTGCAAAACACTCAAAACGTTGATAATTTAAAATAAGTTAAAATGAAATGACATAAAGTCCGTAAATTAAGGTTTTATTTTGTTCCAATTAAACTAGTTACTCGTAAGTCTCCATTTAAACATTTTAAAGTGACTCCACGCATTTGATTAAAAACCAAAAACCAGGACAAGTGTTAAATCACGTACATTCCCATTTAGCAGTTTCGCGACATTTTTCAAAGTCTGGCAACCGTGAAATTATCTCGACGCTACGAATCTTTTTTTAGTATCTTTTTTTGGTACAAAATGAAACTTTTAATGAAAAAAAAAGCAGAGGAACAAAATAATGTGCAGATAAGCTTCGCAAGTCGGTGTTAAGGGGAAATAATAAAAATATTTATATATCGTCGTCGACAAATATATATTTATATATATATTTGACGACTCCGTGGCGTAGTGGCTTAGCAATGAGTGGCTGCGCTAGGGGTCGCGGGTTCGAATCCCGCACGGAACAAGTATTTGTATGGCCTACAAATAATTGTTCCGGGTCTGGATGTTTGTCCTTGTGCAATTTATGTTTGTAAACTGCCCCCACGATACAGGAGAAAATCCTAGTGTTAAAAATAATACGACGCGCGGGGAAGTGGGGGCAAAATTAGAATTTGAGCTGACTTACTATATCCCCTTAAGACATAAACGTATCGAATAATTAAAACCCAGATTTCAGAAACTACTCGTATAATGTCTAAATGATTTTATTCTTTTTAGTTTTTAAAGTTAATTTTCTTTTTATTTAAGTTTTAATTTTCTTATCCTTTTTCGTGATCACTGGTACTTGAATGTCGCCTAAATAGTTACATTAAAATATTCAACCCCACTATTTTCCTACCTATATAGAAATAGAAATAGAAATAGAAACTTTTTTATTCAATGTAGATTATAAAAATACTTATTGAAAGTCACTTTTTTAATTTACCACTGGTTCGCAAAAGAAACCTCTGTCCTGGGAAGAACCAGCAAGAAACCCAGCGGGACTATTTTTTTTTAATAATAGCTTACAATCATGTTTACAATCAACAACACAAGACAAATTAGAAATAGCTTGGTAGCGATCACCCTTCCCAGGGGTTATTATCATCTATAAATTCCTTAATATTATAATAACCCTTTTTATACAAACTTAGTTTAATAACATTTTTGAACTTTGTGTATGACAAATTTTGTATATTTTCTGGGATTTTGTTGTTCAAGCGTATACATACATATAAAACTTGAAATATATACTTCTAAATTATAGTCTTTTTTTAATAAAAGAAGAATCACTTAAATCAATTCAGCCGTTTCCGAGATAGGTGTGAAATTACACATCGGATATGGAACCTCTTCGATTTGTTAACTCGGATTTATAGTCAACCAGTGATCTGCCCCGGCTTCGCACGGCTGATTTTTTGATCTCGACAACATATGCATGCATTAAACATGTAAATCTTGCTCTTGAATCATTCTGTGTATTGGTGAAAACCTCAGCAAAATCCGTTGCGTAGTTTAGATTTTAGTAGTAGTTTAGTAAAGATTTAGGCATACAGACGGCACGAAGCGACTTTGTTTTATACTATGTAGAGATGTGTATCAGAAAAATATTGTGATCTGTGATAGTCCTAGTAAGAATAATAGGTAATGTTCATTATTTTTATTATATTGCCATTCATCGATTCCTAATACGTCAGTAAAATTTCAGATTATTCAGACGTCAAAAAGTAGGGAAAACTAAATAATAAAACTCCATTATCTTCATACATATATCCTCGTAGATGATGGCTTCATGTGCAGTAGTTGAGTTGCAGCGCTGTGGTCGCGGATTCGAATCTTGCACGCGACAAGTGTGAATATAGTCTAGAAGTAATTGTTATGGGTGGCATAGCCTACAAATGGAAAGGCGTGCTAAGAGGCTTATTCGTGACACGAATTTGGTTGAAACCAATCTTACCAGCCTCGAACATAGGCGCAAAGTAGCCAGCCTTTCGGTTTTTTACAGGATGCATTTCGGAGAGCTTACGCAGGAATTGCATAATTTAATTCCTCCCTCTCTCTTCCACCATCGGACAACCAGACGTTCGCCCAGTCCCTTACGTTGTTGACTTACCATGCATTGAACCAAACGGTTTAGTACGTCGTTCATCATGCGTGCGGAAAGGAGTGGAATAAGTTGCCAGCATCTGTGTTTCCATATGAGTACAGTGTGGGTGTATTCAAGGCAGGAATGAAGAGGCTTTTGTTTAGTCAGTTCAAGATCTTAGGCTGCATCGCCACTTACCATCAGGTGAGTTTGTTTTTAATATGCTGGTTTAGAATAATAAAAAAAAATTGTTCCTTGTCTGGATGATTTCCTTGTGCAATTTATGTAATAAGCTGCCTCCATGATACAGGGTGAAATACTGGTGTGAAAGTGCCAACGATTTTTGAAAAAATAAATAATACTTAAATAGGCTACTACCGTACCATCAAGCTATCGTCGCTTTGTGCAAAGCGACGGTAGCTTAATGGTACGGTAGACTGAAAATTCAAAAAGACGTTAAGTCTGAATCGGTGAACCAATCTGAACACAAGCATTTTGAAGCTAATTCAGAGTTGTTAACGAGAGTATTAGATTGTTAATAACGTTACTAGTATTATTTTATGTAAATACATATCAAACAACTCGTACAGTATTAAAGGCTCGTTTAAAAAATATTATATTTGTTACATTTTAAAATAAATCGGTACGTAACTGCTTATCAAAAGTCTACTGGTGAACATAGGTCTCCCCGCAGTCTGCCTTACAGTGGTGATATTTGCCATAGTTGCACGCTTGGCAGTTCGTTTAGCAGCTACAGTTTTTTAAAGTTGTTATTAGGAAGAACTCTCTCTGACTGTTTGTTGGTCTAGTGGTTGCAGTAATGCGACTGCTGATCATGATTTCTTCCGTCAAGAAATACTAAGTAGCTGCCCGTAGTCAGAAAATTGGCGGCGTCTCACCCCCGTGCCTCGGATAGCTCATAAAGCCGTTGGTCCTGCGCCTGATCTCTCTCCGGTCGTCTCAGTTTACCGTCCCATCGGACTATGAGTATGGGGGAATAGACAGTGTACCCGTGCTTGCGCTTACAGTTGGGCACTATAATCCTGTCCTGCGTGAATGGCTAGTCTCCGTGAAGGCAGGCCGCCGTGACCGAAATTCGGTCTGGATGACACTATTATTAGGAAGAACGGTAGCAGGCCTGCTGTGCACTTTATTTAATTTACGTTAGCAACAGAAGCGGGTGCCGGGACTGGTGCAAGCCGTTATAGTCCCAATATATAAGGGCAAAGGGTCACATTAGAACAGTAAAAACTACCGTGGCAATTGCATCAGCTTGCTTAGCATTGTGGGAAACTGTTTGCTAAGATGTTGATTGAAAGAGTTACGAAAGAAACTGACGGAAAAATTTGGGATCTGCAAGCTGGGTGTAGACGTGATTTAAATGAGGTTTTAGATTTATGTACGGATTAAGTCTTTTATACGCGCATGATCGCGGAGAAGTATTTAGCCAAAAACAAAAAAGGTTTTTGTGCGTTCACGAACATGGAAAAGGCTTAATAAAGAGTGGACATCTTATTTGTTTCTCTCTGTCACCTCTTAGGACATCCACGGGACAATAACGAGGTAGTGGATGTTCTTACAGCGTCACTACACGACCAACTTTAATTATTATTTTTAAAATAATACTAGAATATTATTGGCTATGTTTTTTAAATGTAACTTAAGTTATGACTAACTATGTCAAAACAATGCAATCCTATTTACAATCAGCAGGCTAACGTATTATGTCGCTTAGTATATCAAATAATATTTTATTTAACTTCATTTGGAGTTGATTTTTCAATCGTCGGATAAAAGTTATCCGTCAAATAAATTATAACCCGACTGTATATGAAAGTATATAAATTTAACTATATTATATTGATATTCTTATAAAATGAGAGGCATCAGCTTTTAAATAAAAAATCATCAAAATCGGTTTACCTAGAAAAAAGTTAAAAGGTTACTCACAAAAATTGAATACCTCCCCTTTTTTAAGTCGGTTAATAATTTCATGGCGGTAATTTCATATAAAATATTACATTTTAAGTAAGCACATATTTTTCTTTAATTTCTCTTATAGAAGGCTTAAATATATAATAATTTACCGCTTACCAAATGTCACTACTTGAAACTGAAGTTAAGTTTTTCTATAGTGTTATCATAAGTGAAAAGTTGCGATTTGAATAAAAGTTTTTTGGTTTTTAGCCTGTATAGGCTATATATACAAATATATATACAAAACAATGCCTCTTTAATTTTTTGAATGAAAAATATTTCATATATCTATAATTTTTAATTTGTTTATGATGCATTTTGTCCCATAAATAGGTTTTATCTGGGGAATGAATTATAAATGGTTATATTTACTCAACAAGACCAATCACAAATATCTTCTAAAATAACAAAGTTAAATGACGGTTTGTGGAATAAACAGGTAAAAATTGGAATATTCAGCTTCCAGAAAAATTAGTATCTTTACTTCAGACATGTAAACAGAATGGTCCTTAATATACAAGCTGATATATTTTTCAAAAGAATCCTCTCTAAACTATTAACTACCATCTCTTACACTATAATATATTCTGCATATTAAAATGTACCAAAAATTGACCCTAAATCATTAAAACATGCAACACCCTCTTATGCATTTGAGAAACTGTGTTCAGTGGTAATGAAGCCATAATAATAAAAGTGTCAATGCGCACAATATTCAATGAATTTTTAACTGAAAAGTTTGTTAAAGCCAATTTCCACTTCGTAGCATTCTATCAAAATATTGAAAAATTAATGTGCTATGAAAGGAGAGCGAAGCTGCACTCAGGTGGCACTTTGGAGCTACGGTTATCGCAAATGAACTCATAAAAAATATTGAATGATGTTCGTTAGAGAAGAAGTAATCTTTTAACAAGCTGAAAAAATCAGTTATCCAATCTACTGTTTCAGATGTTGTTTTGCAATTCCAATTATGAATTGTGAATTTATAATGTACCTGATGGTGAGGGTCGACCACCGCCAATGACCAACTGCAACACCGGGGGAATTGCATATAATAAATAATTTACAAGTAAAATCTATTACTATTTTATACATCTATCAATTGAAATACATAAGAAATAGAAATTATGAGAGGTACACAAGCGTACTGTTTATTTACTTAGCTACAACATTCATAACATTGTGATCACAGTTGGGTCGTGACGATTCAGCTTACAGTGACTTTAGATTTTTTTTGTAAATTAATTAAAAACAATAGCTTATTGCAATATCTACTTATAAATAGATATATAACAATTGAAATATTCTATTACACATGAAAAACACAATTAAAAAGTATACACTTTATTCTGCTAATTAAATAAAATTAAATGTAGGTATATAACTAAACTAATAATTATAATAGATTAAACATATAAAAGTAAGATGTGTGGACGTGTCAAATAAATAAACTCAGTTTTGCTTTATCTAGCTTTAGGCGCACGTTTTAATGTGATATTTGCATATTTATCACACTACGCACTAAGAAAATTAAAGTTGCGCTTAGCTGCTCATTGTTTTCCTTCACTAGCAAGTATGTGTTAAATCAGTACATACATAAAATTGAAACTGCAATTGCACTAGTGCTGGCGGATATTGCAACCGGATACAGAAAGGAACGATAAAATATCAACACTTTCAACTATAAGTTCGATAAATGTTTGCAAAAGATAACTTCGAAGGATCCAGAACCTACACACATCTTAAATTTGTTTATTTACATAAATTACTAATGACCACATTTCTACTAACACAATAATATCCCAGTAAATATTATCTTAAGGATCCTTAAATAGATTTGCAGGAAACACTTTCAAATATAATAATAATTTCTGTGATATCATTGTCGGACCAGACAGATATGTCAATTTTGTTTGACAGATGACATGTTTTATGACTTAGTGTACGTAAAATTTATTTAATATAACTTATAACAAAGAAATCTTACCAAAAAAAAGTCGAAAAATTTACATGTTTCTTTGTACAAGACGCCACATTATTTTTTAATATTTTCTTATTAAATTTTCTTATACTGAGCAAAATTTGCTTTTAAATCGACTAGACGTAAATCTCAACTTCGAAGTTAAGCGGATGATGTCTCTGGCTCTTCATCCTGACAGTCACATACGAGTATCCAACTCCTCCTTCAGTGATGTTGGCGCTGGCGTGGGAGAAATCATTGTCGATAGCTGCTACACCCTGGGAACACAGATATTAAACGTCAGCAAATATTTTTCAAACACTGCTTACGGCAAAATAAATAGTAAGTAGAAATAAAAGTTATAAAATATTGAAAAAGTCATTGTTCGAATTTTGTTTACAAATCCTAGAGAGAAGGTATCTCTTTCCATAATTATAAACGAGACGAAAAATATTTTTCCACTGCTGCATAGCTGGTTGGGAACCATACATGTTCGTTTAGTTATCTTGGAGACCTTATGTTCTGCAGTAGACAATATTGTTCCGAATTTAACCACCAAATTTCACAATCGCACGCGCGTCAAAATTCCCGATATCATCCTCACCATCTGGATGCTTGGCGGTCAACTACTGTACGTTTTACTGGGAGTTTTTTTCCTCGTACGACCCCTCTGTGGAATCGCTTGCCACCGGCGATTAGACATTATTAGACACCTTCAAGAAAAGAGCTTACTGTTATCTGATAGACCGCCAACGCGCCTTAAATTCCCCTGGTGCTGCAGTTGTTCATGGGCGGAGGCAGTTACCTACCATCAGGTGAGCCACATGCTCGTTTGCCGGCTCTTCTATAAAAAATGAAAAAAAAAATGGAATCTACTCCAGTCGGTTAAAAAAGTGACCTTAACGTAAGATGGGTTAAGGTTACTTCTTTAATAACAGATATAATAAAGACTTATTTGCGATTAGCGACCCGCCCCAGCTTCACCTGGGTGAGATTTATTGAGATTTTTTTTAAATAACTATCAATAATCGTTACTTAAAAAAAAATCGCTTATTTTATGATTTCTTTCAATTTACAAAAACAGCTCCATGTTCTAGGACGAATATACCTTAGGCTGCTGGCATAGTAGTGCCAGTAGCTTAAGGTAAATAGACAAAAAAAAAGTAAATAGACAGCAATCTATTTATTTCTGTAGTTTCACCACAATCCGTTCAGTCGATTCGAAGACTAGTCTGAACACACAGAGAGACAAACATTTTACAAATGGTTATTCGTGTTTTGATGACACGCAAATAACCGCTGACCTCGATAAAAGGCAGCTATTTTGATATAACAAACACTTCAATTTTATTTATATGTATATTTGTATAGATTTCCACGGATTACAGTAACCCCGAAACCAAATAACATTTTATCGCCTTTTTATATCATTGGTTGATCAACGAGCACACAGTCCATCTGATGGTAAGTGGATGCTGTTGATGATGAACATTTATTCTCAATTAAGAATCTTAACGCAAATGCGCTGTCACCCATGAGGACTAAGATGGAAGTTAGCAGTAAAAAGGGTCTCCGGTTTTCTACACTCACCATACGAAACACAGCAGTAATACTATGAGAGCGTGGTCCTTCCCCGGTCGAGCCGATCCATTCGTGCTACAACTATAATATAGCTGCGGCGTGACTGTACTAGGTAAAAATTGTAACTTAAACAACGTGAACATTAGCTACGTCAGTAAATTCTACGCGAAATAATTTTCCAATGTTTTATTACTCGTATAAATTATTTTCCCTAAAGCAACAGTAGATGGTAACAATCCTTCTACACCTCGGAGTCCGCCTGGGAAATTACCACACTCTCACCTATTTCTGACGTCATATGGCAGTACTTGCACTGCCGTGTTCCAGTCTTAAGATTATACAGAACCATTATAATAACCTATGGTGAGGCGTTCCATCTTTTTCCTCCAGTACTACAGTATGTGAGGGTAATATGATCATCCGGTAATATGGTCACTTTCTTATAACTCAAAAACTACAGCCTTGTTTGTGTAGACGCCTCTGTGATACGATAGCTTTTCATCAGTAATACAAATAATAAAACGTCAAAAAAGCGCTGCTTTATCGACGCCATTTTGACAGATGACATTAAAGTAAATATTTTAGTCGATTTTAGTATTATGAAGCGAGGTTAATATTTTTTAAGTTGATTTTTCGAACTGTTCCTAATTATTGTATGTATATTATATGTACGAATCAAAAAAAAATCGAAAAAAAGAACGCGAGTAACCCGGGTTCGATCCCCGCCGGCACCAATGAAATTGTTAAATGCAATTTTAAGTGCTGATTTACCACGTGCTTGGCGGTGAAGGAAAACATCGTGAGGAAACCTGCATGTCTGAGGAATAATAAAAAAAATATTTCGAAGACATGTGAAGTTCGCCAACACGCATTGGGGCAGCGCGGCGGACACTTCCTTGCCCTCTCAGAAATGAGGGGAGGCCTGTGCCCAGCAGTGGGACGTATATAAGCTGTAACTTTACTTTTATTATATGTGTATAGTGTTCCCCCTAGTTTTGGTTTTATAGGACGGCAAACCACCACATTACCCTCACGTACGCATGAACGTACTAAATAGTACGTTCATGCACGTACGTTATTAATAATGTAATTTTAGTAGCCTTCTTTGTTTGAAGTTATCTATATCCGGTGTCACAACTGCAGTAGCCACCATGTGGTCTATAAGTTCATTCGTCACCACAGTTATATGAAAAAAATATATAGGATTAAGGTGCGGACAAGGAAAGCGGGATAAAATTGCGGATTGCGAAACTAAAAAGTAATAATGCGCCATTCGACTGCTGTTGTGTGCCACTCCAAAAGAAACTTTGATAAGTTGTTGTGTGCAAAGGTTTTTTAATAAAAAAAATAGGCATTACAACGCACGTCGGGCTAAAAGTACTGGGCCTACATACGTCCCACTCCTGGGTATAGGCCTCCTCTCATTTCTGAAAGGGTGTTAGGACAAGGAAAACTTCACATATCTTCGAAATATTTTTTTTTCTTATTTCTGAGATATGCAGAATTCCTCACGATGTTTTCCTTCACCGCTGAGCACATAGTAAATCAGCACTTAAAATTGCAAGTAGCAATTTCATTAGTGCCAGCGGGGATTGAACCCGGTTTACTCGCGTACTGTGAAATTTACAGCGAGCGCTCACCATCTGAGCCACCACGCTAAGCTGTTAGCTGAGCTGGTTATATATAATAATCGTTGCGCTATACTACGTACTTTATTCTGTGGCTTTACTTATATAAGTTGGTGCATTCATGAAAATTAGATCCAGCAATATATTGAAAATGACTCCATGAAATATTGCTAAGTCTAAAATTTGAGATATTAAAAAAAAACAGATTGATTATATCACCAAAACCTCTTCATGTTGGTGTTTAACCAAGCTCATCAAAGTAAATATTACAACGCTATATTAATTTGCGTTTTCCTTATACAAGTTGCAAAGAAAAATAATAGATTTTTGAGCAAAAAAAAACTCCTTGTTTTAACTTATTACTTTTGAGATACTGTCGAATATTCGAGAATTGGTTCCATTGTTAAATAACAATACAGGGGTACTGTTATTTTTCTCATAGTATCTTTTCTAAGTTTTATTGCTTTCTACTCGCGCAATTGTACGAGTTCGGCTTAAAATCACCGCTAGCATTGACGTTATAGTTTGTTTTTTAGATGGGTCACGTTTTTGATCGTATGTATATTGTTCACATCAGACACCTTTTACACTATTGTATATTGAAAGCGGCGGCTATACGGTGATTATACCATTTGTTAACTAGATATTGTCTGTGTGCAGGTTGTTTCTATTTGCACCTATGTATGAATTCTACTCGAAATCACTGGTAGCATTGAAGTTACATTTAGTATTATTGAGAGTGGTAACGTTTTTCACGGACTTCAAAAAAGTAGGGGGAATACAATTATAATATATTATGTTTGTTCGTATGATGTTGTTTGTATGATGACCCTTATTCTATATAAAAAATGTATGTAACGAGATTTAGCGTGTAGTATCGGTGTAAGAATATCCACTATCTTATGTCGTCCCGTGGGTGTTGCAAGTGGCGACAGAGGAAAACAAACCATGCTATATATGCTAAAATAGCAACTTAATTGTTAACTTCCTGACGGCTGACAATATTGAGTTATACAAAACATAAATCAATGGCTGACAACGCATCTGCATTTTGATTCGCAAACGAGGATCGATGTAGATGTCTATGGGCCAAAGCTACTACTTACCATCAGGTGGACTGTGTGCCATTATCCTATAAAAAAGCAATTAATGAATAAAAGCAGCGATTGCCAATCCGCTTGACGTGGCAGTTTTGACTAACATCACCCGTCTATAGGGAGTCTATAGTCCCTTCTATAGGGAATCTATAGGGAGGTGTATGTTTCTGTAATGGTAACGGTGACGTTACGCGATACCTTCGTCAATTGTGAAACGATATTGTTAATCCTGCTGGGGTGATCCCATATAAATTCGGAGAAAATATTAAACCCCTAAGGGTAGCAAAATAAGGGTATGAAGTGTTTAATGTAACTATTTAGATGAAATGAGATTGTAATATTTCTCAGAACAATGGCAGATTGACGGTCAGAGTACTAGATGTCACGGAACTTTGACATTTCCTCACCACTGGTCTGGGTATTTTACATGTAATATAAATACACGATGTTTACACCCATAGGATACTATAATACATACATAATAGAACGGGGGAGTGGACGGAGCCCGTGTAGCCACTAAAATGTCATTAACATGTCAATTCACACGTATAAATGTCAACACGAGATGTGTTTTGACGTAACAATCGCTTCCAAATTTCGCATGCAAATTATTTAGAAAATACCAAATTGTACACTATTTACATATAAATATATGTATTAAAATTTAAACAATTTTTTAATGATTATTTTGAACATTAATCAAAAGTCTAAAATGTGTAAATTTACTCAGTCTGAATCGGGTATGTAGTGGTGATAATACGACGTAATTGCTTGTACAATACGGCCGACGTATCTTGGCGAGTCCGACCTTCGCGCAGAAGGTTGCGCAATAGCTTTTTTAAGGAACAAAATGGTGGCATGAGGCGACGTACGGGGGGCGGTGGTCTAGGCTAGAGATTGACCATAAGTAAACACAATCGACCCTTTAGTCATAAAATATCGCAATCGATTAGTTTTATTTAGAAGTTATTGATTTTTGTTTATATAAGATATTAAACGAAATAGATTTACAAATATAGTGAATTTTGTTGATAATAAACAAGATTTCGACTTAAATAAAAAAAAAAACTAAAAACATATTATTTTCTCAGCTGAAAGACATAATGTACTTAAATATCAATTATCTATTAACGTCTTCTTGAGTAACGACTATTTGAGAAAATTTAGAACCTCCTTATAAATTGCAAATAAATATATTTTTATGTCTTAATTTTAATCGATTTGAATAAAAATCGATTAAACAACACCCTCAGGCACGCGTGTTGGACATCCCTTTCTGGTTACTTCGTAAAGCTTCGTGCTTATTCGGCAATGCTCGGTACACGGTAATATTTCTCAGTCACACGTTAGCATTGGTGTCGTGTTCTTGTCGCTATCTCTGTCTTGAGCACAGTCGGTTACAAAAGTTTTCGTTGTTATTGTTGTTTGTTTTTATTAATAGTGTTAAGTTTGTTTTGTTTGTTTTATTTGTTTTATTTGCAAGTGTCAGTTAGCACTTATATTATTCGCCAAACATGCCACCAAAACATAACAGTGTGTTAAATCGCCAGGCGAGAAAAATTATTTACGATTTAACGCAATATATGAAAAAAGAAAAAGAAGAAGGCGTAAAAGATGTCGATAAAGTTTATTTAAGAGTTGCTAACGCAACTGGTGTGTCCCAACGCACAGTACAGCGGATCGCAACTGAAGGCAATATTTCGGGCTTACTTTCAGTATTCCGCACGCCTGGTAAAAAAAGGTCTAGATCAAAACCTATTACTGATATGGATAATTTTGACCAGGGAGTAGTAAAAAGATGCATACACAACTTCCACAAAACTGAAAAAGAAATGCCGACGATAAACAAATTACTAGCGAAACTCAAACGGGATATAAATTTTCAAGGTGGTAAAACGAGCTTAAAGACAATTATCAAAAACTTGGGTTTCAAGTGGCGAAAGACCGAAACCAATAGAATGGTTCTTATAGAGAAGACCGACATTCGCCTGAAAAGGATCTTGTACTTAAATAAAAGTAAATAATATTGTATGTGTTTGTGATAAAATCTGCCCCTATCGAAAGGTGAGGTATCAAAATAGAATCTTTAATTTATAATGTCTCCAAAGTGTTTTGATATTTTTGGTCACTGTATTAGGGAAATTTTATTTGTACATTGGTATATATAAAAAAATGACAATAACAGTTTTCTTCACGAGTGTTCATGCGCTAAACTTCGCAGAGCCTATATTCAGACTCGCCAAGATACGTCGGCCGTATTGTATGTGTGCTCCCGACAACGCCGAATCTTGTACAAAATAAGTTTGACAGCTATTCTATTGTATATTATAGTATTCTGTGGTTACACGTTACACCATTCTGTCAAAGCTCATGATGTCTTCTTTTACGACACTTATAGGACAAGGAATTTTTTAAGTCACCACCGCACTGCGAACAATATAGGCACTAACCGTATATGAAATTTATTGTAAACGTTATGCAAAAAAATGTTAGGTTATGTGTGGTGACTTATACGTCACTGGCTTATAACAAATGCCAAAACCAACGCTTGAGTTTTTGTATTACCAAATACAAAAACTCAATAAAAATATATATAACTGTCTGAAATATTTGTACCTACCTTTATAATTCGTTTCTCCGGATCACTGTATGAGAGAGATCTTATGCGTTTCTTAAACGGTATCGGAAACTCCTTTACTCTCTGATGGAACACCATCTTCCTGTGTACTGTGTCCCCAATAATCATATCGTAGCAAACCACCACACTGCACACCAGTAAACTTATCAAAAATAGCAATATTAACCGCATACCGGTAACATTTCACCAAATTACAATAAACAGACGGTCATATTATGTATATTTCTTGCTCACTCAACGAATGACCGACGGCAAGTGACCAACGTAATGCAATGAGCGATAACCTCGACACGCGATAGTAAACTAACATACCTAAGTAAACAGAAATAACTAACTAGCAACTCTGTATCCTTCGCACAGTTTAAATGTTTCGCTAAAATATTTCGGCACTCGTAAATTAATTACACGATAATATTCATATTTCATAAACAAATGTTTATACAATCGTGTGATAGTTAGTTAATTGATTGATAAGTTTGTTTGTCCGTCCGGCTGTTGTTTTTGGAAAACAATGGTCAATGTTGACCATTGTGTTCTGTTATAGTATGATACATTGTAAACAATATAATTAGTTACTGAAAGTAGCTTATGTTTGTATCAAATTAATCCATACTGGATGATTTTACTTGGCACTATCTATTACATCTGCTGACAGGTTTGGATTGATTAATTAATACACACTACGATCAGCATATTTTTGCGATAAATTGAATATTACATATATGTAGTACATACATATATTTTATTACCTTGACTGGTAAATGAGAGATAATAATTTATTTTTCTGAAAGTGTGTGCTGTTGGCCCTCCGGTCTTTACAGCTTCATCGAAATAGACTTGTGAGCGAGAAATCACGAGTTGTTGAGTGCAACGATACTGGTGTCAGTTCCGAGGCACCCTAGCGCCTGCTTTTGGAGTGAGGCTCCACTAGCTAAGGGGTGTGGGCTCGACGTCATTCAAGGGCTCCTCTGAAGATAGTACGAACCTCAGTTTGAACCACTATCGTAATGTGGGGTAGAGAGAGAGAGAGAGAGAGATAATAAAATAAAGAAACGGCTTATATATAGTCTACGCAACATATTATTGGGCGAAGGCCTCCTCTCTTTCCTAAGAGGAAGAGGAGAAAGAGAGAGAAAGAGAGAGAGAGAGAGAAATAGAGGAGAAGGGAAAGGGAGAAAGTGAGTCTCAGTAGGGAGTAGGAAGAACAATCTGATTCGAACCAGGTTTTCTTAAGATAGTTCTCTTCATCACCAAGCAGGTAGTTAATCTCAAATTTGCAAATTACAATTTCTGTGGAGACGGTGGGGGTTGAGTTACACCGATAGTTAAAGGAAATCGCTTAGGTTCCTTGACTCAAAAACAAATTGAAGGGGATCACTCCACTCCATGACATATTTTGCACGTTATCAGATACGTCAAAGATTACTAAAAAGATAATATAATGAGATTAATTCTGAGATGATTTTACAACATTTGATAGATAATAAGATTCTGAAAATATTTCGTAAAGTCTATTTTAACAAAATCATTAATCTAAATAAAATGCCATAAACGATTCTCTTGAGATAAAAACCCGATTGTGCCTCATTCACTAAAATTAATCAAGTAGGTAATTTCAATACATTGAGATAAATCGAAAATACCTACGTAAATACATATATTAACTTTTTTTTAAGTGAGAACATAAGAAATATTTTCCGACGTTATAAGCTAAATAAAAAAGTCTAAACCGTTTTAAGCCGTTTCAAAATGAAGTTCCTGTAACACAAAAAACATTGCTTATATAAAATTAAAAGAAATATATCCATAATACTTAAATAATGTCCATAATTGGAAATGGGCCATGGTAGGACGAATCTGCCATTATCATCATGTTTGGCAAGCTGCTTGAGGATCGAATAGTATAAAAAAAAGTTTAAATAAACAAGCTATGATTACAATCCTTTCAAATTGCAGCCTACACTTGGCTAATATTTTACTATGACCGTAGTACCTATTGATGTGTACAATACTGCGGCCATAGTAAATTTTTATGAACATCGCAAGCTGCGATGCCGGAATAATTTATTTTTCACTTCACATTTTTGCTGCGGACAGCATGATTAATGGCTTGTCACTCAGAAGCTGGCAGGAAAATTTGAAAACTTTTCCGTAACAAAGCTGCAATTTTTAGTAAAGTTAAAAGTTAAAACAATGCTTGGAATACGAAGGTGTTAAAAAGTTTCAATAATAAAACTTTGATTTTGTCATGTGGTAGCGGTGTGCACTACCTTACAACATCTGTCATAAGAGACAAAGGGAGTCAGCTATGGCAAAGTATGGGAGGGGGGGGGGGCATATGAGACAATCTATGAGGGAGGCCTAAGTTCAGCAGTTGACTTTTATAGGCTACAATAGATAATGGTGGTAAAGTAAAGTAAAGTTACAGCCTATATACGTCCCACTACTGGGCTCAGGCCACCCCTCATTTCTGAGAGGGTTTAGGGCAAGGAAGTGTCCGCCGCGCTGCCCAAATGCGTGTTGACGAACTTCACATGTCTTCGAAATATTTTTTTTCTTATTCCTCAGACATGCAGGTTTCCTTCACCGCCGAGCACGTGGTAAATCAGCACTTAAAATTGCAATTAACAATTTCATTGGTGCCGGCGGGGATCGAACCCGGGTTACTCGCGTTCTGTTATATTTACAGCGAGCGTTAACCACTGAGCTACCGCGGCTAATGGTAAGTACAGACGTGCTCAAAAAAAAGTATGCTCATAGGCTTGCTTAAAATGAGCATGCTCTGCAACCGTTCACATTTGCCAGCAATAAGCACGCTTGGACCATGGAGACGAGCTATTTGGCCTAAGTTATTCGCCTCAACGCGACAAATCGAGGTTTTTTTTAATTTTAAATTGACGCAGCAACTGTCGCGAATCGAAATCGATTTGATAAAACATGCTCACAATCACAAGCAATCCTGTTCCGTTCAGACGCGCTCGGAGCACGCCCTTCTACCCGCGACTCAGGTACCATGCTCGAAAATCAAACATCGGTTGATTTTTGAACATGGCAAAATAAGCATGCTCGTTACTAGCAACACACGTGCTACTAATGAGCACTTGCCTAATAGAAGCTTGCATTGTAATTGTAAAAGGAATACCTAACATAACCACGGTCTGTTACTGTGTTGAAGCAACTTATTATGACGAATCACCTACCAACCTGCAAAAATTCGTTGGTACAATATGTATTTATTGACGTGTGTTAATTAGTGTACAAAACAGGGGTGTGTTAAATGTTTACACTTAGTAAATGCGTACTTTAATACGTAAGTTGAGCACAAGAGTTACAGAGAGTATTAGAAATGCATGTCTACAATAATTAAAAAAAATATTTATAATATTTAGCCCATCTTTGCTAGGTCGGTTGAAGTTATGATGGAAATGGGTGGTGAGGTTTCGTTCTTGTATAAAACTCTTCTCTCTCTCTTATTAAATTGGGTTAAGAGGATACCTTGAAAATGAATCAAAGTTTTGGGGGCGTGGCTTATTCCTTTGTCGGAGAAGCTAACGGACGACTGAGGGAGTGTCAAAATGAAAGTGATGCAAAGACTTCATAGTACGAAAATTATGAGATAGCCATACCGAACAAGCGCACGGAAAAAACTAAGTAAGCGCCAAACAACATTTTTATTTATTTTAACAAAACCTCGTTATGGATTAAAAAACTGGTTTATGCGAACTTAGATATGATTATTTACTATGCTTTAAAAATAATTCCATGAAATTATTCGTAAGAATATTGTGGTGTCATCGAGAAATGTAAAATTAGAGTCTACTTTGCAATTTTTTTCTATCGAGAAAATTACATGATATCGTGTTTTCCTTTTATGCAATCCAAGATTATATAGTCAAAAATCATATACCAGAATTTTGGTTTGTAATCTATAAAACTTAAAAAAATATGGTAAATAGAAAAACCACCAAATTTTCGAGGTATCACCTTAACTTGCCGTGAAGGGTTTACTTGGCACAGGCAGGCGGATCCGCGATCGCTCTGTCTACTATCGGTTAATTCTTATTTGAACAACTGGTAAAATTAATATTTTTTTTATATACGACTGAATCAGTGTATTTGAAGTCAATTAAATACGTATTATTATAGATAACTCAAAAACTACCGGTCAGATCTTGATTAAATTTATATGGAACTACACGAGAAGCACCAGCTTTCAGATTAAAAAATCATCAAAAGTGGTTCACCCAGCGAAAAGTTATGAGGTAACACACAAAAAAAACATACGATCGAATTGAATACCTCTTCCATTTTGAAGTCGGTAAAAAAGAATATAGAAGTTAACACAACAGAATACAAGCATTTATTTTTTCTCTTTATTTTTTCTAATACTTGAATTCTTGGAGAAGTGCAAAAACTATTGAAAAGTTTAGTCGTAGAAATAGTATTTAAACAAAATTATTCACAAATCCAAAAAAAAAAGCTTATGTGCAGTCATGGACTGTTTAAGGTTTGTGGTGATTATTTCACAATAATTGTATAATTTCATTAATATAGTATTATAGTATAATCTCTTTTAAAACTTTATTTTACAGGTCATATTATGAGTGTGTTAACATTAGGTAGAATAGTAAGTGCGGTGTAGAGGGAAAGGGTTAAATAATGGTTTTAATTTAGATTTATCACGTACATTTCCACTTCCCCCAGGTGTAGGCATATTATGGCAACAATTTCGGGGGAAGTATCATTTTCCTTAATAAAAATTTATTGACGCCTATTTGAGCAATAATGCAACACATTTTCTTATAAAATAGCATAGCAAATTTGTTTTAAGTGGTGTATGATGCTTAAAAACTCTTAGGAAATAAAATTTAAATCACCACGCACATAATGTTTTCTTAAACTTGCCGGAATTCACCCTTCCCAGAGGTTATTATCATCCATAAATTCCTTAATATTATAATAACGCTTTTTATACAAACTTAGTTTAATAAAGTTTTTGAAGTTTGTGTAGATCAAATTTTGTATATATTCTAGGATTTTGTTGTAAAAGCGTATACATCGCCCCAATAATGAATTACTGACTCGGTGAAGTCGAGTAACTGATAGCGTGTGTCTGTTCCTAGTATTTACAGAATGAGTATCACTTATTTCTGTAAAACTACTTTTTCGTTATTCACACGTGATTATAAATAAGATGTATTTCTGTTTAAATAAAATACAAGTGTTCAATTGGAATAACATTTTAAAACAAAAGTACAATACTCCTTCGTCTAGCTTAAATATATCACACGAACCATGAAAAAGGAATCCGTCGCAAGCAGTCACGGCTTCACTTTATTTAATGTATCTAAAGCAATCGCAAACGATGTTTTGCTTAGTTTTTCTATTATAAATACAAACATTGAGCATTTACACGTAGGACAAACATATGAGCATTTACATGTAGGACATTAAAAGTTTATGTTAATATTGATGTAGTTAATTTTTTTTAACATTGTGTTTTAAAAATAATGCTGCAGCTAGAATAGGAAAAATGTACACTGTATTCTATCTCATTCTCTCGCAGGTACACCTTATAGAAGTATATTATGTTTGTCTCTTTTTACTGTCGCTTTTTCGTTTCATCGAGCTCCAAATCACAACGATTCTAAAGAATGGTAAAATAAAAAAATATACAACCGACTTTAATATAAATAAAATGAGAACATCATCAATGTAGTCGAAGTCAACTTAATAACTACTGGTCAGATCTTGATCAAATTTATAAAGGGTCACATGGGAAGCACCAGTCTTTAAATATAAAAATAATCATTATAATCGGTTCACCTAGAAAAAAGTTCTGAAGTAACCATGAAAAAAACATACAGTCGTACATACCGACTTCCAAAAAAGGAGGGTCTCTATTGAGAAGTCGGTTGAAAAATCATGACTTATACTTTTTTAGCAAAATAATGACATATTTAAAACAATAATAACAAAAATATATACTTACTTGAATTGTTTGCTTACGTAATAAATAACCTTTTTAGTCTCTTTGCTCGTGTGTAGGAACCTTTATTTAAGATCGGGATTTTCTGATTTTAGGTAGGATTTGCCCGACTTTATCTATGTCGATGTGAGTATTTCTTACCGTGGCTTTTGTTTATTCTATTCGAAAAGAGATTTGAGTGAAAAATTCGGGCATCTTGATATTCTGCTATCTTTCAGTGTAACATAGAATAGTAGATTTAAAAGTATCGCTATAGATTGGTATCATTTTAATAAAGGTTTTAGTATTTTAACGTTAGGTAATAACCTTTTTATATATAACCAGGAGTCGACGATGGGCAGACAGTCCATTTGATGGTAAGTTAATGCGTATAGGTTACCTATGTACATATTACAACTGAGGACTACGATGGATTGCCTCATTGTCATTAAAATGGTTCTTTATAAATAAATAGTTCTTTAAAAATATAATAAATATTAAAAACATCGAAGGACCACATACAATAAATCGTAGATCTTAAAACCACATACTGTTTTTTCAAGCGAAGGACTCAGACCTTTGATAAAGGAATAAAATATGTTGATTGCGTAATTTAATTATAACAACTGGACTTAATTTTCTGATATTGATGACCGATATTAAGTTTAAAGTATATTTATTTATTATTTATTTAAGTATATCTGATGAAAATCAGTTACGGACTCGAAGTAAAATGAATTTCGTAATAAAGAACAGAAAGAGGATAAAACGAGGTAATTTTTTTTTGGAACGATTTTAATAAAAAATTAAATATCAATCATACTATCGAAAGTTAACCGCAACTGTTTAATTTTCTCACTGTTACCTTTCGCGACATCTACGGGGTAATATGGATGAGTTGGCTCTCTTACGCTAACACTGCACGGCATGCATTATCTAATATAATAGGTCGGGAAAAAAAATTCTTCATATTTTGTTCGTACAAAATAAAGATGCCCATTTTTCACTTGACTATGTGTATAGAAATGAAATAAATCTTGAAATTCAGCTAATTGAAATGTACATTAATTACGCTTATCACATTGTTAAAGGAAACGCAGGAAAAAATATTTTTTAATATTTCTTTAAGCTTATTCTACGTCTACGTAGGGTAAACGTATTACTATATTTTGAACGCGTCTCAACTAGGGGTCGCAAACTGGGATCCCGAATCTTAAAAATACCGGGATACCGGACTGAAACGAAAGCTTTAAAATACCGATATTGGGTGAATGGAAACCGGTATTTACGACTTTTTCGGTATTTCATTATAAATCGATGTTAAATAATATTATGTCAAAAAAATTTAAATAGCCCACGCTTTTCGCGTGATGGATGCTATGGCAACGCGGCTCGACTATGCAACGCAAGTCGTTCGACCACACTCTGGAGAGAGTGAGAGAGAGTACCTACTCCCGAGTCCTGAGCTGACGATGAATCCGCCCGCTCGCCTATACAACTAATGACGGTGCCAGTGTAATGATCGCATTTGGAAGAGAAGCAGCACTATTCCACCAGCGAAGCCTTGCTCATGGTATACAGTTAGCGATATTAGACGTGCTCTATAAAAAAGAAAATGGTTCCCAAACTAAACTAAGAGAACTGGAAGATCACGATTCTTATGACTCTGCTTTGGAATGTTATGGAGAAGATTATTATGACGCGGGAATGGCTGGGTGTTACCATATGGTTGGGATTTTATAATAAATTAAATTAAATTCTGCGTACATCGGACCAAAAACTAATAATTGTTAATTGAAGGTAAACAAGCATACAACTGCAAGCCTTCAGGATACGCCCAATCTGCGTACATCGGACCAAAAACTAATAATTGTTAACTATTTTCAAGCCGTGTTTAACTATGACACTGGGACGGGAATATAAAATAAGTTTTGTTTCATTTAAACTTCTTCAATTCATTTAAAAGATAACATTCTTTGCTATCGAATTTAACCTATGAACCAGATTTTCTCCTTCTCTAGAGATATCGCTTTTGGAACCGGAGGTAGATTTTAACTTTCACAGAAGTTTTAGATGATCGTAAACTGAGAATATATATGACTTTTTCTAACTACACCATGGAGCAAAGAAAACTCTTACTCAATTTCCATTAAAAAAGTGAAGAAAAAAAAGATGAGTCGCCCAAGAGCATTTTATGTTTTATTAAAGCTGAGGATAATTAAGAAGTTTATAAGAACATGAAGAAGTAAGCGTATGAAGAAGTTACTTAGCAGGAGTATTTTATGTTACGGTTAAGGCTGATTACTGGAGATTTCTTATGTTTAAATAGTTTAAAATAACTTAGCAGCAGTGAGTTATTTATTAAACTTTCTAAAAATGATTGATTTTTTTTAAATAAATGTAATTTTCTTATCTTAACTCACTTTTGTTGATTGGCTAGTGATAATTCCCTTATGAAAGTTACAGTTAGATTACATATTTTTAATATTTCTCTCATTATGTTAAAAAAACGAAAGTACCAAAACTACCGAAATCACAGTATTCATTAAAAATTAATACCGAAAACACCGGTTTTTGAAAAGAGGTCCGGTATTGCGACCCCTAATCTCAACTACCCTTTTTCTAGGACATCCCATTTTACACACTTACTACTTTACTTTATTCAACTCTGTTTTTGAGCTTCATACATTATTTTATGTTTCATTTAATCAGTAAGTATTTCTTTATTAGTCTTTGTATAGTACAGATTAATAAAAATAAACATAACATAACATAAACACTCACGCCTGTCACCCAGAGGGGTAGGCAGAGACTACGGACTTCCATTTGGCACGATCCTGACACACCTCTTTCGCCTCCTTCACATCCATATATCTACGCATACATGCTCGTCGGTTAAGGGTACTTCTAACGTGGCCCATTTTCAAAATATCGCCAATTTGGTCGATAAACTTTTTCCTAGGGCGTCCCTTCCCGATTCGGCCGTTCACATCTGCCTTATAAATTTGCTTTGTCACTCTTTCCTCATTCATTCTTTCCACATGACCAAACCACCGAAGCATTCCTTTCTTAATCCTGGTCACAACATCATCTTGCATACCACATTTATCTCTTATCACGCAATTTCTCACCCTGTCATTCAGATTCAACCCTAGCATATTCCTTAAAGACCGCATTTCTACAGCATTTATTCTACTTTCGTGCTTCTTCCGCCACACCCAGCTTTCACTACCATACATTAAAGTAGGGACTAACACAGAATTATGAATCACCATACGTGCCTGTTTTGACACATTCTGGTTCTCCATAATAGAGTGTAGTGCCCCATTCACTCTATTCCCTGCATTTACTCGTCGTTCTATATCCCTATCATATCTACCATCCCTGCTAAATACACATCCCAAATACACGAACTCATCCACTTGCTCTTTTAATAAAAATAAAATAATAATTATATAAGTTAATCACTAGGTATGTCATTGAATGCGGATTTTTTTGACATTTGATAGTTCTGCAATTGGCATCGCGGCAGTCCTTCGTCCTCGATAGTAATAAATCATTCCAAACGTAGTGTTTTATTTGTTTTTCCCATATTGTTCATCAGGTATGTATGTAAGTATGTACCGTAAGCCAATGAAATGCGTTTGGTTAGAAGTGATCATTTTAGCAATACAAGAAATACGTTAGACTTTTTAGAGATATAGAAACTGTTTATCGTTTTTTACTCAAAATGTAGATAGTACGAGTACTTATGTGTGCTCGTAAGTACTTATGTGTGCTAGAGAAGCAGCAGATAGTGCTCGACACTTAATTTATAGTGACAATCATCGAGAGTAAGCAGTGATTTAGGGGCAGTTGATTTCAAGGAATTCAGAAAGTAAAAAAGACCATAGCTAGATAAATATTATGTTTAGGCCTTATTGAGACCTTTAGAAATAAAGCGAATGGACTATATTAACAATAGGTTTATTGCCGTTAAACGTTTAAACAAATGTACATATATTGCAAGGTAAAATGCCCGTCAGCTACCGCGTCTCGCAGCTGAGTAGTAGTATATAATAGTAATAAAGTAGTAATTCTAACCTAAAAAGTAACATTAATAATTTCTTCGTAGCGTTTACATTTTCAAAATGACTATATGGCATTATTTTCTAAACTTCCATGCAGTTTTTCTACTATACCTTTTAACTATAGATAAACGTTCACACTCAGGTTTTTAAATATATGGAAAATGGGCATGGTACCTTAAGAAATTTTTTTTGGTCGTACTGTTTGTAGAAAAATAAAAAGCTAAACACACTTTCCTGCCATATTTCTTATATAAAATACGAAGGAACGTTTCCCCGAACTTATATTCAAAAATAATATTATCTCTTGGACAACAATAATGGTCACAATTTTTAAATATTTTCGGTGCATAAATATTGGCGCTGTGCACCAACGTAGAGACTGGTTCATAGAAATAGATAAACGTAAAGAAACGTTTCTATTCAAAATATATTATAAATAACAATTATTAAAATCACTCTTATGATTAATTTACCACTGGTTCGGAAACCAGATATTTTTTAATAGAACAAATTACGCAGTTAAACAATAATTTACAACACAAAACAAATTAAAAATAGCATGGTAGCGACCTCATCATTCCTATGGATTATTATCATCCACAAATAACTAATATGATAATAAAACTTTTTAAACAATCATTGTTTAATAAAGTTTTTAAACTTTTTGGAAGTTCTACCCGTATCCGGTGTTACGCTTATGATATAGTGGTACTGGACTAGTGCCGCAAAATTTAAGCAATGCTAGCGTTAGACTCGGAGGAGAGGTGTGCTAAGGTCTTATTAAGGGGAAATCCTGATTTTCTAAAAGCCAATCTTGTCAGACCCGAACACGGGCGGGCCGATGCCAAGCTATCAGTATTTCTGAAATTACATGATTATTTTTCAACCACCGGACAATCAAACGCTCTCCGGGTCTCCGACGTTTTGTTGTCGGCATTCCACACATTCAAACTAAACATTGAAATAATACTAGTTTTTACGGAATTTATCGCGTATATTTAACTTTTTAATACCCGACGTTTCGAGAGCTTTACAGCACCCATGGTCACGGGAAGGATTGAGATGTTCAACGTCCAGATGTCATAGTTAACCGCGGTTACCATAGATTAAAATTTAACTTTTGTTCCGATCCACACAGTATAAATTTTAAAGTTAAATTTTAATCAAAAGTTAAATTTTAATCTATGGTAACCGCGGTAAACTATGACATCTGGACGTTGAACATCTCAGTCCTTCCCGTGACCATGGGTGCTGTAAAGCTCTCGAAACGTCGGGTATTAAAAAGTTAAATATACGCGATAAATTCCGTAAAAACTAGTATTATTTCAATGTGTAGTGTTCGCGTAAATATAAGAAATCATTATTCAAACTAAACAGTTTTTTTCGTCCTTAGTAATGTGTACAGCGAAGGAGTAGAGATATTTGCCAGCGTCTGCCTTTTCGTCCGATTACAATGTGGATGTCTTAGTGGCTAATAAGAAAGACATTTTGCTTCAGAAACAGAAATTTTTTTATTCAATGTAGATTATAAACAATATTTATTGAAAGTCACTTTTCATTTACCTCTGGTTCGCAAAAAAACCTCTGCCCTGGGAAGAACCAGCAAGAAACCCAGCGGGACTATTTTTTTTCAAATAATAGCTTACAATCATGTTTACAATTAACAACATAAGACAAATTAGAAATAGCTTGCTAGCGATCACCCTTCCCAGGGGTTATTTTCATCCACAAATTCCTTAATATTATAATAACCCTTTTTATACAAACTTAGTTTAATAACATTTTTGAACTTTGTGTATGACAAATTTTGTATATTTTCTGGGATTGCGCTAAGATAGATCGATTGACCATCTGGGGTTTCATAACCCCAATAATTATATTACTGACATATAATGAGTAGGTGAGTCAAGTGAATATAAGTGATTGGATTTTTCTGTGAAGAAATTCCCGGAGTCAGTAAATTGGAGACGTTTCAAGCCCGTGCCTCGGGAAGCAATTAAATTCGTTAGTCTTGCGCCTGATCTCCGGCCATGTCGAATTGTCGTACTATAGAATATATCAATATATGTATGGTCGAGGAAATAGAAAGTGCATCTGTAGTTGAGCACCCTAATATACGACTAGTCAGCATTGAGACTGACCACCGTGACTGCAGTTTGGTCTGAAGGACGATATTATAATAAGTTCAAAAAATGTATGTATGGAGCAGCCTGAAGATATTTAGACTCAAAAAGAACAGTTTTCGGTTCTTAGCAAATCCACAGGAACAAAAGACCGCAGAGTATCCAGGTCTATCATAAAATTGGCACAACTAGGACTATTACTATATAACCAAAAAACATAAACAAAGAAAATAATTAGAAAGTGTCTTAACGTCACAGACTACTCGTAATTACAAGACGGTAAAAGACTCAAATACAGAAATAAAACAACCAAATACCTTTTTATCTTCAAACTGAAGATAAAAAGGTATTTGGTTGTTTTATTTCTGTATCTGAGTATAACAAAATCCGTAGAAAAGGGTCGTCTATACAGAGCTAAATCATACAAACATTGTTTTGATAAGGAAGAGATTCTAAGGCCACTCAATGATAAACCACGTAACAAAAGTATCGACTCTCAATACGGGGAAAAGCGTTTGTAGCGGGGAATGAACCCCGGGTAAATCCCAGCTTACAGCACCGACCCACCCCCCCAACCCCTGTTGGGAGACAGATAGCTCACCTATATCTTTCGACAATTGCTTCCATTCAAGCCTTGCTATATTCTTTATATTTCCCTTGCTTTATTTATAGTTTTCCTTGATAGTTTTCGTCCGTAATAAAGTAGTTATATTGGAATTCGTTATTATTTGTATAAAAATAAAAATGTACTTACATTATATTTCCTCGTCTTTATAATTTTACTGATGGATTTAGGTTTTTTAAGAAAGCACCAAAATATTCATAAATATGTATGTATTACATTATTATCTAAATGCATAGAAACATAGAATGTAACAATTACAAGTTCAAATTTTTAAACGTTTAAATCACTTTGCCAACACTCTTGTTATTACCGTTATTTGTAAATTACATTTGATTATTATTAATAATTGATATAAGATGGAAAAGAAAACAATATATTGGGCTTTAAAAATAAGTAAAAAAATAATCGTTTTTGTGAAGTCGCTGCTGCCCGTGTTCCGATTTGTTCCTGGTTTCTAATAACGACTAAAAATAAAAACGGCGGCTGCCAACCCGCTTGCCATGTACAGTAATTATGGCAAATATTCTGCTTATGTGGCAATCTACGAGGGAGATCTATGTTCAGCAGTGGACTTCAATCGGCTGTTACAGCCGTTGTGCATTTAGCTCATAATAGTTTATTACAATGTAACTACTTTAAGTTTTTGTAATGTAACAGTCGTTGGTAGACCAAATAAATAAATAATCACGTGTGACTAACGAAAAAGTAGTTTTACAGAAATAAGTTATACTCATTCTGTAAATACTAGGAACAGACACACGCTACCAGTTACTCGACTTCACCGAGTCAGTAATTCATTATTGGGGCGATGTACACGCTTTTACAACAAAATCCTAGAATATATATAAAATTTGATCTACACAAAGTGCAAAAACTTTATTAAACTAAGTTTGTATAAAAAGCGTTATTATAATATTAAGGAATTTATGGATGATAATAACCTCTGGGAAGGGTGATCGTTGCCAAGCTATTTCTAATTTGTTTTGTTTTGTTAACATATATGATTGTAAGCTGTTATTTAGAAAAAATAGTCCCGCTGGGTTTCTTGCTGGTTCTTCCCGGAACCCGAGATTTTGTGTGAAAGTGGTAAATTACAAAAAAGTGACTTTCAATAAGTATTATTTATAATCTTTATTGAAAAAAAAAGTTTCTGTTTCGTTCCTCAATTTTTTATATTATTCCTCTTCTACATTACCCATGAAGATCCACTGCTGCACATGAGCCTTTCTCGCTGCAGGAAGGATATTCTTTAATAGTCACGCTTGGGGGCGGACCGACGATCGCGTTATAAGACGTATCGCACCTTTAGCGATGCTTTCCGTCTCCTGTCTAGGTATGTTTCGCCTGGTATAAAGAGAACCGATATCTATCAGAAGCTACTAAGCTACCACTCACGGAATAAGATGGTGTGATGAACTTACGCCAGCACTTCACGGCCATTTGATACGGTGAAGAAAAACTGTCGAAAATTGACAATAATACAACTGTAATATAAAGTGAGCCCTCACAAACGTTGGAAATTAGAGGCCTATTAGCTTACTACGAACTGTTAATAAACTTTTTGCTTCTTGCCAAAGAGAATAAAAAATCTATACGTAATAAAACCATACTGCAGTGTTAAAACTATACTGTTAATATAAACAGTAAAGTTTTAACACGAATGGGTCGGCTCGATTGGGGAAGGTAAAATAGTAGCTTAATGCTGCTGTGTTTCGAATGGTGAGTGTAGAGACCCGGAAACCGTTTTTACTGGAAACGAGGCATTCTATCTTAATCCTCAAGGGTGACAACGCATCTGCATTTTGATTCGTAATCGATCGTCTGTGGGCCACAGCAACCACTATCAGGTGGACTATGTGTTTGTTTGTAACCCTATCCAATAACAAAAAAAGAAAAATTGAGACTAGCTATCGAAAAATGTCCATCGATCGTATTGACGTTGTGGAACAGGTAATAAAAACATATACTGAATTTAGAAAACCACTATTTTTGGTGTTTATCGACTTTGCTCAATCTTTCGATATTATGTCATTTGGAAAGATCTAAAAATCTAAAATATTCCCCAACAATACTTAGATATCCTAAAATACATCTACCATGAGAGTTGAGAGTACTTGTAGGGTTAAACGAGACCGAAGCGGCCTCGACTTCCCAATAAATAGAGGAGTAAAATTGGGAGATTCACTTTCAAGGTCTTTATAGCAGTAATTTATTAAGTTTTTTGTTAATAAATTTATTAAGTTGTAATTTTTTGTGTTGTTGTTGTGTTAGTAATTTATTAAGTTGTTAGTAATTTGTTAAGTTTTGTAATGTGAGTAATAAAGGGTTATTTTATTTTCGTTCATTATTTATCTTAATATATATAAATTACGTGTCACATTGTTTGTCCGCGATGGACTCCTAAACTACTTAACCGGTTTTAATCAAATTTGCACACCGTGTGCAGTTTGGTTCAACTTGAGAGATAGGATAGTTTTTTTGCCCACAACTTTTTTTTTTGCGAATTTAAGGATTTTCAATAGGATATGACAAATTGTCGTCGAAAAGCGCATAACAACGTCTGCCTGGCAAGCTAGTCTTAATATATATAAATTACGTGTCACGTTGTTTGTCCACGATGGACTCCTAAACTACTTAAACAATTTTAATCAAATTTGCACACCGTATGCAGTTTGGTCCAACTTGAGAGATAGGATACTTTTTCCCACGAGTGACCCACATTTTTTTTTGCTTTAAGGATTTTTGATAGGACACGACAAAGGGTTGTCGAAAAGGGCAGAACAATGTCTGCCTGGCAAGCTAGTATATAATAAAATATAAAGTTATGTAACAGTTTATAGACCTCTAACAGCTGGTCTAAGGCTACCGAACCGATCTCGAGCTACCGCATACTTTAAAATTAACCCGGCCACTGAGCCACAACGATTCTCGATCATGTTTAAGTTAAACTGAAATTAAATATCGGAAAATTTCTTCATTCTTTTTCATTCCTTCTTTATGAACCAGTAAAACATGGGTCTCTCCCCTTGTACCCGACGATGCGCACCTTTCCATCACCGGTCTAGATATTTTACGTCTTGCGTAAAGAAATGGTTATAGCATTATATAAGCTGTTATGTCTTTCTGACATATCCAGTACTTTCCTCTTACGATATCCATTGACAAAATGGGGTACTAAGTTACAGTTACAAAAAAGTTACAGCTGTAAAAAAAATACGCTTTCATTACACGGCACGTAACGGAAACCCTTTTTAATAATGATGAGCTTTTCCATCTTAGTCTTCTAGGATGAAAACGCGTTTATATTTTGATTCTACATCGAGGGTAGATATTAATGTCTATTAAACCATAGTATCCACTTCCATCAGATGGACTGTGTACTTATTTGATATTCTTACTTAAAAAAAAGCTAGGATTCGCATCACCGTACTGGCCGTACGCTGCGTTATTTCACTAAGCTACTTACCCAAAATATACTAAATATTAGATTAAACTCTTAAATATTTTATTAAAGGGTTAATGTTATTTATATACAGAAACGTAATTGGTTTCCATTACCCTACTTGAGCATAAAGATAAAGATAAACATACATTTATTGCATAACCGTGTACAATATGATCTTACTACAAAAACATATAGTTTTTGGCTAAACAGTTTACCCATTACGGATATGCAACAATTTAAGAAATAAATTTTAAATTTACTACTTATTAACATTAATTTTATTAAAAACTCATTGAGATTGTAAAAACATTTTCAATTAACAATTTCTTTAAATTTGTTTTAAACATATTTCGATGTAATTGTTTAATAGCTGGTGGTAACTGATTGTATACACGAATAGCAGTAATATAGGTACTTTTATAGTAAATCATAAGCTTGTATCATATTTATATTGATTGCGAATGTTTTGTTTTGAATCAGATTTCAAATTAAAATATTGCATATTGTTTTTAACAAATAGACATAATTCTAGGATAAAGATTCCAACGATTCCATAGCTACGTGAATAGGTACTACTCCTACAATAATTTGGAATTCCCTGCTTACTGAGTCACTACACCCTTACGAATGTAATCAAATTAAGTGCGCCTAGTAATTCGACCTATATCTATATACTAGTGGCATACATTTCGAACATTACCGTTTATTCGACGGTTAATTCATAATGTTAGTCGATCCCGTTTTATGGTATTAATAAAATTTTGCCACTCGAAGCTTGTTCGGCTAATGACTCCAGCGAAGCATCGGTGTGAGATCGGATCTAATGATATTCACCTTCTCGGAAAATCGTTTCCTTTATCCGTACACAGTGTGCGTTTACCGAAAATTTAGCGTACAATCTACGGAGAGCGGAGGGCGTTACCATGGCAACGAGACGGAGGCTCATGTGGGCTCGAAAACTTTAAATTGTATTACCAGTGTGCCGAACGCAAATATCTTTGTGCCTCGTTGTACGAGTTCTATCATCACTTTCACACAGGATGTGTGCGAAAAATTTAATTTCTTAACAACCGTTACTACGTACTACGTACTAACACAAGAATGTTTCTATTCTCTTTTTATGAAAAAGAAACATTTTTTTGACACTTATGAATAAAACGGTATTACTTTAAAGGATAGGACGTACTCTAACAATGCTAATTATATCTTTACTATACTTATGTAACATATAGTCATTAGATCTGCATGTTGCATGATGTATTGTGGTATACTTAAGTTAGAGTCAAAGAGCCGAGCACATTCAGTCCCTCTGATGAATAATCTATAATACAAAGTTATCAGATATACATATGTATATGCGAATAAGTTTTGGAATGAAAAGAAATAAAAAATCCTTATTTTATGACGTAAAACATAAAATGCGGTATGTTAAAAAAATTTCAATTGAAATGCTAGTACTACTTCAATGTGAGCTCCTGTAACCGAAAAAAAAACGGTTACAGAAACTCCGAGGGAGAAGACTCATAATCGAAGTACGTGTTATATATATATATATATATATATATATATATATATATGTATATATATACATATATATACAATATACATATATATACAAATATATATATATATATATATATATATGTATATATATACATATATATATATGTGTGTAATTTATGTGATATTTGGTTCACATATAAGTGTATTATTTTTATTTCTACACCATGTTAAATCAGGAATGTGATATAAAAAATTAGAGTCTGTGATTTTTCACTTAGAGATCTATCACTTCAGGCACTTGTAATATACAAAAAATTTCAAAGCTTCTAATTATTTTGGACTCAATAATTACATTATTTGCACCATATTCTTAAGGGACATAAAGATATACTTATACGTAATAGTATCTACATAATTTTTATGTTTATATTTAAAAAAACAAAAGGAAAAAAACCATGACGGCTTAACAAAAAAACATCCAAGAACATCCAATTCAAGAGGCGTAATACAAAATTAAGATAATTAAATCGATTTATTCAACAAGGCCCTCTCTAATCCCGACAAAATGGAATTACACCGGCTTTCGCTCTTTCACGAAAATCCGATATAAAAGTAAGATAGGCCGGGGACAACGGGAACGACTGTTATATTTTCCGGGAGAGATATCTCGACTCGAGAGGTGCTTGAAGTCTGTATAAACAAGACCATTACTATCACAACTATTGCCAGTATATTTTGTTAATGCGCTTCACGAAGTGTTTTCTTTTGATAAATTGCTAGTAATGTTCTTAAATTAATGTAATTTATTTATTACATACAAACATCGCTTCGTCAACATTTGTTTTAGAAAGCCAAAATATTCGATGATAGGTTTTTGTAGATTAGTACCTAGGTAAATAGCCTTATTAAAAGTTAAAACTTGTTCGGTACGGAAAGCAAATTACATGATATGATGAATAATCAAAATGTATATCTCTTGGGGACTAAGAGGAATGACTAGTAAAAAGGGTCTCCGACTTTTTATTGGTCACGAGGCATTTTACTTTATGGTTCTTTACACTCATCCTACGAAACACAGCAGCATTAAGCAGCTATTTTACACTGGTGCTACGTGAGAACGTAGTCCTTCTTCGGTCGAGCCGACTCATTCCTGCTGCTATCATAATATAGATGGCATGGCGTTACCACATTTATTTATCTAAAAATCTATCCATAAATATCAAATTCAAATCCCACAGACTAAGTAGCGTTACCTATGTGAGGGTCTTACATCTGCGCCCGCCAAACTCAGGTGATTAGACAGTATCGTTAAAACAGTCTTTTAAGATAGTATGCGTATTCCAAGGCGCATTTTTAAAATGCCTATGTACATGTATAGTCCAATGTGATGTGAGTGAGGTATAGTTTTTTTGAACGTAGCAGATGCGATGAGAGTGCAATTAGCCTTTTCAATTTCTTTAAAAATTCCAATCATTTGTATAGAGGTTGATGAATTAACCCGAAGCGATTGCCATCGAAACATCGAATTTTAATTGGAAAAAACAGGCATTCTGTCACGATTTACCCTTTACTCCGACATTCTGGGATCGAGTTTTCTAATGAGTTACGAACATTCTATACCTACATTTGTAATCTAGAAGACCAACATTTGTTTTGGTGGAAAATATATAGTGTTCTCAAGTATATCAGCAAAAGTGTTACTATCATTGCTGTAGGTGTCAGGGGCTTAGTGCACGCTGTAAATTTCACATTACGCGGTCAACTCGGGTTTGATCCCCGCCGGCACCAATGAAATTGTTAATTACAATTTAAAGTGCTGATTTACCACGTGCTCGGCGATGAAGGAAAACATCGTGGGGAAACCTGCATGTTTGGGTAATAAAAAATTAAAAAAAAAATATTTCGATGACATGTGAAGTCCGCCAACAGGCATTGGGGCAGCGCGGCGGATAGTTTTTGCCCTTAAACCCTCTCATGAATAGGAGGAGACTTATACCCAGCTGGGGGGCTGGGGCAGCAGGCTGTAACATGTAAAAGTGCATGGAAGAATGGTACATCCCTATTCTAAAATATATTCCTTATTTCTTTATCAGCCTGAAAAATTATATCGTAGGGAGGGTTTGTTTTAACCGTTACGCTTGGCATAATTGGCGGATTGAAGATCGTAGTGCCAGAAATCATGTGGTAGAGCCTCGCTGCATCTATATTATGGTTGTAGCGCGATTGGGTCGCCGGGGAAGATACATGCTCTTACAGAATACCAGCGTAAAATGGCAGCTTAATGCTACTGTGTTTCGTATAATGAGTGTAGAGAACCGGTGACACTTTTAACTGAAAACGAGGCATTGCATTTTAGTCCTTAGGGGTGCCAACCCATCTGCATTTCTCTTTTTATTCTTCTTAAAGTTCTTAATCGAATACAAAACCACGGCATCTACTTACCATCAGGTGAACAGTATACTCATTGTCACCCTCATACTATAAAAAAAAAGAAATGTTGGCACTTTTAATGCTGTTTTACGTCGCTAGCCTTAATGGTTTACGTCTGAGATGGTTATACCGACATCTATCAAAAGCCGTGAGGTCTTTTAAGCATATCCCATAGTTGACTTACGACACCTATATGACCAAATGATGGGATGGTTTTGCTTTTGCCGTTACCATATATCATATAATAATACATTAGTAAAGCCTATTCATGTATTTTATTTTTATTTTGTAGGAGAAGGGTGACAAGCGAGCACACATTCCACCTGATGGTGAGCCATTTACATTTATCCTCGATTAAAAATCATAATGCAGATCCATTGTCACCCCTGGGGACTAAGATGGAATGCCTCGTTTCAAATAAAAAAGGGTCTCCGGATCTCTACACTAACCTTAGGAAACACAGCAATATTAAGCAGTTATTTTACGCTGGTATTCCGTGAGAGCGTGGTCTTTCCCCGGTCGAGTCGACCCAATCGTGCTACAGCCATAATGTAGCTGCAGCGCGGCCTCAGATCATATAAACAACAGGAGATATGCTCTGTAGTTGAAAATGTATCGGAACCCGATGTCTCCAGATGGCCCCTACAACGCGCCAACTACTACATATGCACATCAGTATTGCTAGCGCTTTTAGACATAGCGCTATTAGACCAGCTGATTCACAGGTCGATTTGTACTAAGCAAGCAATGGTTTTTATTCCTAATGAAAACATTTGATTTGGTTTTTCATCGTGTTTCTAGTACCACGAAGTAATGTTTTAATAAATTGAATAAGAAAAACATTAATATTTTAGTACTTACGTGTGAAATGAGATGCCATCTTTCATGTAATTCACAATACAGCTGTTATTTTTGCAAACAATCACTGAACAACGCAGCATTTTGTCAAAAATCACGAGCAGTGAAGACGTCACAAGTTGACATTCGACTAATTACCGAAACTGGCATCAGGCCGCTTTGCGGCCAGATGCGTTCGCAAGTGCCACGCCTCCTTGCCATATCTCCTGTTGTTTATATGATCTGAGAGCGCGGCTCTACCACTTATGTATATTGAATATCGACCGTGTAGTGGAGGTGTAATCATATCCACTAGAGGCATTCTATCTTAGTTCTCGGGGATGCCAACGCGCTTACATTTCGATTCTTAATCGAGGGTAGATATATATATCTATGTGCCACAGCATCCACTTACCATCAGGCGTACGGTTGTCACCTTTGATGTATAAAAAACCTTTCGAGTCGAAGACTTCTCAAGTGTATATCACACATTTATAAATATTTAACAATAACGGAAAAGCACTAGGAGTTTCGCTTGATATTTTAAATGTTTCTAGGATAGACCAATTAGCTAAATTTCTTCCTGTTTTCTTTCTCATTGCATTCTGGTGGCCGAGTACTGCTGTAACCTACATAAGTGCTGGCACTGCTAGGTATTTATTGTGAGTATTAGACTCAGTGAAAAGACGTATCAGTATATTTTTGGTTATGAATCGGAATGTATGAATTATTTAGGCTCGAGGCACCGCTCGTATAGTGGCCGGTAAAGAATAGCCACTAACTCATATCGTTACATGGGTGTCGTAAGAGGTGACATAGGAAAACAAACCTTATGGCGTTAAATCCGCCTTTGTAAGTGCCGTGTACTAAAAAATTGTGTAATACTGTAAAAGGTCAAGTAAATAAATTTTAATTATTAATTCTGGAGATCGGCGGAAGCGTTTACTTAATAACAACTAAAATGTTTAAAAAATTTCGTTTGATAACCCGCCAGCCAACCGTGGTAACTATGGTAAATATCTTACCAATTTTATACTTGTATTTTGATGGCTGTTGATGTACTTAACATTCTGAATAAGTTTTGCTTCGTCATCCATAGTGCGAACAGCAACTGATTGGAATATTTTATAAGTATTTTGATTTGAAAAGGCCAGTACTGCAGAACGGCAATTTCGTACGTAAAGACATTATTTTGCTTTTACTTAACGATTATACATATTATACATATTATCTATTAACGATTATACATATTATATTTATAACATACGTTTTCAGTGATTTTGACATAACTAAAAAATTAAAAAAAATTATAAATATTGTAAAAATTTGTATATATAATATGATTTATATTATATATAATATAACATCAAGTACTAAGTATGTCACCGTTTAGTGACGTCAAAAGAAAAACCGTCATCTCGTCACATCTCGTATATGGCCTTCGATAGATGGTGGTACATATATGAAATGTACTTTTAACTTAAACTACAAGAAAATATATTTAATATATTTCATCACAAATAGGCTGATAGCAGATCCATGTCCTAACATAGCATTGAAGGTCCGGATACAACACAACCATAATTGGATAGTGAAAATCGATAGACGGATATCCGTTCGGACGTCGGGAATGCACTAATTGCCCCTCTATGGTGGCAATGAAGGACGGGAGGATTACTCTTCATATCGGTCTAATACCTAAAAAGGAGTTAACGAATTTATCGTTTATTGGAAATAGATTTCTAATGGGAAATATTACGATGGCTTTTAAAGTGTGACGATCAACACTACATTTTTAAAATTGTTGTCTTTGGCATTTTGATTTGATTTTTTGCTTTTTTTATTCCTCCTAGTCCATTAGCAATTTAAAATTATTTAAGAAGTTTTATAGCAAATACTAAACGTACAATGTTTAAAACATTGAATAAAATTTATTAAGTTATAATTATTTATATTTTTGAATTTACAATCATAACTAATCAATATTTATGTTTATTTTTATTCAATAACCACAATTAAAAAATGTTTCTATTATTGTAGAATTTTGTAGAGAAAACGATGTCTAAAATTTGAAATTTAATCTTCAACCAAATCAATGCGGCACAATGATTGCCGGAACGCGACCGATTCGCTTGAGCACTAATTGCTTGACTCGAAGCGACGATGATGAATGACCGATAAGCCGGTCTGTCACGCGCAAGCTAATTGTTCCTTTTGTTGGTTCTGATCGAGCTTGGGCTAATACCACACTTGCATAATTCTGAATAGAAACTGGTATAATATAATAATAATGTAGTAAAGTTTTATCCAGTCTCAGTTTAAGAACTTCCAACAAATATAAAGTAAGACTTTGCTTAGTTTTGAAAGAAAGTGTACAATTTTCCTATAAGAAAACTTTTCTTGTTTGGCAGGGAAATATACTGTATAGTATCATTCAAAATAGACTTTACGCTAAAAAATTAAATTGATTTTATTTAAACAAAACAAATCAATTGATTTCTTTTAATTAAAGTTACAAGAGGTAAAGATCTAAAAAAATAGTAAGACTCGAGTGAATACATCCCAGATATATACTTTTTTTATAAGATAGGGAGACAAACGAGCACACAGTCCAGCTGATGGTAAGTGGTTGCTGTGGCCCATAGACATCTACATCTATCCTCGACTATGAATTAAAATGCAGATGCGTTGTCACCTCTGAGGACAAGATGGAATGCCTCGATTCCAGTAAAAAGGGTCTCCGGTTCTCTACACCAACCATACAAAACACCGCAGCGTTAAGCTACTACTTCACGCTGGTATTCTGTGAGAGCGTGGTCCTTCCCCGGTCTAGCGACCCATTCGTGTTACAACTATACTACTAATATTGCTGCAGCATAAATAACCACTTTCAATCAAATTAAGAAATTAATTAATTAATTAAATCACGTATGAATTATTTTAGTCTCAAAATACTATTTATATATTTAGTTTTTTTTTAAATATTATAGGAAGTCAAAGTACATCGGCTAAAATACAAAATACTACGTATTAAACACACTTCGATTTGTCACATACAAAACATTTTGCCAATCACGGCATTTCGAAACGTTGCTTACGATGTTATTTCATTGCCGTAATTATCGCATACCGAAAACAAATAAGTCAAAGACTGTCTAATTAGCAGTTGTTAGTGTCAGTTTCCTAGAAATTCATTCCTAATTATCATTAATGTTTTAGTAAAAATGCATATTATCTTTGTTGTTTATTGCTAACAATCATTTTACAATTTGCATACGTTAAATAGTTTGTCATATATTAACTCTCAATTATACTCAGCATCATCCTTATAAATTTTGTAAATATATTGATGGACATAGGCCTCACACCGGCAACCACATATCACGGTTCTGGGCAACCAGCATTTCAATCAACCACCTGCATGTCCACTAAGGTCGTCACTTTATCCATTGCCAAACTTCTTGCTTGACCTTTCATCCAACAATCAGCCTCTTTATGTTTTATAAGAATGCGAGAAAATGTGCATTTAGCCGATACATCAAAAGCCATACTGCATCTATATTATGTCTACACCACGAATGAGTCGCGTCGACTGGGGAATGGCTACCGAGGTCATTACATGCTTTTAAAAACCCACATACTGAATATAGGCCTACATAATAGATGCCTCATTGTAGCCTCAAATATCCCTCATATTTGCCTCAGTCGCCATGCATGGTATCTGGGTTAGCAACCGCAGTTCTACTTTTTTTATTTTTTTTAGGAAAACTGCTGCTTACTTTCTGCTTTACAGTATCTACGGAATATTTGTAAATTTGTATTCACCGATTTTGGACGGATTATCATCAAACAAATATATTTTACTATTTCATATTTATTCTTATGTATATTACAAAATGTAGTGAATAATTGTATACATTTAAATAAAATCCGTAATAATGGAATAGTGAACGCAATTCATCAGAATATCAGGTCACCACATTTTGTTGTCCATTATGTGTACAAATGTAATAAAAGTCCACCATGAATCTCAAGCAATCGTATTACCCAATTTATTTCCATACTTAATACGTAGAGTTTTGACGGAACTGAGGCTCTGAGGACCGATTGCTTTGATTGTGTACTGAGTACTTACTTACCTTTATTCTTTTTTTATAGGATAAAGGTGACAAACGAGCAAACAGTCCGCCTGTAGCCCATAGACATCTAAAGCTATCCTCGATTACGAATCAAGTTGCAGATGCTTTGTCATCCGTGAGAACTAAAATGGAATGCCTCGTTTCCAGTAAAAAGGGTCTCCAGCTCTCTACCGTACGAAACACAGCAACATTAAGCTGGTATTCTGTGAGAGCGTGGTCCTTCCCTGGTCGAGCCGACCCATTCGTGCTACAACTATGCTACTAACCTAGCTGCAGCATGGCTCTACTAGGTTTAAAATTCTTCTTGTTCATCAAGCCGTAAAAGTCTTCAGGTGGAAACGGACCTGTTCCTTTGTACATTTGCCTTCGTTGTCACGCTCAGATCATATAAATATGATCTGAGTTGTCACGCATGGCCAGCGGATTGACAACGGCAAGGCATGGCGAATATTGGACAAATATTTGTCCATTAGGAGCAAGCACTCTGGAGCTTTAATCCATCCAAAAGTAACTTAACTTAGTTTAACAGTGGATAGTGAGACTATAAAAATAGAAAACATTAGAGAAGAAGGGTTTTCTTGGTAGAGGTGCCTTCAAAGACGCCTTACCCTTGTCTAAATGAACACGCGACAATGATGTACAGTGCAGGTAGATCAAGTCCGGTGTTTCAGCTTCTTGGCTATCTGTGTGAAAATGTGATGTTATTAAAGATAAATGAATTATTTAAGTCCCAAGAATAGTGTCTGAATATGTTATGCGTACCGCTGAAATCCAAGCCTGACGTTCTCTTCAGAAAACATTATAAAAAATATTACACTATTTTTTTCATTGATTAATTTAAATATCGAGAATTACATATATTTTTATATGCATAGACTGAAAATGAAATGTTTATGAGTGAGTAAAATAAGGCAAAGACACACAAACCTACGGCTAAGATTGATATGTGAATGAGAAGAGGCCTCTTCTCATTTGTGAATACAACGCTCGCTGTAAATATAAAATAACGCGAGTAACCCGGGTTCGATCCCCGTCGGCACCAATGAAATTGTTATTTTTTTTTAAAAAACGTTACCTCCACACTAGAATTTTCTCGTGTATCGTGGGGGCAGTTTACAAACATAAATTTCACAAATACAAACATCCAGACCATTGTTAATTGCAATTTTAAGTGTTGATTTACCACGTGCTCGGCGGTAAAGGAAAACATCATGAGGAAACCTGCATGTCTGAGGAATAAGAAAAAAATATTTCGAAGACATATGAAGTTCGACAACACGCATTGGGGCAGCGCGGTGGACACTTCCTTGCCCTAAAACCCTGTCAGAAACGAGGGAGGCCTGTGCCCAGCAGTAGGACGTATATAGGCTGTAACTACATTACTTTTTATGCTTCAGTGCGTGCTGGAGGAGTTTATATATGTTTAAAATATTTTTATTCCTTAGGTATGCAGTTTTCCTCATGTTGTTTGCTTCATTGTCGAGCACGTTCGTTTGTGGCGGCAGGTATTGAACCAAGTTGTTTGCATACTGTGATATTTATCGGAAGCGCTTTTCCCACTTTGTCCCTTTATTTTATAGCATTATATGATTTATTTATTATAGAAGCAAAATGTTCTTTCAAATTAGGTTAATATAGAAAATAAGGAACTTGCTGTGAGACGCGATTCCGTATAAACATTCTCCATGAAATAATAATTAATGCCTTACTGTTATTCAGTTCGAGTTTTACTCAAAGAGTTTAGCAGCGACGTCACTTGTTTGTCACAGATAACTATGTTTCTATGTTGACATTTGTAAAAGAGCTTTTGTTTACACCAGGCGAAGCTCGTTCGGATAAGCATGCACAGTGCTAGGTATCTACTCTTACGATGTTGTGTTTTAAATACATAGTTAGCTTTCTTTCATTAAAATATACTCATGTAAATAATTGCGTAAATATGCGGTAAAAGTTAGGTATTATTTTGTACCTGCTACTGCAAGTCTTAGCTTCGTTTTATAGAGAGAGCTGCGAATATGAGGAGAAGAGATTTTACAAGGGCGACACTGAAAGTTTTTAGAACTGGCCACTTGTAAATGTTATAATAAAAAATAAGTTCAAATTTTTAAAATTGAACTCTTTGCCAATATTATTGAGTATGTACTTTATTAATTGGTCGTTTGCTTAAGATTTGGCGGCAAATTGAAAATTGTCTGTGTCACGTCAGTATGAATTTTACGCGAGAAAATTTTCGTACAAAGATTTTTTATAACTTTCGGTTAACAAGAAAGTTATGATAGATTTCTATTTGGCTTTTCACGATGAAGCCTCATCTCATGCCACTGCTTACAGTTGATTTAATGACTTTAAACAAGGTTGCATTAATCTCACCGATGATCTGGGTGAAGGAGGGTCTTCTACGGCGTCGACTGAAGATAACATTAGTGTTGTGCGGCGTATGATAGAGACTGACAAAAGAGTGACTTATCAGCAGATTCGGACAAGCTTAGGTAGAGTCAAGTGCACAAAATCCTCCATGAACATTAAGCAGTGCTTTATTTTAGCATTTAGGAAGCTTTATGCCCGGTGGATACCTCATAATTTGACAAAGGCCCAAAAACTCTGTCGTATTAATTGGTAAAATGGTTCAAAGATTTAACGGAGGTAACTCCTCGGAAGCAAATACCCAGATAGCAGACCGTCTCTTAGTTTCAGGATCATAACAATAAATCTAGCTTTCGTCACCCGTAAGTATGTTAAACACAGCATTTGAGTTACCTCCGTTAAATCCTTGAACCATTTCATGACACCAATCAACACGACAGAGTTTTTGGGCCTCTGTCAAATTATGAGGTATCCAACGGGCACAAAGTTCTAGACGATCGAAAAACAGTTACTGCAGAGTGGTACACTAACAATTCTTTAGCATTTGTCTTAGAAAAAGTTCTGGAGAAACAACTTCGCAGTAGGATCCTCCTTCACCACGACAACGCCTTGTCGCACACCGCCAAGCAAACAGTCGACTACGTTGCGAGGTCAGACGTGGAATTACTGGGTCACCCGCCCTATACCCTCGACCTCGCACCTTGCGATTTTTATTTATTTCCGAAAATAAAAGAAATCTTCGAGGAAAACGTTTTATGGACGCCGAGGAAGTAGTGACTGCGTTTCAAAATGCCGTGGAAGAAACTCCTAAGGATGAGCGGGCAAAGTGCTCTTCTCAGTGGTTCCATCGGATGCAGCGATGTATTGATGTAAATGGACACTATTTTGAAAAGATATAATAAACCTAATAATTTGCTACTTTGTTTAGTTTTTGATTTTCTAAGAGTTTTCAGTGTCACCCTCGTACTAGGTGGTGGGAGACCTTTTCTGTCTGAAGTCCATCTGGATAGGTATTGATTTTTTATTTATTTCTGTAGCCAAATAGTAATGCTTGTAGAGCACGTGATACTGTGTTCTGTTCTGAAGCGTATAGAAAGCCAGTATAACTGCAATAGACGCTTACAGTCAATTTGATTGTTAATTCGTTTGTCACTTAAGATTTATATAGTAAACAAACAAAACAAAACAAACACAAAAATATATAATAAACAAGTGTGCAGTTCACACGCGGTCGAAGTAAAACCTTCAGAAAGGGCACCGAATATTAAGACTGTATTCTAACTCACTCTTTCACAGGCTAAATCCTACAAATATATATATATATATATATATATATATATATATATATATATATATATATATATATATATATATATATATATATATATATTTGTCTCTTTTTAGTGACGCTTTTTGGTTTCACCGAGTTTCAAATCACGAACAGTTCACAGCCCTGCTCCATTGCGTGTTTATGGACATTGTGTAGTCCTCGAAATACTTTATTTTTATAACTTCGTACTCTGCGGTGAAGAATAACATCTTGAAAATACCTACATGTCTGAGGGATAAAGTATTTTGAGAAAATCTGAAGTCCACCAATACGCATTGGACTACGCGATTAAATATTTTGTTCTATAACTGTCTCAGAAATAAAAGAAGGTGGTGTCTATTAATATATAAAAGTTTCTGGATTTCTCACTATCAATTATCAATGATGGAGTCCCTTAAACCGATACCAGACGGAACCTTATATCACAAAAAGTTACTAACTGTCGTTAAAAAAATAACAAAGGTCCAGACTTGGAACAGTTATTTGAAAGCTGTAAAATAGGTTATTATTACGTGATTTAAAACCACACAAGTCAAACAAACGCTTAACTACCCCTGTCCTAAGGAATCAAATTTAAAATTACAAAGTAAATTGATATCATCATCATCATCATTACAGCCCTTCACAAGTCCACTGCTGAACATAGGCCTCCCCCAAGTAATGCCACAAAGCACGGTCCTGAGCCACCTGCATCCATCGACTTCCTGCATATCTTACCAGGTCGTCACTCCATCTAGTGGGGGGTCGCCCTACACTACGCCTACCGGTACGAGGCTGCCACTCAAGAACCTTTCTTCCCCATCGGTTATCGGTTCTTCGAGCTATATGGCCGGCCCATTGCCACTTCAGCTTACTAATCCGTTGGGCTATGTCGGTCACTCTGGTTTTACTGCGGATATCCTCATTTCTGAGTCTATCACGCAGAGAAACTCCGAGCATAGCCCTCTCCATAGCTCGCTGAGCGACCTTGAGCGTCCTCATACGGTCAGCAGTGAAGGACCACGTCTCAGATCCGTAAGTCATCACTGGCAACACGCACTGGTTGTACAATCTAGTTTTTAGAGATTGAGGTATATCTGACGAGAATATATGTCGTAATTTCCCGAACGCTGCCCAGCAGAGTTGAATCCGTCAATTGACCTCTCGGTCGAAGTTGGACTTACATAGTCGTACTATTTGTCCCAGGTAAACGTACTCGTCAACAACTTCGAGCATAGTGCTCCCAACAACTACCGGCATAGATGTGACATGGACATTGAACATAATCTTTGTTTTGTCCATGTTCATCTTAAGACCTATCCGTTGGGAGGCACTATTGAGGTCATTGAGCATAGTGCTTAAGTCCTCCAGCGATTCTGCCATAAGGACTATATCGTCAGCAAATCGAAGGTGAGTAATGTACTCGCCGTTCATGTCAATACCGTATCCTTTCCAGTCCAGTAGCTTGAAAACGTCTTCCAATGCAGCGGTGAAGAGTTTCGGGGATATAACGTCACCCTGTCTTACACCTCTCTGCAGTTGGATAGGTTTCGAGCTCTGGTTCTGTACTCGGATAGCCATCGTAGCCCTACTGTACAAACACTTCAGCACTTCGATATACCGACAGTCAACTTGGCACCGCTGAAGGGACTGTAGCACCGCCCGAATTTCGACGGAATCAAAGGCTTTCTCATAGTCCACATACGTCAGGCAAAGTGGCAGATTGTACTCTTCAGTCTTCTGTACAATCTGCCGCAGGGTATGTATGTGGTCTATGGTACTGAAGCCTTTTCGGAAACCGGCTTGTTCGGGAGGCTGGAAGTCGTCGAGTCTGCGTGCGAGACGATTCGTAATGACTCTCGAAAACAGCACGTAGACGCGGCTCAGAAGGGAAGTCGGTCTGTAGCTCTTTAAGAGAGCGTTGTCGCCTTTCTTAAAGAACAAGACCACCGCACTTCTGCTCCACGCCTCTGGAGTAGTGCCACCATGGAGGACGGAATTGAAGAGCTTCTGAAGGACTTCAAGTACCGGTGTTCCACCAGCTTTCAGAAGGTCCGCTGTAATTCCATCCTCGCCTGGGGCCCTGCCGCTTTTAAGGTGCTGGAGAGCCATTCTAATCTCGCTTAGACTGACGTCCGGGACATCATCGGAATAGTGTCGGATAAGACTTGCTCTTGGATCGTTACTCACACTTGAGTGTGGCTCCAACGATGATGTGTACAGTGCCCATAGAACCTCAATCTCACTCAAAATTTCAGGTGTCCCAGAAACGATGCTGCCACACTCAGTCTTCAGCTTCGACAGTTGGCTCTTACTGGCAGACAGATCTCTGGCAAAGACTTTGGAGCCCTGGTTCCGCTCGATCGCTTCTTTAATACGAGCAGTATTAAAGTTGCGTAAGTCTCGCCGCATGCATTTGGAGATCTGTCTGTTCAGTTGCCTGTATGCTGTCAAATCTGTTGACGATTGCAGCCTCATTTCCCGTCTAACAGCCATGAGATTAAGAGTGTGATCGGAGAGTTTTTGTGTTCTTCTGCGGCGGGTCTTGCAGAACTTAGCTCTGACCGCATGGACAGTTTCCACGAGCTTGTGATTCATATCGTCCACTGAATTGCAATCTTCTAGGCACTGAAAGCGGTTACGTAACTCGAGCTGAAAGTTTTCGGGATTCTGGATTAGAGCACGAGGGGGACGGAGCGTTGACTTCATTAGACGAGACCTCTCCAACTTCACGTTTAGGCTCAGTGTGCCTCTAACCATTCGGTGATCGCTGCCAGTTTTCACCCTTGCGATCACTGAGACATCACCGAACAGTTGGCGTCTGGTCGTCATAATGAAGTCAATCTCATTTTTTGTCGAACCGTCGGGGCTCGACCAGGTCCACTTCCTGTGGGGCCGCTTCTGGAAGAAAGAGTTCATCATAAAGAGTCCCTCTTTCTCCATAAAGTCGGCCAGCTGCTGGCCCCTTCAGTTCCGTTGCCCTACTCCAAATTTCCCTAACTTCAGCTCACCGTTTTCTCTTGTGCCTAGTTTTGCGTTGAAGTCTCCCATCAACACCGTGTATTGAGTTTTGGAGGAATACATGGCTTTGGAAATATACTCATACATTTCCTCCACCTCCTCATCGGGATGTGCCGAGGTTGGTGCGTAAACCTGTATGACCTTCAGCGAATACCGTTTGGTGATTCTGAGTATCAGGTACGCGACCCTCGTCGACACACTCCCAATCTTTACAACGTTGTTGACGAGAGACTTGTGGACGATAAATCCGACACCTCCTTGGGACAGATGTTCGCCCTCCCGGTGATAGAACAAGTTGCCGGATTCGAGAATCACCGTGTCCTCCCCCTCTCTTCGGACCTCGGATAATCCTATAATATTCCAGCGCAACTTGTCTATCTCTTCTTCCAGCTCCAGGATCTTCTCGTCAGTCCTCAGAGTGCGTGCGTTAAATGTTGCCAGGTCGAGTCGTCGTAGGTGGCAACCGAACCTCCACCGGAGATTCTTAGCACCCCCTGCCCCGCCGTTACCATGGTCGCCACCGTAGCCAGGAATAGCGGGGCCGCCGGGGACTGGGGGCCGTCTATTTGTGTAATTGTTCATGGGGGGTATATTGCCATAGTTGCCACGCTTGGCGAGCGGGTTGGCAACCGCAGTTTTTTTTTGTCGTACAGTTGCTGTTATCAGGAAGATGTTGCTGCCCATCTCCTGCCTGTCTCCCTCTGTCGCCTTTTACGACACCCACGGGAAGATATGGGGTAGTGGATATTCTTAACCACCACTACACGGCTACGGAATTGATATATCACCTTAGTATTATTTAAAAAAAATCTACCTGCGATCACTTAACTCTTGAGAACAATTATGGCCGAGTTGTACCTATACCATCATGACATAGCTTTCAACGTGCAATGAACAAAACTTAGCTATTTGGCAATTCGACGCTTTCGAAACTTTTACAAAGTACTTAGCGAGGTTACGTGCAGAATGGAGCGAAATTGGAAAGCTAATTTGTTTTTATGTTGAATGAACTGTCGATATATTTTTTGATATTTAGTTATAGAATTGTGCAAATGGACTAAATGCAATAAGGGGTGTATTGTACTCTTCTAGAGTATTGTTGAAATTAATTAAAAGAATTGCCAGAAAAGTTCCAAGTATTCGGCTTAAAAACTGTGCGCAGTGTTGAAATTTTACACAGTATTCATTGGTCGGATCATTTCCTTTTAAGTATTTCTTGTGACCTAGCAATTGTGAGGTCTAAAATACCTCAAAATATTGTTAAGAATAGTAAAATAATATGGGGCAATAGAAAACCACATCAAATACTCAAATATAAAGAATATTGTAATTCGAAATTTAGAGATATGCGTTTACCGGTAGAGTTTTGCCATTGTTGTGATCGTATGTGTACATGTATAGATCACAAAGAGACTTTAGATAAGATGTATGAGGCTATAGTAAATACCTTAAGCGAGGCCGCAATTATGACATATGAAGGTAGTGCCATTACTGCCAAAAAGAAAACTGTAGTCGGATGGAATAAATATGTAAAAGATGCTCATAGGGAGTCCAGGATTATATTTGATAATTGGTTACAATGTGGCAAACCTAAATGGGGCATTGTGTATGATCGTATGTGTGAGAGCAGACGTCAATTTAAATCTAAGTTAAAATGGTGCCAGAATCGGGAAGAACAAATTAAAATGGACATAATAGCTACTCAACATTGTAATAAGGACTTCAAAAATTTTTGGAAATCCACAAATAAATTAAATGTGCGGCCTGGTCTTCCTGTGAGCGTTGGGAACACTAAAGATAAAAAAGAGATTGTTGAAAATTTTAGGCAATATTTTAATGTTGACTCACCTTTAGGACCCATAAATGGTAAAACCTACACGGAAGTCCCCTTCGACACAAACCCGGTTCGCTTCACAGCTAAACAGGTGGGTGCAGTGATTATGAACATGAAAAGGGAGAGGTCTCCTGGGTATGATGATCTTAGCATTGAGCATTTGCAACATGCTGGTGGCCATCTTCCTAGAGTTTTGGGTTTGTCCTTTTCACTGTGCCTACGACATAGATATCTACCTAATAATATAATGAGGACTATTATGGTGCCAATTCTAAAAAATAAAACTGGGGACATCTCGGACATAACCAACTATAGACCTATATCGTTGGCTACAATATTAGCAAAGGTACTGGACGGTCTTCTTGATACGTATTTAAGAAAATATTTGCAGCTACACGATGCTCAATTTGGTTTCCGGAGTGGGCTTTCAACAGAGAGTGCCATCTTGGCCCTTAAGCGAACCGTTGAGTACTACACGGACAGAAAAACACCTGTGTATGCCTGTTTTCTAGACTTGTCAAAAGCCTTCGATATGGTTTCCTATGAAATATTGTGAAGTAAGTTGAGGAAAACCGGAATACCTGCTGAACTTGTTGCCATGCTCGAGTATTGGTACAACAATCAAATAAATAATGTCAAATATAATAATGTCAAATATAGTAATAGTAAAATGTCAATAATAGGATACGTTTTCCGATCCGTATAGGCTAGAATATGGGGTGAGACAAGGGGGTTTAAGCTCACCGAACCTATTCAGCCTGTACATTAATGACCTAATCGGTGAATTGAGCAGCATGTATATCGGATGCTATGTAGATGGAGTTTGTTTAAACAATTTAAGTTACGCCGATGATATGGTGCTGCTGACCCCGTCTGTTAGCGCTCTTAGAAAATTGTTACGCGTTTGTGAGTATTATGCTGTTAGACATGGTTTAGTATACAATGTTAAGAAAAGTCAGTTTATGGTATTTAGAGCTGGAAAAAAGTGTCCAAAGAATGTGCCTCCTATTTTGCTTAATGGCACTGCCCTAGGAAGAGTAAAAGAGTTTAAATATCTAGGCCACTACATAACTGAAATTGAAATTGTAAAGATGATATGGACATCGAGAGGGAGCGAAGGGCACTGTCGATCCGTGGAAATATGTTGATTCGTAGGTTTGCGCGGTGCAGCAAGGTAGTTAAGATTACACTCTTCAAAACCTATTGTCAATCTTTTTACGCATGCAGCTTATGGACAACGTATACAAAGCGCGCTTACAGTGACCTTCGTGTTTTATATAATAATATTTTCAGGGCCCTGTTGGGGATGCCTCGATTTTGTAGCGCATCAGGGATGTTTGCAGAAGCACAAACAGATGACTTCTTCGCAATAATACGTAAAAGAGTGTACTCGCTGTTGAGCAGAATACGTGGCAGCCGCAACAGTATAATGAACGTGTTTGCCGAAAGATATGACGGGCATATGCTAGAATATTGGAACGATTTATTGAAAAGTGACTACTCATATTTAAGAAACTAACATTAGTGTTTAAGGTGCACAATTACTAACAACTTATATGGATCTATGTCTGAAATAAAAGAGTTATTATTATTATTGTTATTAAAATAAATATAGCCATACGCCAGATACTGAAACCGTTAATATCCTTACCAAGCATGGGTATATCTACATCATCATCATCATCATCATTACAGCCCTTCACAAGTCCACTACTGTACATAGGCCTCCCAAGTAATGCCACAAAGCACGGTCCTGAGCCACCTGCATCCATCTACTTTCTGCATGTCTTACCAGGTCATCACTCCATCGTCGCCCTATACTGCGCCTATTGGTTCGAGGCTGCCAATCGAGAACTTTTTTTCCCCAACGGTTGTCGGTTCTTTGAGCTATATGGCTTCTAGCTTATATCTACATATCGAGGCTAATTTTCCGTAGCTGCAAGTGATTAATTAACACAAATAATTTAGGCACTGAAATTGCGTCTACTCAGCACAAATGTTATAAATACCATATAAAGCTAACTAGAATGCTGATTGTCAGTCCACGCCAAAGATGTCTGTGGTTCAATAAACTAAACCTAAATAAACAATATAAGGGTATGTTTTTATTTTTATGTTGGGGTATAAATAAAAACATACACTTATATAGTTTCAAAAAGAAATACACCTTTAAAAATAAGGATACGTATATAAATTATTTCAAAAGATAAGAAAGCAGATTTAGGAAATAAAATTAAGTAAATAGAAAGGTGCAGGTGTATGCAGGTGTAATACACTTTGTGGTTATGTTATTAATTGTCCACGCCATCAAAATCTCACAGACTATAAAAAGAACGCATATGTCTAAGACTATCACTGTTTAGCACAATGTGAATATTACAAAAAAAAAAAACTCGTACAATAAAACATAATTTTAAAATAATTATTATTTGCAGACAGCAACTTTCGTCTTTTATCAATCGAAACATCGATGCTTTTCTCTCCGCTGTCCGCAGGGAGCTGACGCGAGACTTACTAAAAGCATATTGTCATCTTCAATTTGGCTCTACGTCACATAGCACTCTGCGATCTTGGTGTCTTAGTCAGCGGGTAACACAATTTGCTCTTTCGCTACACTATAAAATATTGCGACAGTTCAGCATAACGTGTTGTGGAAGGACAAAGCCATATCGAATGCATAATCAATAGCCATATTTGTTTTCCGTGAATCGTGTTTATATGAATTCCGCTACAAAACGTATTTATATAATAACAGAATTCATATATATCGTCCATTTATCGGGCACAGCTAGGTTAGGAATGAATGAATTATTTTCTTTATTTATATATAGTTTGTTTATTCTTAAATATTATAGTGTAGTTAATAATATACCTACTAGATATAATGATTGCCTTGTTGGTCTAGTGGTTGTAGTAGTGCGACTGCTGAATATGAGGTCCCGGGTTCGAATCCCGGGTCGGGCCAAAAAATATCAGTTATTGAGTTTTGCCATTAAGAATTTATCAGTAGCTGCCTGGAGTCAGGAAGTTGGTGGTGTCTCACCCGTGCCTCAGAAAGTACGTAAAGTCGTTGGTACTGCGCCTGATCTATCCCTGGTTGTGTTGGTTTACCGTCCCACCGGACCATGAGGGTAAGGGAAATAGAGAGTGCACCTACGCCTGCGCATACACCTGGGCACTATAATCATGTCCTGCGCCGATGACTAGTCTTCGTTGAGGCGGGCTGCCGTGACCAAAATTTGGTCCGGAGGATATTATTATTAGATATAATAGATAAAACCTATTATGAATCTCGTATCGTGAAATACTTTTCTCCTCCTAAGCTCAGCCAGAACAGAGCTAGCAAGAAATAAAATCAAATTCATGTTATTGTAATTTATCAGAGGTGAAAAATAAAATAAAATCTTTCTCAACATTTATTTATTATTTAAAACTTAGTATCTCATTTTTTCATTCATTTTAAAGAGCCATCTATGCATAAATTCCAATGTCGTAATCAAGTCTTCTCCCCTTTTCACTTTTCAGGCGAATGTTAACAAAAGTGTAACCTACACCGCCGGCTGTCACGCGCGCGATAGCGTCCGAATGCATGTTGTCGTAAACCAAGATACTCTATAAAATAAAAATAAAATACTTTTAATATTCTAATTAAAAGCTATTAATTCCTACATATGTGAATGTGCTACAGTTTCTTGTGCGGCGCCTAATGACTGTTGATATTTCGAACGTTCTCTTTTGTGTACATTAAGGCTTCGATGACTATCCGTATCCAAAACCAGAGTACGAAACCTAACTTAAATCAGCCATATGTAAGAAATAGTGACGCTAAATCCCCGAAACCCTTCACTACTGCATTGAAATAAGTTTTAAGGAACTGGACTAGAATGGATACGTTATCAATATCAATAGCGAGTACATCACTCATCTTCGGTGTGTCACAATATAGGAATTATGGCAGAATTGCTAGAGAACCTTAGCACTATTATCAATGACGTCAAGAGTGTCTTGCAACGTATAGATAAGAACAACATATCCTAAAAAGAATATGAACAAGTAAAAGGTCATGTGTACCTAACGCTCATGTCATATCTATGTCAATAAATGTTGAGAACAATGCGCTGGAAGTTGTTGACGATTATGTTTGCTGAAAACATATTGTATTTGTTTGGTATTGTATTGACCAAATAACTTCAGCTTCAAACGAGAGGTCAATTGACAGATCCAGCTCTGATGGACAGTTTCAGTTTCAGTTCAGGGCTAGTAATGCAGTCTATGGATGCAGCTAGCTCAAAATTGCATTTCGTAGAATTCCTTGGCAAGGTTTTTTATAATATAATTTAGCAGTGGAAGTAAAGGGTGGTAATGGTAACGATATGTATAACAGGGAGTAAGTAACACTGACAGCAATCTAGAATCATTAAAAAACTATCAACTCGCCTGCCAAGTGTAACAACTATAGAAATATCTCCTCTACGAGACAATCTATGAGGGAGTTGATGTAATACAATACTCGAATATTTTCAAATATAAAAGTATACAATAAAAAAATAATCTTGCGCTATTCTTTGTAAATCTTCTTCTTCTACATACATCCTGTGAAAGTCCAAACTATGTTCAATTGGTTAAAAGAATACGACTACGAAAATTATGAAAACCTACTTTAAGGTATGTACATAAATTTTACTTGAAATGCTAAGGGCTGGAGAGGAAGTGGTGGCAGGCCTGCTGCACACCTTGTTTAATTTATGCTGGGAACAGAAGCGAGTACCGGTAGACTGGTGCAAAGCCGTGATAGTCCCAGTATATAAAGGAAGAGGGTCGCAGCAGGACTGTAAAAACTACCGTGGCATCAGCCTTCTTAGCATTGTGGGAAAACTGTATGCTAAGGTACTGATTGAAAGGGTCATGAAAGAACCTGATGGAAAAATTTGGGATGTGCAAGCGGGATTTAGAAAGGGAATGGGATGTACAGATCAAGTCTTTTCCATGCGCATGATCGCGGAGAAGTTCCTGGCCAAAAACCAAAAGGTTTTTTGTGCGTTCATGGACTTGGAAAAGGCCTATGACAGAGTGGATAGGGATTTGCTATGGCAAACACTGAACTCATTTGGGTTGAGCGCTGGCTTGATACAAGCATTGGAGTCTCTTTATAGGGACTCTAGTGCTTGTGTTAGGATCAACGGGGTCTACTCGGACTGGTTTGACATCCATAAAGGTGTCAGACAGGGCTGTGTGGCTTCCCCGTGGCTGTTCAACCTATTTATGGACAGTTGTTTGCAAAATTTGAAAGTTAAAGAATGCGGATTAAGAATGGGTGAGTTAACCGTCAAATGCCTTTTGTACGCCGATGATCAAGTTATTCCTGCGTCGTCAGCGGCCGAGTTGCAAATGATGGTTACATTAATGAACGGATCATTAAAAGAAAGGGGTATGAAAGTGAACGCAAGTAAGACGAAGGTTATGGTTTTTTAAAGAGAAGAAAGTAAAACGATTTGTGAAATAAGAATAGAAGGGAGTTGATCGAGCAAGTAGATGACTTTGTATATTTGCGGGAAATAGAGTAAATGGGGCCTTGCACTCTATTGTGAAGAGTCAAAATGTGTCGAAAAAGGCACGTATGGCAATTCGCAATGCTGTGTTGGTCCCTACTTTAACGTATGGTAGTGAAAGTTGGGTGTGGCAGAAGAAGCACGAAAGTAGAATAAACGCAGTAGAAATGCGGTCGTTAAGGAGTATGTTAGGGCTGAATCTGAATGACAGGGTAAGAAATTGTGTAATAAGAGAAGAGTGTGGTTTGCAAGATGGTGTGGTGACCAGGATTAAGAAAGGAATGCTTCGGTGGTTTGGTCATGTGGAAAGAATGAATGAGGAAAGAGTGACAAAGAAAATTTATGTTGCAGAAGTGAATGGCAGAGTCGGAAAGGGACGTCCTAGGCGAAAATTTATCGACCAAATTGGCGATTTATTGAAAACGGGCCAAATTAGGAGTACCCTTAACCGACGAGCATGTATGCGTAGGTGTATGGATGTGAAGGAGGCAAGAGAGGTGTGTCAGGATCGTGCCAAATGGAAGTCTGTAGTCTCTGCCTACCCCTCTGGGTGACAGGCGTGAGTGTTTATGTATGTACATAAATTTTAACAAAAACAGACACTCGTACACCCGGACACACACACACACACACACACACACACACAGACACACACGCACGCACACACTTACACACACGCACACACACACACACTTTTTTATTGTTCAGTAATTGAATGGGAAACCGCCTTCTCTCCTAACATACAGGGTAACCTAGTATTAGGAGTCAGGGTATCGATTAATTTTATATTAATTCTGTATTCAATAAAGAATTATTATTATTATTTTTCAATCATACATAATAGGAATTTACTTTTTACAAAGATACTTCTTTAAACTCGAAACTATTAATAATAGTAAAACCGGCCAAGAGCTTGTCGGGCCACGCTCAGTGTAGGGTTCCGTAGTTCCCGTCCGTCACAATAAGTGTTCCCACTTATGAGTTTAAAGGTGGGTATCCATTATGTTCGCGCTCCAGCAGCGCTCCGCGCTCCTGCAACTGCTCCCGATAGTGGGTACTGTTGTTTCCATCCGAGTTCAAAATAATTTTCCTAGAAAGTCCTTATAAAGTTCTACTTTTCAGATTTTTTTCATATTTTCTAAACTTATGGTTCAAAAGTTAGAGGGGGGGGGGGCACATTGTTTTTTACTTTTGGAGCGATTATTTCCGAAATTATTGACATTATCAAAAAATGACTTTAGTAAACCCCTATTCATTTTTAAATACCTTTCCAACAATATATCACACGTTAGGGTTGAAATTAAAAAAAATCACTTCCCACTTTACATATAAGGGGGCTACCCAATTTTTATTTTACTACTTTGTCGGCGTGATTGATACACATATTGGTACCAAATTTCAGCTTTCTAGTGCTAACGGTCACAGAGATTAAGCGAGGACCGACAGACATGGCGAAACTATAAGGGTTCCTAGTTGACTACGGAACCCAAAAAAGGTTAAAGTTTAAACTTGATGAAATGCGTTTCCATACAATTAAAACGGTAAAACCAAAAAATTTAAAATATCCATCGAAATGTTTTATGTTTTTCTGATATTCCTTTTATCTTAATTTCTAACGTTACATAAAATACTCTTACCTTTATTTTCTTTTGCTGTGGATTGGAGTAAAATATGTTCTCCACTCTTCTCTTATATGGTATAGCATTAAAGCGAGCAGAGGTGTGGTAAACCATATCTTTGTTGCTGGAATCACCAATAATCAAGTGTTCGCAACTGCAAACAAGTAAACTGGCCATTTCCAGGAAAAGTATAGCTTGAATCTTCATGCTCTCAATTTGAAAGTTTAACGCTGTTTAAATTTAGAACACGTTCCAGAAAAGGGGCTTGTTTATTTTAACAATTTCGCCGACGTGATACTGGGAAGCGAAGACAACAACTGAATCCAACCGAATTGAATTTAATACACCTCTTGCATTACCTCGTTGTGCTGAGGAGCGTTGAGGAGTGTTAAGAGAAACGCTTTCGCTTCACGATTGAAATAGGTTCGGTGAGTACAATAGTGTCAATAGGAATTCCTTTTGCATTAAATGTTTACAAATTTTTCAATCCACTGTTGTTATTAGTATAGTACGATATAGTCTTGTTTACGTTTCAATTAGTGTAAATAAAAACATGAAATTGCTCACATATTTTTCATATCCTTTATTAACTATGTTAAAGAAATTTTATATAATATTTTGTCCTTTAAAAACTACGATTTATGCATTTTCATAAAATAGTGATTAAGGATTACGTAAACATCTCAAATGTATTAAAGACAATTGAACGTTAAGAATAAGCAATATCTGGAGTATTACCATATAAAGTTTTACAGATAGTTTTGTATGGTAACTACCTGTTACCATACAAAACTATCATATGTCATACCCCACCACATACTTCTTGTTACATTTTTTCACCACACTCTCGCCCGGTTAAAGGTAAATTTATTATGTACAAGATGTTCCCCGCGACTTCGGCCGCATGTGATTTAGTGTTTTAATTTTTTCTCTGAAGTTTAATTCTTTTTCTAAAATAAAAGTAGCCTAAGTTACTCCTTACTCCGTGCTGTTATTATCATCAGCTACCTGCCAGTGCAAGTTCCGTCAAAATCGGTCCAGCCATTTTGGAGATTAGCCGAAACAAACAGACAGACAGACAAAATATATAGATTTTTTGTTTTTGGTATGAATGCCGTATATACTTTCATATACATTTAGTAAAAAGCTGTTATTTTGAAATTACAAATGCTTCAATTTATTTATGTAAAATATATATTTAAAATATATATTTACATACCTTTTTAACTTGCTCTGAAAATCAAATCGGGACGTTATTATTTTCGAGTTTAGTTAATATATATATATATATATATATATATATATATATATATATATATATATATATATATATATATATATATATATTATATATATATATATAAACCTTTCGTAAATTTTTAACGGTTTTCAATAGATGTAAACATGGAAAATGACGTCGATTGCTGCAAACCGCTTCAAAATCGGTAATGCTTTGATAAGAAATCGATGACGAAAAATTTCAAAAAAATTTCAAAAGTTATGTGAAAAAAAGTATTACTGTTACTTACTTTTTACACCGATGATGCAGTTCAAACTTCAGAAGGCACAGGTTTGCGCGTTTACCGCCTAAAAGAACCCCTTTGTCGTATCTCCTCAATTTCAGAGAATTTCCCGTGCTGCCTCAGCCAGCATCGAAAGACATCAACATATCGAATGACGTACAGTTCCGCGGTCACATGGAAGGAAAGTGTAAATTGGCCTCTAAAAAGCTTGGCGTATACAACAAAGCGGTAAAGTATTTAATGTCGGCACACCGTTTGCAACTTTACAAGGCGCAACTTCTTCCTCAAATGGAGTACAGTTCACATCTCTGGACCCGGCAACGTCAGTGCCATCATCTTGCACTTGACCGCATCCTGTGAAGAGTGACTCGAATGTTCGATTACCGAGTTCTTTTTGGTCGGCTCGATTCACTGGCAGTGCGAAGAGATGTTTCATGCCATAGAGAAAATCCTACCGCATTTTCAATGGGGAATAGACAAATTATTCGGATTAATTCCAGGCGCCAAATTCCGACAACGCACATTGGAACAATACCCACGTTAACATCCATTCACCGTACACGATTTAGTAAAAGTTTTTTTCCTCATAGTTCTTTGTGCATCTTTTGAACTGACTTGCGATTTTTAGGGACCGACATGAGTTAATGACCTTTAAGAAACGAGCTTACTCTTTTAAAAAGGCCGGTAACGCACCTGCAATTTCGTTGGTGTCGCAGTTGTTCATAGGTGATTGTTGACACTTACTATCAGGAAAATTTGATTTAATGTAGGCCAAACCACGGGTGGAGAACTAGTAAAGCATAAAAATCTAGTAAATAATCGTGGGCCCAGCCCACAATTATTTACTAGATTTTTATAGGCCAGATAGAACAGGACGGTGCAGGGGAGCATGTTCATAGTTAGTCCAGGGCTGTCGGAACTCTAAATCAGGACCGATAACGAAAGGTGCTAGCACACGTATCTTGAAAAGCTGCAGGTGTAGTGAACTCCGCACAAAAATTACAGGTGCTAGCAGTAATTTTGTTTTAATGTCGAAATAAATGTTGCAATTAACACGAAATGGAAGATAATATTTATTTTCAAATTAATACATATTTATTATAATATATATTTTACTATAGTTACATATTATTAAGAGTAAAATATGTAACTATAATAAAATAATTAGTGTTTAGCTAAAATTTCCATGCATTGTAATTTATTTATAAAGAAATATACGTTCCAATTTTAATTTTTTTACTGATAGCTAATCGATAATTTTCCCTTAGCTTTTGCGCTTTTTTTAAATCGATTTAACATTGTCCATCTCTATACACACTAAACTGTAAGCTGTCACCCGCACCATGATATGAACCGAGAGAGAGAGAGAGATATTTTAAATTTTACAAAAATGTTCTTTTACTCGTCTAGTAATGAAATATGATAAAAATGAAATAAATTCTCAAATAAATTTAAAACCACTCATAACTTTAGTTACTCATACCTCATTTACACATACCGTAGTTACACATACCTTATTCATGGTGACAACAATTGTTCCAATGAGTTTACTTTTGTTAGCTAACTTCCTACCTATACTATATTCAACACGGAAATGTAGTGGCGTGGCATGTCGATGAGAATATCGACTACTCCGTATTGTCAAGTTGGTGTTGTAATAGTCAACAAAGGTAGTCTCAAACAGTCGGTGGGCCGCAGCATCTTACCGATAACAACTCAAAATAATAAAAACTGCAGTTGCCAACCCGCCTGCCAAGCGTAGCAACTATGCGTCCCCCTATGGCCCTATACGGCCCCCTATGCGTCCCCCTATGCGACCCCCTATGCAGCAGTCTATGCGACCCCCTATGCAGCCCCCTATGCGGCCCCCTAGTAGCCCCCTATGCGGCCCCTTATGAGGCCCCTTATGCGGCCCCCTAGGCGGCCCCCTATGTGGCCCTCAGTGCGGCCCCCTGTGCGACAGTCTATGAGGGAGGCCTATGTTTGGCAGTATACTTTTATAGGCTGTAATGGTGTATGGTATGGTGCAAATTATTTCATTCCTTTTAGTTCTTTGAAGTAGGTGTTTAACTATTATTATTTTTTTCAACTGCTGACTGTGTAGTCAAAATTACGCCTGTAATTTAGTTACCAAAATTTTAGTTGAAATTTTTGTACAAGATAAGGAATTTTTTCATCGCGTTATTTTTGTTATTGGTACTGTTTTATTGTTTCCTATTTGCGTCTCGTATGAGTTACTATAACACCTTTCAAGCGATTACGACGAAATTTTTGCGAGATGTGTGGTTACTACAAACAAAAATATTTTTTTCGATTTCTAGTGTTTCTACGTAGTTTGTCCATTTTTGAGCATTGTGATGCATTTTTTTATACTACAGCTGGTATAACATAATAAAACAATATTTTCATTGCGATAGATTTTTGCGTAAATTTTCATCTGATTCTATTACGTATACTGTTAACCTAATTGGGTAATTCAGTAACAAAATACGGGCTTGTAACCAAAACATGATTCACCATTAAAATCAAATTAAATAGCATAAATCACACCTTTGTCGAATTAGTTTTTCGTTTTAATATAAGGAAGGGTTGCACGCATTGAAGCAGACAATAGGAGACCGTCGGAAATCGTGGCCGACGGCATTTTCTATTTAATGCGAGGGTCGGTATGGTAGGGTACGTGTATTAGTCTGAATCCATTCCCTGTCTTCCGGCAGAATGTTGGAAACAATCTAGTTCCCTACTTTATGAAGGGGCTTGTCAAGGCTTAAGGAAAGAGGTAAAAGCAAAATTTTACTAAGCAATTTCGTCGAATGCATTGTTTTCGTTACGATATTTTATTTTAGTTTTGTGTACGAAGAAAACATTTTATCGGTTTGTAGTAATAATTTATGGATACAATAATTATAAACTTACTTTTCCTGTATATTGTTCATCATCATCGTCATCAGTATAGCCTATAAATAATCCTGAACAGAACACAGGTCTTACATAGATCGTTTTTTTATAGAAAATTAGGGTAACAAACGAGCACACACTCCATCTGATGTTAAATGAATGCTGTGGCTCATAGACATCTACATTTATCCTCGATTAAGAATCAAAAAGCAAATGCGTTGTCACCCGTGGGGATGGAATAACACGAGTAGTTCGGCTCAGCCGAGATAGGTCCACGTTCTAACAAAATTCCAGCTTCGTATAGTGAGTGTAGGGAACCGGAGATCCTTTTTACTGGAAAGAAGTATTATATCTTAGTACTCGGGGTCGGCAAAGCATCTATATTTTGATTCTTAATTGATGATAAATGAAGACGTCTATGAGCCACAGCAACCACTTACCATCAGGTGGACTGTGTGCTCGTTTGATACCCTTATTCTATGAAAAATGTCATTCATGCATTTTCAATTGAAAAATAGCCATGTCATGATATCTAAGGAAAATAAAGGTAAGTTCGCTGAAGTCATACTGGAACATTCCATATGAACAGATTTTCGTTTCTAAATACGACTGGAGAATTGTTTAAAAGTTTCTCTCTAAAAGAACAATCGTATTCCATAACAACTTTGCTCGTGTAAGGGTAGAAACACATTCCGAAACTTCGATCACTAATACCTTCATTTATTTGTTTCAGTATTGCTAAAGTTAACGGTAGCTCAGTGATTGGACCCCGGGTTAAATTCCCACGTTAGAATGAAACTGAATATCAAAAACATTTCTCAAACTGTTTTCCGATCTTTATCGATTTATCATTACGAGGCTTAAATCCCGGAAGGGTACGTCGGCCCCATTGTACTCTTAAACTATCTACAAACAAAGATTTAATTTTAGAATGTAAAAGAGGGAGAAATCGATTTCTTACGTTATCAAAAAATAGCTGCCAAATTGCAAATAATTCTATCCTATCTTATCAACCATCGCATATCAACTCGCGGATATCGTAGAGGCGACAGAGGCATATGAAACAGCATATAGCAGCAGCACCTTCCTGATAACATCGCAAAACATTTAATCACAGTGCTAGCCCGCCTGCCAACGTAGCAAGACTAAGATGGAATGCCTCGTTTCTAGTAAAAAGGGTCTCCGGTTCTCTACATTCACCATACGAAACACAGCAGCATTAAGCTACTATTCGACGTTGGTAGTCTGTGAGAGCGTAGTCCTTCCCCAGTCGAGCCGACCCATTTGTGCTACAACTATACCAGTAATGAAGCTGCAGCATAGCTCTAGCACGTAAAAAATTCAAGTTTATTGGTAGTTTAGGATAAGCGAGTGCTTGCGTGTCGTACACACACTTACGATACTTTAATATATTTGACAAATTCTAATTAGTAATTTAGGCGTGAAAATTTCACAAATAGACATTCTCTAACTTAAAGGGATGACGGTACTGATGAAGTTCACTGCACCAATGGTGATTTCACATATCTTAACAATATATTTCACGTTTCCTTACGAGACCTATTCTAGTTGTGCCGGGGCTTAAAATAAGTGCTCTACCCCTTAGCTATACCACATATATTATTTGAATGGTAACGGTATGTTTTAAGCTTCTACATATTTTAATAATAAAAGAAAAAGGGTACGACGCAATGATGGTCAGATTTCTTCAATATAGGCTTTCCTAATGATTATTTACGGCCTTTAAATTATAGGACGGCTATTGTCGTGGCTCTTTAAAAACATATTTCTATTCAACTATCGAACGGCGAGCAAATTTATTGCAAAGGTAACTTTAGAGCGGGTATTCTTTACAACAATATTTATCGGAAGCATAATGATTACTCTCCTATTCTTATTAACTTTACTACTAGAAAGCAATTGTAGAACTTATTCACTTGACAAAAATTTCAAAATATTTTCACCAAATCTAAAAAGTATTTTTAGTAGAGCTTGTCATATGGATAAAACCTTTTTAATTATTTGTTTATTAAGTAAAATGTTACTTAGTTTTAAGACAACCCGACAAGGACTTCGTAAAGGATTTTAAGGTGTGAAAACATTTAATGATAATTCGATTTCTTTTAGATTTTTTCTTATCAACTCGACCACTAGAAGACAGAGAGTAAAGTACCGTAAGTATGGTTATCAACTTTACTACTAGAAAGAGATTAAAGCATATATTTACTTGACAAAAATTGCAAAATGTTTTCATAAAGTCTAAAATTATGAAATTAAGTATTTCGTGGTAAAACTTGTCATATAAATTAAATATTATGTATCATTTAAGACCACCAGATGATTTAGGTTCATATACTAGTGCTGTACTTCTAAAATTATAATAGAGGCAGCCAGCACATGAGGAGCTGGCAACCGTCTAGTGACAAAAATGAACCCAAAATTGCTGAACTCCGTTTTAACAAACACCTCACTAACCTGCTTATCATCGTAGTGCTGGAAAATATAATATCCAAGACTAACTTCCAAGTAATTCTGTACAATTGGCAAGGCCCATATTTTACAACAATGGACTTAAAGAGATTTCAATGTGTGAAAAAGTTAAAACGATAATTTAATGAGGGAAAATGTCCGAAATTATTTTAATAACTTTTTAATTGTACCTTGTAACCTAACAAGACAATTAAGAAGTTACATATTGTAACAATCTTTTTAAATGCGTTACATTTTGCTTGAAACTTAGAAACTGTTAAAAATTAATAACACTTAAAGGAAAGGCTCATAAAACGAGCTATAGTTTAAGTTACTGTTACGCAATAAAGAACATATCAAACGGAAATAGTAATGGAACTTTTACACTGCAGTCACCTTCGCCACAAACTGTTTGGTTCAGATAAGAATAGCAGAAATATAAATATAGGGGAGCTACGGATATATGTTTATACAGTAATGAAAAATACGTATTATATACCAGTTTTCATGGTGATCAATCAAATAGATTTTGAGTTAAACGATTTCATATACTTAAACATCCTCTCTTTTGTCTAAATTTAGTTAAATATATATAGAAAATCAGAGCGATATCTACTATGAAGCGATTTTTTCCAGTTAAAAGAATACGTGGTAGAGCAATACAGCAGCTATATTAGCAGTAAAGTTGTAGTACGAATGGGTCGGCTCTACCGGGTTAGGACCACGCTCTCACAGAATACCAGCGTAAAATACCAGCTGTGTTTCGAATGGTGAATGTAGAGAACCAGAGACCCTTTTTACGAAAGGAGGCATTCTATCTTAGTTCTCAAAGGTCACACTGACAACACATTTGCACTTTGATTCGTAATCGAGGTTAGATGTAGATGTCTATGGGTCACAGCATCCACTTACCATCAGGTGGACTGTGTGCTCGTTTGTCACCCTTTTCCCATTAAAAATAGAATAATTTTAAAAAGGTGTCGAGCAAGAAAACATAAACAGCATATATGTATACTTTAATGTATGTGGGGTTTTTGAGCATAAAGGATTTTTGATATATTTTTTTTTTCAATATTATTATTGCTGGGTATACTTACGGATATATAAATGTTTAAAAATAAAACGAGCTAATTTTAAAATTATTTGGTGTGACGGAATAAAAAGTAAGTAAAAATAGATTTAAAACGTGATCTACAACCGCCCACGACAAGGGACCGAGACGAACGCAGCCAACACGTCACGGCATAGATAAGAACACCCCGCACTATATCACCGTAATTTGTAACTCATTGTGTGTTTACTGCCACGATAACCGCCTGCACCACAAATCTGTAGCCCCATCGACGCACGTGGCCTGACAAGAAAAAATGCGTCGACTAATTTGAGATATTGTCTACTAGCACGTCGGGTTCTTTGATAATGTCAGACTAGTGTTTCAATATTTCCACAGGTAATATTCTGGTAGAGTCATGGTGTATGTATAGTTGTAGCAAGAATGGGCTGACTTAACCGGTGAAGGTGCACGCTTTCACAGAATAGCGAAGTATAATGGTAGTGAAATCGGATACCTTTTTTACTGGAAATGAGGCATTCCACCTCAGTCCGCAAGGATATCAAAACATATTATACATTTTGATTCATAATCGAGGATAGATGTAGATTTCTATTGGCCACATGATCCACTTACCAACAGGTGAATTGTGTTTTCTGTGTCACCCTTATTCTATATAAAATATAAAATAAGGTACATCCACATATTTTATGATTTTAGGGCAGGTAAAAGTCCGTCGCGCTTCCCCAATGTGTGTTAGCGGACTTCAAATATCTTGAAAATATTTTGTTTAAATTTCTCTTACTTGGAGGCTTAATATCAAACAACTTTTAGATAAGTAGGGGAAAATATTCAATATATACTTGTTTCGTGTCGTTTTCGTTAATATTAAGCTACAAATCTTACAGTTTTACTGAATACCAGATTTCAAACTATACGTCCCTTCTATAACCCGTTTTGTTTGTTTCTATTATAGTCTTATGACAAATTATTTATTGCAAACGCCGACATAGAATGAATGATTTATGACTTTTTATTTATAACTAGTCAATGGACGTCAATGCGAGGCCTGCAGATGATCGTGGCGCCTTTGTTCAGATAAGCTCACTTTGATACAACTTGTTACCTATTGTAAATTGATTAATGTCTATATTTCGAACTTCGGGTAACACATCGTAAAACTAACATTTAGAATCTTCTGGTCGCTTTTATTTGATTGTTGAATGTATTGGCGACTACTGGGCGACTATACGATATTATACTATTGTACCATTTCTTATATGTAAAATACCATGGAATACTATACTATAATATACAATAGAAAGGCTGTCAACCTTACTTCGTAGGAGTCTTCGTATTATCAGCTATCACTACTACAAACACATTTTAGACTTTTGATAAATGTTTTTGACAATTGTTTCTTTATTTTTGTTTCTAATATTCACAAAATATAAATAGTTTCTTTTTAAATAATTTTCATGCAGCGACGCTTGACACGAAAATTGGAAACTATTAATTGTGTTGACATTTATACGTGTGAATTGACGTGTAAGTGACATGTTAGTGGCTACACGGGCACCGCCCACTCCCCCGTTTTATTATGTATGTATTAGAGTACTCTATGTAAAATACCCAGTCCAGCAATTGCTAAATTATTAATTAGCATCAAAGCGTGATACATTTGGAGCTAAGATCATCATCTTTCCTACAATAACAGAGACCCATGTCTAGCAGTAAAATGAAAGCGGTTGAAAAAAAAAAACAACCTATACATACTTAACAATAACTTCCTTGTTTTTAACTTAACGCGACGTTGCTGCACTTTTTGAGTATTTGCACAAATATTGTAATTTGGTGGGATTTGTACTGAAATATGAAACTTATTTTAAGGCGAAATACGAAATAAATTGATCTTAAGCCTGCATTGTTGATTGTTATTGTTCGCATTCGCAGAACAGAAAGCTTCTCGTTACTATAGTATTTGTTTTTTTGTTGGCAGCTAATCACAAGACCCTCAACTCAACCCCTTAGTATATTAGTCAGATATGACTAACAAATGTGATAAGTTTTATGTCCATGGCCGGAGGAGGGTTACCGCTACGTTTTATCACGTTTCTGAAGTCTGACTGGTAATGGTTCTGATCACTTACAATGTCTATACTATGACTATATCGTCGGCAAACTGATCGTAAGTGATGTACTCGCAATTGATGTTACTACCGTATATTTTCCAGTGTAGTGGCTTTAAAGCGTCTTCCAATGCAGTGGTGAACAGTTTCGTGGATATAACGTCTGCATTACACCTCTCTACAGTTGGATAGGTTTTGTACTCTGGTTCTGTACTCAGATAGCCATCGTAGTCCTACTGTAGAAACACTTCAGCACTTCGATCAGACGTTCCTAATGGAATGAAGGGACTGCAGAACCGCTCAAATTTCGACGGAATCAAAGGCTTTCTCATAGTCCACATGCGCAAGACTTAGTGACAGATTTTACTACTTTTCGGTCTTCAGTACAATTTGTGGGCACTGCCGCCTCTCGCATTGCCAACAATTACAATATGGTTAAATGTATCGCGTTCTTTTGCAAAATGAGTCTTGAAATCCTAAGTTCAAGAAAATGAAACCGGACGTAGAGTGAAAAGATATAAATATCACACCTAAAATCCCGCTAAGCTGATACACACTCCGTCGATTCTTCCTAGTTAAACTTAGTACAAATTTATTGCGAGAATAACTGAATCACCCCTTGGCTTTATCCCAACAGTGTCAACTGTTAATAGACAGCGCACGTGCCTCGATTTATCTCGGGCTCTCCTTTAGGCCGAACGGACTGTCGTTTCAAAAGATTTTTCACGATCAATTTTCTACTACAAGATGTCACTCCAATTTGTTGGCAGACGCCCTTGACAAAAACAGGGATTAGTGCTTAAGCTTACGTAGGTATTGGAATCTAATTTCCGTACTGTTTACGAAGGGAGACTTGTTTTTGTTTTGGCGCAGAGAACACTTGAAGAGGGCTTTGTTAAGCAATTTTAAGTGTGGCGTGCAAACACTGTTGATGTTTTGTTTTGTGATTTTAAATTTTTTTCCTGCAGACTTTTTACTGTTTGAAGTAGTTTTTTGAAGAGGTTAGTGAAATTTCAGTAAAATTTTTGTCCCTTTCAGAAAATGTTTAACCACCTTGTATTATATCGTTATGTTGTCATTACTATTGTCATTTACCCGGCAACAATTCATTGTTCAACACTGACCTCACCCAGGGTTCCTTGGCGGTCATTAACATTGTTTTCACGCACGGTAGATGGGTAAACAGCCCCAAAATGTTAGTTAAAACAAAAGGATGTAAGTAAGAAATTTTTGCACCCCAAAAATGTTTTTAAATACACTCCATATAAGCTATAACAGCTTCCAAAGTCAATGCTAAGTACAAAGACGTTTCGAAGAATTCAAGTCCTGAGTATTAAATACTTCAAAGCACTTGTGTGGAAATTATATAATTATTTTAAGTTTTTGAAGTCGGTTCTTACTTTTTTATTTAATGTTTAATTTCTTTACGCCTTTGCGTAGTCTAAGAGTTTTTCACACGTTTAAGGTAACAGCTAGAATGTCTTCTAAATAGTTACATTAAAGTCTTGATATCCTATTTTTACACAATCATAAAATTAAACATTTTTTCAAATTTGTTTTCTCAGAAGCGTAACTCCTTTAATAGAGAAAAAATTATTAAAATCTATTCATAAACAAATATATAAATAGAGTGACAGTAGCCTAATGGCAGGGCGCGGACCGCGAACTCAAAAAGATCGTGGGTTCGAATCCGCCATTCGACTACTGGCATGAACCACTCGTAACACAAGCAATTTAAGCTTACCACGGGTGGTTAAGGGGCATATTAGTAATGTTTATAGCATTGTTAATATTCTTTCAAAAAATAAAAAAAATATTGCAAGGTATTCTTTAAAAATATGGTAAAATTATATTTAAAAGGTAGTTGGCGGTATCAATATGAAATATTATTATTAAACAATGAACAAAATGACTTTTATCTGGTCTATTCTTTAGCCTTTGCTTGTTTATTGGATTGAAAGTTTTAATAAGTAATTTTTTCCATGGTAGAGCCACGCTGCAGTCATTATATCATGGTAGTTTTACGAAAGGGACGGACGGAGTAAGGACCACACTATTATAGAATATCAGCGTAAAATAGCAGCTTCATGCTGCTGTGTTTCGTATGATGAGTGTATATAACCGGATACTTTTTATGTTGTAAACGAGACATTATATCTACTACTATCTCAGGGACAATGTATCCATCTTTTGATTCTTGATCGAAGACAGAACTAAATAAATATGGGCCATAGCATCTACTTACCGTCAGGTGGACTGTGTCTGCCCACTGAGACTTCGAGCTACTAAGGGATGCACGGAGTCGATAGATGCAGGTGGCTCAGGGCCGTGTTTTGTGGTATTTCTTGGAGAAGTAATATCTTCAGCTGTGAAGTTTTGATGGCTTGTAATGATGATAATTATAAATTTAAATATCATCTCAAAATAAATATTTTTTTTCAATACACAATATATTAGAACGTTGTAATAAAATTCATTAATTTCATATTAAATAAGGAAATTAGAAATTTCAATCTTCGAGCGCTTAAGACAGCTTCATTATTGTACGCTGTAGTTTTGGCACTGATAAATTGTCTACTAGACACTCTTACTACAAACTGAAGTCAAGATCCCAAAGTTTAATTAAATGTTGATATTTTACTCTTAACGTCTTTATATTTTAAACTATAAGTTTGGCATATTTTTTTCATAGTATAACGGTGACTAACGAGCATCTACACTTATTTTCAATTAAAAAGTTGCCAGCCCTGAGGACTGAGATAGAAAGCCCCGTTTCCAGTAAAAAGGACTCCGGTCCTCTACACTCACCATACGAAACATAGCAGCATTAAGCTGCTATTTTACGCTGGTATTCTCTGAGAGCGCTGGTAACCTCGGTCGAGCCGACCCATTCGTGCTGCAATCACAATGTAGCTGCAGCATGGCTCTAAAAATTAAAAATATTTTGAGATGACAGCTTGTTAATTATTATGCTAACGATCTAAAGTTTTCAAAGGAAGTTTTCGTCGTCGTCAAATCGGCATCAAATGTACAAAAAAATCTAGTACTAAGTTGTGATCAAGGTTATAGGTGCATAATGTTATGTTATGAAAAATAAGCCACTGGGTACCTCATGTAACCCTGAGGGTGGTGGTTTAAGATGGAGGGAAATTGAAACCGGAGGTGGGCTGCAGTATCCTGCTGATAACAACTAAACATCATGAAGAACTTCCAAGCGTGGCATCTATGACAAATATTCCTAAAATGAGGCAATCGATGGGGGAGGCCTATGTTCAGTAGTGGACTTGGATAGGCTGTAATGATGTAGTGATGGTGTAAGAGTATCCACTATCCCATATCATCCCGTGGGAGTCGTAAGAGGCGACAGAGGGAAACAAATAAGGAGATGGGCAGCAGCGTAATCCTATTAGGACTAATAAAAAAACTGCGATTGCCAACTCGCTTGCCAAGCGTGGCAGCTATGGCAAATATACCATCAGTTAATCTATGGCGGAATGTATGTAACGGTAATGATGATGATTTGATATCATCATGTTTTCTCTGCTAACTTAATAAATAAAACAATGTTAATGTATATACGACAAAAAGTTATGTTACCTTATCGTTCGCTCATTGGTAAGAATCACGAAGCACTTTATTTCGACTTCTTATTAATGCATCCTTTTTATCTCTTTCATCCTTAATTGATTTGTCGCTTAAAGCCGTCTGTATCGTTGCTTCTCAATTACGTGAGGAGCGGTGCTCCGTATCGCGGTCCGACTTTATTTATGGTCAGCCAATTGATTGAATTAGTGGCCCCGGAGGCGCTTGCCCACTGACTTCTTTCGTACAGATTATAATTTATTTCGCATACCCCTGTTGTTTCATTTATTGTGAGTTATTTTACAAACGCGTCAATTTATTAAATAGAAGTAAAAACTACACGATAAATTACAAATAATGCAAATACATTTATTCGTACTTGGTTTCGTTTTCTTCGTTTCTCTTGAAATAAGCAACCGAATAATTATCATATTAGTAGTGCTGTATTTATACGATTATTATTTATTTAAAAACCTCTATAATATTTGGTTTCAACTATTTTTTGAATTTGAAAATATTTCCTCTTAGTCTAAAATAGAACACTAAATTTAACAATGAAATATTTAACGATGTCTTTTATAACTTAAAATATCAAAATATTTTAAGGTATTTTTTTGATTAAATAAAATTTTAACTGTCACCCACGCTAGAGCGATTACTCTATTCCGGCAAGGGTCAAACGTGTTAGACGTCTGGTACTTCGATCTTACAATCCATCTGATAAACATGACGATTGAAACAAAGTCTCTCTACAAGGTGAGATGCCCAGCCTAGCCCAGGACTAGAAGAAGAAGTAGAACGAGAGTAGTAGTAGTTTAGTAGAACTAGTTACAATAAACATAATATGTAAAAGGGATGAAATATTATAAAATGTTTCGCATCTCACTTTTTCGTCCCGTGGGTGTCGTAAGTGACAATTAAGGGAGATTTTTTTATAAGAGAGGGGGCAAACGAGCATACGGCTCACCTGATGATAAGTGATTACCACCATCTATGAACAACTGCAGCACCAGGGTAGTTTAAGGTGCGTTGCCGGCCTTTTGATTAGCAGTAGGAACTTTTCTTGAAGGTCCCTAAGTCGTATCGGTCCGGAAAAATCTCTGGTGGTAGTTGATACCACAAGGAAGTTGTGCGAGGAAGAAAACTTCTTTTAAATCGCACAGTGGTGGACCGCCAGTCGTCCAGTCGGTATGGATGGTATCGGGAGTTTTGTCGCGATGTGCGATGGTGAAATTGTGCGACTGGAATTAATCCGAACAAGTCATCAGAGCAAGCCCCATGGTAAATGCGATTAAATATGCAAAGAGATGCAACATCTCTTCGGAGTGCCAGCGAGTCAAGCCGGTTGGAAAGAGCTCAGTCGCTGACGATTTGAACAGCTCTGCCAGTAAGATCCTAACTACCCCTTCACGCCAGCCGTAAAATACTTAGACAAGCGACGGAATGCAGCGTTAAAGGTTTCAGGCGTGAGGAGTACCTGCGATCATCACTCCGCCTACCATGAGCGACGATAAAGTCGCGCTGGTGAAGAAGAAGATATGATTGGAAATATATGATACTAATGTAAAAATCCATTGAACCAGAGTAACCGTGATAGCGCAACGGGTCAGTAAGATAAAGTGGCAATTGCCAGCCCATATAACTCGAAGAACCGAACCAATGGTGAGGAAAGGTTTTCGAAAGGCAGTCTCGTACAGTTAAGCGAAGCGTATGGTAGCTCCTCATTGGATAGAGTGACAACCTGATAAGTCTATGGATCAGGTGACTTAGGACCGTGCCTTGTAAAATTCCTTGCGGGAGGCCTATGTTGGTGATGAATGTTAGTCTATCGGCAAAATAAAAAACTGTTTAATAAGTGAACTAATCTCAGCGTTGAAAGAAAGGTAAAATACAGGAATTTTTAACCTGTTGTATTTAGAAGTCCATTAATAAAAGGAAGAATCCTCTAAAGATGGGTAAACGTGATATACTACGGTTAAACATTTATCGTTCCCCGGCATTCGGCACGCGCCGGTGATCTGTATCTAGTCTCACCTGACGCCGCTCCGACTGGCGATGCGGTCTGCATTCAGTAGTCGTCCTTTAAAATATCCGCTCCTGTATATCAAGCGAAAATAAATACCAATGCATTTTCTAAGCCACGGTCCCGTAAATATTTCGGTGGTTGCGCTGTAAAAATAAATTCGGACAGGTAAATATTACATCATTTGGCGCATTCTACAAAAATAAAGATTGCAATCTACTATAAAATTTTTCCAGAATAAAAGATTGCAATCTATTGTTGAATTTTTCGAGAATAACGTGTACTATAAAGCAAGGATTTTTATTTTAAATTAAGACCGTTAAGTTTATTTATATTTATATACTACATAAAAATATTAAACACATGGCATGTGTAAATAATGAAAGTTTTTAATTGCAAAATATTATGTCTAAGTTTTTATCAAAATGCAAATGTAAACGGTAAATACAAGACAAAACGAGTTCATTTTCGTTAAATATAAATAGAAAATACGTAAATATTTTTAAAGTCTAGAAGATGCTAATCGTTATCGACATAACTCATTTAAACCGATGTTATCTAGAAGCTTTTGTCATTACACGATACCGATTTTGTGGCGGTAAAACTATCATGGCTATAAATATTTAATATCCAGCGGACAAAAAATTATTTTTGTTATATATATTTTCCTTAATTAACAAGAAAAGAAAAGAAAAGTTGTTAAACAGTTTTAGTTAAAGTGAAGACACCTTTTCGGAAAGTCAAAAGAAGATCCGACCAAATTTTAAATTTTTCGATTTTTTCGATGTTAAGTGTAGGCACCTATTAACAAACAAAAACAGCATTAATTATTTTATACTGTGTTGTGCAGAAATGATCCAACCCATAAACAGGTCAAAATAATGATCCAGTGGCTCTTCTTAAAGTTTATTTCCAAGGATAAAAGATTTCTGAAAAATAACAAATAATCCCAAAATTTATATTAAAATAATATACAAAACGTGACATTATGGGGCATTTGCCTCAAGAAAAATGCACTTGTCTTTCAAAATTTAATAACTTTTTTTGGGTTCCTGCACAACATTTATTTATACATTTATTAATTATAAAAAAACAGCATATTGTATTGTTAAGTGTAGATGTTCACATATAATAAAACATACAGCACGCATATTAATCGCTTGATTAGAAAAAATGTCAAGCAGGTTTACGCACACAAATGTATTTGTATGAATCTATGTCGCACTTTTTCTGTGGAAAGCGGACGTGGTACAGACGTGTCATCGGTCATCGCTTATAATTTGTCGGTGACGATGTAATATTAGTGTCGTGTCATGGTCGTGTCGGTCAATGAAAAGCATCATAGATCGCTTCATACATTTCAGTGCTGCAATATCTGTGAGACTGTGTCGGCGACGGTAGGTAGGTACTCGTATATCGTTATCATAACGGTAAATGAAAAACCTTTCTTAGTGTTAAGTTCTTCTAATTCAAATGGTCAATATAATACACGTATTTTATATATTGCTGTATACTTAAAATTTAAATAAATTTGACTTTTGAAAAAAGTGTTACATATATATATATATATATATATATATATATATATATATATATATATATATATATATATATATTATACGTGGTAAAGCCATGCTGCAGTTATATAGTAGGTAGTATAGTTGTCGCACGATTGGGTCGACTCGACCGGGGAAGGCCCACGCTCTCACAGAACACCAGCGTAAATAGTAGCTTGATGCTGCTGTGTTTCTTATGGTGAGTGTAGAGAACCGGAGACCCTTTTTACTGGAAACGAGGCTTTCCATTTTAGTTCTCACGGGTGACAACGGAGCTGCATTCTGATTCGTAATCGCTGGTAGATGTAGCTATATCTATGGGCCACAGCAACCACTTACCACCAGGTGGACTGTGTGCTCGTTTGTCACCCTATTCTATAAAAAAACGTAAAGTTTAAACAATAAGTTGTATATAGTCGCCATAAGCTTATAGTAAAGACACAAAAAAATATAATGTTTTAGATTAGTGTCATAAAAGGTAACTCATGGAAATCCCAAGTAAATGAAGATCTTGTTGCCTTAGTGCGGCGACATAATAACATCATTAAAAGATGCTCATCCTCCACCTAACATTCCGTGTATGGCATGCTCTCCGAACGCTGCTAACACTGGTAGGTATTTATTGGTTTTGTACAGTATTTAGAAAGCTCCCACGTCTGCAATTCTAAATATCGCTTTATTTTCTCTATCTGCTACTGCAGGTGAACCACGCACTTGTGCAAAGCAGCACGCAATCACATTGCTATGTGCGTGATTTGAGAAACGTTTGCATGAAGCTTCAACACTCTCGTTCACTCTGGTTAGTAGCCTGTATAGGTATAGACTAATGAGCAAGACAAGGAGTATATTATACAAAGATGTAAGTATTTAATGGTTTGTTATATTTATGCGAACAATAAACATTGAGTAAAATTACTTTTACGGACTTCAACGCATTTATTACTACCTACTTATTTTCAATTCCCGACGTTTTGGGCGCTTAGCAGTCCCCCGTGACCATGGTTGTGAAACGTCGGGAATTAAAAATAAGTAGTAACAGACGCGATAAAATCCGTTAAAGTAATTTTATTCAATAAACATGTATTCACTGAAATATTCATGAATACAGTACTAAATTCAGGAAATTCAAATATACATTTCCATAATGTTAATTATTTTGAATTTTCTTAATTTACGCTAAACTAGTTATCGTGGAGGCAATTAAAAGGCGAAAACATTGCCGGAATACCTAGCCTCATCCCGTGGCTACAATTCCACACACGTGTTCGTTTGAACGTGACAATTGTCCCCAGATATATTCGACGCACGTATCTAGTTATCTTAACTATTTTGCGGTGCAATCACGGACCTAGCTATGTATTCGCTATCAAAACAAGTTTCATTTATAAAAATAATATTGCAGTGAGAGTCCTGAGGGCTATGATGAAATGCCTAAGAGTCCAATTTACTATAAGCTACAAGCTCAATTTTGTATCTCTAACCATTCAAGCCGTAGCAGTGAACCCACCACGCTGTCGGCGACAGATATAAGTTAAAAGATGGCACCTAACTAGATGATCTAAGAGAAAAATCTGTCCATACATCCTAGTATTCATTATTATTATGTACAAGATTTCGTAAAACCTGTCACCTTAAAATATATATTTTAGTACTGACGGCTTGGTAGTGTTGTGACAGCATTTAGCTAAGATATTAATGACTGTGCGTTGGATTCCCACACGGAACTAATATTTTTATAGCGCTACTAATACCCTGCGAATAATTGCTCCTCGACAGGGTGTTTGTCCAGTAGTGCAATTTAATAATGTGTGTGATTGTATTTTATAAAAGAAAAGACAAACTAGCAGTAGGCTTACCCTGCGGATAGAGATCACCTGCAACTCCAGATAAACAACAGGTGCCTTGCAATTCATTTACAAAGGAGTAGGTTTTTTCTTGACCTGCGTCCCCAAGTTACATCGGCCCGAAAAAACCGCTGCCGACATTATGTAAAATGCCGCCACGAAACAGGAAATTTCCATTATAGTTTTTAAAATAGAATAAATAGTTTAAGTATATCAATAATACGTTGGGAGGAAATTTGATTTTAAATTTTCTTATAGTACATACGGTGTGAATGTATAAAAACGTTACCTCGAACCCCACAATTGTCAAACAAATTAGTGCTGAGGTGGGGAAAACTTTAGAAAATAAAAAAAACAGTGTACATCCATTCCCAAAAACGTTTCGGCTGGCTCTGATCAGAGCACTTTTTCGTTAGAGAAAAATAAAAACAAATTTGTTAAATGTGCTCTTAACATGACTTCAATAATACTCGTAATACGCTTGTTATTTGATATAAATGTTTTATATATTCCATTATGTAATTTCCACTTTTAAATAGCAATTTAGTGTAATCTTTATAATTTTTAATTAATTTAATTATAATGTGTGTATTCACAAAACCATTTTTCCCGTTTGTAAAATTTATATAAAATGATTTATTTTTTGCGCAATAGTTGATTCACAGAAGTTCAAAAAAATGAGAGAAGGAGAAGATGTGCAACGTTGCCTTAAGTAATTCTGTTTACCTCTGTCTTGCTTAATCTCTTATTATCGTTAGATATGAATAAAAATAAAAACAAATCAAACAAATTATTTCTTATCGGTCTAAGTATATTGTGGAGGTACAATTCTGTATACTAATAGCTTAAATATGCATTAAGTCTAAAGGAGGATTATACTGAATTAAAATATTGCTACCACCTACACATGTATGAAGGTTCAACACGAGAAAATTTTAATTAAAAATTAAAAAAAATAACTAATGACCAATCATTTTAAATTTTTATGACCAATGCTTGCAGCTTTAACTGCGAAGGAATTAGAATTTGCGTAAACTTCGCATATTATGTGGTTTATTGGTCATACAGAGGTTATCAATAATTTTAATTTGTTAAATTTTTTCTTAATACAGATTTTTTATATTTTACTGGGCATGTTTTGTGCAGTTTTCTTTTTCTTTAGCTAGAAAGAGCTTTTCCCCGGTAATTATGAAGTTATCAACCCTTAATAGGATCATGTCCCATCTAGTAAAGTTAGTTTGAGAAGACCTTTTGTCAGTTTCACGTTATAAACCTATCAGTGCGGGACAAAGGAGGCTTCCTTCATTAACTCTACGCAGCTTAAATATTCATGAGACGAAAGTTCCACGGAATACTTTTGGGACAATTTGACATAAACAAATTTACTCGGATTGTTAATGGTACTATGCAGAAATATGAAATAATTTACTAAATTATAAGCAGTGGCAGCACAGAAGTTGTAAATATGATGAGAGATGCTATAACTATGTATTAATTCAAGTTAGGACAATTTTTTTAATAAAAACCTTCGACGACTGAAAATGTACATTTTTTATAATAAAAGGTTTTAAACGGGCACTTATTTACGTTTACGTTGATTACTCTCGATCAAGAATTAAAATGCATATGCGTTGGCACTACTGAGAACTTCAATAGAATACTTCGTTGTTAATTGAAAGGGACGTTGCATACGAAATTACAGCCGTATTATGCTGATTTTTCAGTTGGTAATCCGTGACAGAATACTTAGTCCTGTACCGGACGAAACACACAACCAATATAAATAAAACTCAATATAATATGTTTATCTTATAACCTTTTAAGGCGACACCGTGAAAAAATGCACCTCCTTTCATCGAATAGTATAGGACTATGACACCACTAACGAAGGTGGGATTTTGATATAGGTAAATTCATGTCCTTATCTTGAATTTGATTGCTCAAAGACACGATTGTATAATTGTGACTCGATCATAATTATTTGCGAAAACACCTCTAAAAATCACTAAAGTTGAAATTACAACGAAATCATTTGATCTATATGCTTAGGAATCACTCAAATATATTCATAACATCAATATTCATAATTTACTTGCTCATTATTTTCAATAATTTTTAAAGAAATATTTTAAGATTCTGACAATGTCTAAGCGCTTTTAATCGTCGCGGGCGCTACGCAATTTTAGACCTTATGACGGCGTTTCTTCAAGTTTTTAAAGAAATTATGTATTCTCTCGGATCAGTACGGCGATAGCGTTTTCGATGTGTCGTCTTAATATCCAATTTGATAAATTCAGACGTAAAATAAAATGATATCGAATAATCTTATAGCGAAAGTATCCTCTACGACCATCATAAAGCTGCTGGTTTGCGAAAGCTCTTTCGTTACTGAGTCGGCGCGAAATGACATATGGAGTGGAGGGGGCAGTAAACTCAAAGATATCGGACGTGGAGGTTGTGTCACTCTGTTTAAAAAAATACGTCACGATCTCGAATAAACTATCGGTAATGTTTTCAAAAAGAAACTTAATTAAATAAAAAATGCAAGAATACACTCAAAGCAGTAACTATGTGATATAGAGTGCAGTGTCAGTAATCAGTAGTGTCAAGCATGGTCGCGGGACCAATTAAAAAAGATAAACGTGCATGGAACCAGTTGAAAACTGCTCTGTTTTTACATCTTTTGTTTACTTTACTTCAGGCAGCGAAAGGTAAGTTAATCCAGATTGTAATCGTCAGTACTTAAATGGTAATTAAGCAGCCAGCTGATGTTATCTCTTAGAACGCGACCGCGAAAGTAGATTGAATTTAATTTAAAAAGAAATTAAGCCCTATTATTTCTACCCGCAATATTTTAACAGTAATTTTATACTATGTATTTTACTGTATTTTACTGCTGTGTGTCTTACAAACTCGAAGCAATGTTTATTGTAAATATTATTAGTTTTCTAATGTAAATTAATACTAAGTATATTTAGAGTCAAGTAGTTATTTATTTAACAATTAATCAAAAGATTTAAGATAATTATTACTATCATACATTACTTTTCGGAAAATCACATTTTTTATTTTTAAATAACCTAAAAATAAATATCTTTATTGTTTTTGTAATAAATTAATGACAAGAAAATTGTAATACATTTAATTAATTTAAAAAACTGGCTGCTTTTACAATATAATTAAACGAAATTAACCTATTTCTGGAAAGCCCAAAGTCGAGCGCCACGTATCAAGGAACACCCAGCTGATACAGTTGTAGGCAGAAGTGAACCAGCAACTCTTCGATGTGTAGCGGAGGGAAAGCCGAAACCAATTATTCAGTGGTACAAAGATGGTATACCACTTACGGCGACAGACCATCCACACAGGGTACTGCTTGAAGATGGACTTCTCTTCCTTAGGTACGTTTTACGGTAAAAATAAGTATTATATAGTGATGTCGTGTCTCCTGCTGAATTTCAGCCACGCCAACAACTTCTTAGCACTGCTGTTAATGCGCAGGAGATACTATAGCGCTGGAGGTGATGATATCCTTCTTTCTTCTTTTAAGACCTCTGTTGAACATGGGCTTACATCATTTGGTGTTTTTTTAGTCGGAGGATGGTTAACCTGTATTATATCATCATCACGACAAAAGTCATGATAACGTCCATGCGACTTGGTTGATGGGGGGTCCATCACTGTGCGATTTACCAGAAGTGTTCTTCTTAGCACAACTTCCTTGTGGAATCGGCTACGACCATCTATAATATTTTCCCGACCGATACAACTAAGTAACCACTAAGAAAAGAGCTTACTATTTTTTAACGGACCGGCAGCGCACCTTCAATTAGCCTAGTGTTGCAGTTGTTCAAAGGTCCCTTACCGTCTTGTGAGCCGCATGCTCGTTTGTCCCCTCTTATATACATAAATTAAAAAATAAACATGATTCCATATCAATCCACTGTTGTACGCGGGCCTCTGTCACTTTATGAAGGTGTTTTGCATCTTTTATGTACTTCATAACTTGAATGTACGTGATGATAATACCACATCAGAAACATGAAGTATTTTATAGTTGCTTCTATCGACCCCCACCAGATGAAATGGGGTGATGTGGGTCTTTTAATGTACGTTGCCACCACTCTTCACGAAGCATAGTGCTTGTTTCTTAAGGGATCTCTTTTAAATTTTAGAATAATATCCAAACTCTATTAAAACTTGTATCAGCATGACAACTTATTCAGCAGCAAAATAGTTCTTTTCAGGTTTAACACTATTATAATCAATTTTGAAATATTTGTTGGTTGTTAAGTATTATTTCTTATTTAAAGATATCAATTAGTGGTGCATAATATTTTGAAATGTTTTTAGAGTTATGCGAGGAAAGAAGGAAAGCGACGAGGGCGTGTACTGGTGCGTCGCACGTAACTCTGTCGGGGAAGCAGTCAGCAAGAACGCCACCCTTACTATTGCCGGTAAATTGAACTAATTCCATATGTAATTAAATTAAAAATAAATTATAAGATATATTACATTCATAAGAGAAACAATTGTAATCCGTTTATATATTAATTAATAAGTTACATTCACTATATACTACCCCTTTTATCTTTCAACTTTTACGCTTTTTCTAGTCCTCCGAGATGAATTTAGAAATGAACCTCGTGACGTTAAAGTAGCTAGCGGAGAACCTGCTATGCTAGAGTGTTCTTCTCCAAGAGGTACTCCCGATCCATCTGTTCACTGGACGAAAGATGGACATACTCTGGATGTAGAAGTTAATGGACGGTATGAAACACTATAACTTATATTATTATTTTATTTATAATTACCGTTGAAGAGAAGATGGTTGTAAATCAAGTCATAAACAATTTTTTCTTATTTCTGTTTTAGAATCACAATTGTAGATGGAGGGAATTTGAGCATATTGGAAAGTTTGCCTTCAGATAGCGGTGTGTACCGATGCATAGCTTCTAATGTTGCAGGGGAAAGACAATCGCGTCCCGCGACTTTACTCGTGTTACGTCGACCACATTTTATCGTGAAACCTAATAATGTAACGGCATTGATTGGACAGAATGTTGAGTTTCACTGCCAAGTTAGTAAACTAAAGAGAAATTGCATGTCTAACTTATACTATATATTCGACCTTTATTAATTATATTCATATATTTAATGGTTACTATTTTAGCTCTTTTTTAGAATACACTTTTAAGTTTTATTATTTACTGACAGGTTTCACCAGACTCTGATGTATCGGTTACTTGGTCTCGAGACAAAGGTACTCTATCATCGTACGCTATAATTCGTCGAGGCTCGTTACGGATTGACAGGGTTGTAAATTCTGATGGCGGCACATATACATGTCGAGCTGAGAGTCAAGCTGGAACAAGCAGTGCCAGTGCTATCCTTACAGTCTATTGTAAGTTTGTTATGTATAATATTTTGAAAAAGTAATTCAAACGTTGGTATATTGTATTACTTAAATGTTATAAAATATTTTTAGCTTTACCTCATTTCACAAGAGTACCATCAGATCAAACTGCTTGGGAAGGAGAATCGGTGTCATTTCCGTGTGAGGCTGAAGGGACGCCTAAACCTGTAATATTCTGGACAATGGAAGGATCTAAGGTATTCTTAACTTACAAAATATGCTAATCATATTTATTTGGTTTAAACCACAGAATTCGTAATAATATTGTCTTATTGTTACGATTTCTGTGGTTTAAACAATGTTTAACCACCGAGTGCTTAATATTTAACAAGGCATTAAAAATTCTGATTAAAAGCTTAAAACGACGAGTGCCGTAAAAAGCACTTGTTTGCTCGCTTTATATGAAGAGCTCTCTTTATTTGTTTTTCTTCGCAGGAATTAATATTTCCGAACTCTCTGCACAACAGTGGCTCTTTATATTTGGAGCGAGTGTTTACGCAACATGCTGGTAGATTAACTTGTGTGGCTGTCAGCGCAGCGGGAAGTGCTTTACATACGGCAACGTTACAGGTACGTGTTGCGTAGTTGCCTTTATTATTATTAAGTATTATCAATTTATAATGTAGATTTTTTTGTGCGATTGTTCTCTTTTCATCATAATATTTACCATACATTTTAACGCAGTAGAGCTACGCTGCAGTTATATTATGGTTGTAGCACGGGTTGGCTCGACCGGGGTAGGACAACGCTCCCACAGAACACCAGCGTAAGCTTAAGGCGGTACCCTGACCAAAACCTGGCAAAAGTGCGTTTTTCAGAGACTATTATCTCATTAGTTATGAGAAATAAGCTACATCTAAAAGCACATTATTGTTCGATATCCTATCATCACATTCCTCGTTCTAATTTGTTTTTATGTGTTATGAATACATTTAAAATCTACTTTTAAAAAATGACTAAAATTATTGATTACATGCATCTGTTGCTGAAGGAAATGCTCTAATCATTTGAGAATTACACTAATGGATAGATAATTTAAAAATCTATATTCTACACGTTTTATTTAATTTTTTAAGTTCGCTTATCTCTTTTAATTGAAATAATTCCAAATATTCGGACGTATTTTTCCGTGATATATTGTAGCGAGAGCGCGTGGATTGTATGGGACCGAACGCTCAAGGTCTCTCGCTAGTGGAACCGTCTTAAGAGGAAAGAGTAAGTCAGCTCAAATTCTAATTTCGTCCCCACTTGCCCGCGCGTCGTATGCTATGTACCGATATGTTTGTAATCACTAATACTGTAAGTAGAAAGGTCGTTAGACACTTATTTCATTAGGTTTATCATATTTATGCCTGTATCTTAACGCCAAACCAGCCGCTTCTTATTTTTATCACGGTTATTTCCCATTTTAATTTTACGTCGTACTGTTGCGTAATTTATATTCTGATCGTAAGCGACACAACTTCTCCCTTTAAAAGCCTAAGCGATACTAACGGGGCGACAGGAAACAAGCTCAAGACGCCGATAGTTTAGCTAATTTCTTTTTACAGTGAAAATAATGGTATTTTTAAACAAGTAAATAACATAAGCACTGCTTTATAGTTAGTTCAGTTAGTATGCAAAGTTTCATGATCTTATTTAAAGTATTTTATGAATAACAGCGGTTTATTGTTTATTTTGGAGGTAACTTTGGATTTTTTTTCTAAAAAAATTTTACGAAATCGTGTTTTCGTCTAACATAATCATTAACATTAATCCTCAACTTTACCATATATTTATTTCAAAATTAATGCTACAATATTTTCGGCATAACGAAGGATCTTGCTAAGCCATTTGACATTATATTTCTCCTTAAGGCTGCTGTGTTTCGTATAGTGAGTGTATAGAACGGGAGACCCTTTTGACTGGAAACGGACTATTCTATCTTGAAAGTACAACTTTTAAGATAGAATAGTTCGTTTCCAGTATATATTTGATTAAAACACTACGTAGTTTTAATTAAATATATAATTGGCTGTCATCTCACACTCTTACTCTTAATACTTCCAAAACTAAATTTATAACTTTCTCTATCAGTACCACCTCGTAATCAAATATTCCCATCAAGTTGAAAGCTCACTCTTGTTCTCTTCAGTCTTCCCCTTGTCTGTGTCCACAGGAGTGAGTGTGTCCACAGGATAATCCTCAGGAGTGACAATGCATCTGTATTTTGAATCTTAATCGAGGATAAATGTTCTTAGATGTTTATGGGTCACAACAGCCACTTACCACAGGTGGACTGTGCGCTTGTTTGTCACCCTTATTCTATAAAAAAAATCTCTATCTAAGTATCAGATGTTGTTAATGTTAACGCTAACCTTATTATTGATATCACAAACCTAGTTTTATAAACACTCACGCCTGTCACCCAGAGGGGTAGGCAGAGACTACGGACTTCCATTTGGCACGATCCTGACATACCTCTTTCGCCTCTTTTACATCCATATATCTACGCATACATGCTCGTCGGTTAAGGGTACTTCTAACGTGGCCCATTTTCAAAATATCGCCAATTTGGTCGATAAACTTTTTCCTAGGGCGTCCCTTCCCGACTCGGCCGTTCACATCTGCCATATAAATTTGCTTTGTCACTCTTTCCTCATTCATTCTTTCCACATGACCAAACCACCGAAGCATTCCTTTCTTAATCCTGGTCACAACATCATCTTGCATACCACATTTATCTCTTATCACGCAATTTCTCACCCTGTCATTCAGATTCAACCCTAGCATATTCCTTAAAGACCGCATTTCTACAGCATTTATTCTACTTTCGTGCTTCTTCTGCCACACCCAGCTTTCACTACCATACATTAAAGTAGGGACTAACACAGCATTATGAATTACCATACGTGCCTGTTTTGACACATTCTGGTTCTTCATAATAGAGTGTAGTGCCCCATTCACTCTATTCCCTGCATTTACTCGTCGTTCTATATCCCTATCATATCTACCATCCCTGCTAAATACACATCCCAAATACACAAACTCATCCACTTGCTCAATTAACTCTCCTTCTATTCTTATTTCACATACCGAGGTTTAAAATCTCTAATAACTAAAACTCTCATTAGGAAAGTGGCCAATTTCAAGTAAAGTTTCATATAAGTGACCTTTTGTATTGATTACTTATATATTTTTATTCAAAGTGGTAAGTTATCAATACTTAAATTTGCATTTAGTGAAAAATGTTTTAACAATAAGTGTTTTAATTATAAGTACGGTTTTACCGATGATCACACGGTATCCTTGGGGATATGTATTGGTACATCGAAAAAGAATAATTGAAATTGTGTGAGTAATTATGAGACACGTGAACAACATTAAACTTTTTACTTAAAAAAATATTTATTATAAATTGGGATTTTAATTGTTAACCGCTTTACACATTATTGTAATTTGCCTTTTAAACATACTTATGCAACTGTTTATGAACAGGTCTGATAAATAGTAAATAAAAAAGTATAATAAATAATTTTAAAAAAAGCCCTGAAAAATTCACTTCACGTGCTACCTGTATTTTTTCTTGTAGGTATTAAAAAGAGAAGCGAATTCGTTCATTTCAAATTCAGAATCATCGTCGCCTTTTCCGGAAATAAATAAACCACAAAATCATCCACCGATGACGCAGTATGAGTTAGTTCAGGCCCGCCGTTATTTACAACAGGATGTTCTAGCTCTGCGAAGAGTTGAAGGAATATCTGCTACCACACTCAAAATTGTTTGGGAAGTTAGTATTTATTAATATTTTTATTTTAAAATAGAATTAACGAAATAATTAAGTTTGATGTTCTTACACGATATAATTTAGAATATAATATTTGGACAACTACAAACGGTACATTTTTTTTCAGGTAATGACAGATTACAATGAGTATTTAGAAGGTGTGAAAATATTGTTCAATGGGTCGTCTATTAATCGAAAATTTCTTTTCGATGTACAAAATACTCAAATAAACACAAGTGTTGACAGCTTGGCGCAATTATCAAAATTTGATAACTTCTCTGTAACCACGGTGCACAATAGTGGATCATCTAGTCATATTTTAACTGGGTTAATGCCATACGCACAGTACAATGTATTTTTGATGCCTTTTTACAAGCTTTTACTCGGGAAACCATCCAACATGAAGTCTGGTCACACTGAAGAAGATAGTAAGTAAAGTTGAAATGTTAAAATTTATAATGTGAATTGTTTACGGAGTACATTATGTTATTTTCTTTTAGTACCTTCAGCACCACCACAAAGTGTAACAGCTACGGTAATAAATACAACTTCAGCATGGATTCGTTGGGATCCACCACCGATTCATAATTGGAATGGAGAACTTTCCGGATATATGGTAAGAATAGTGACATTTAGGCATCCATTAATTTTTTCCTTATTATATGTATGTCTGTTTTACAACCATAATTAACGAGTACTTGGTAAGCACTCGGGTATTCCGTTACATATTTTATTTTCAATATTCTCTGCCTCGTTGGTCAAGTCGTTGTAGTAGTGCGACTACTGATCATGAGGTCCTGGGTTCGAATCCCGGGTCGGGCCAAAAATCAATTGTTGAGTTTTTCCGTCAAGAAATTCTCAGAAGCTGCCCGGAGTCAGGAATTTGGCGGTGTCTCACCCCCGTGCCTCGGAAAGCACGTAAAGCCGTTGGTCCTGCGCCTGATCTCTCCGGTCATGTCGGTTTACCGTCCCATCGGGTTATGAGAGTGAGGGAATAGAGAGTGCACTTGTGCTTGCCCATACGCTTGGGCACTGCTAATCCTGTCCTGCGCTGATAGCTAGCCTCCATTGAGGCAGGCCACCGTGACTGAAATTCAGTCTGGAGGACATTATTTTAATATTGTACTACAAAGTCACTGACGCGTATGAAAACATAATCGGTCCAATTATGTTTTCATACGTGGACACGCCTAATTACAGTTTACAGCTGTTTGATATATGACCAAAAGATGCTTGGGTGTGTTTAACAATATTTTCTTTTTTATTTACCTTTTCAAATTTGTATATATTTAGATCGAGGTGCGAGTAGGCAGCGGTATTAACGGTCGTGTGGTGGGTCAGATGTCGTTGGGCGCACGCACGCGTGCAGCCACGGCCAGCTCGCTGAGAGCAGGTGGACGATACAGTGCCCGCGCTGCTGCGGTCACACGTAAAGGACATGGACCATTCAGCCCACCCGCACTCATACACATGCTGCCAACACAATCTCAGAGACACTATGTTCAGTAAGTATTACTATTCGAGTGGGCGGCAGTAATACAAGAGCTTGTTATAATAAATTTCTGTAGGCGTTCACGCCTGCACTATATCAGTGCGATCAATAAGCAAAGATGTATTGCTTGTTTCAGAACTGAGCCTGCTAGAGATAAAGCATTGCTGACAATGTTTCATGAATCTTGGCTATTAGCAATGAGTGTACTGTTGCTGACGTTGGTTCTGATTGGCGCGGGGATAATATTTTACCTTCGCCGGAAACAGTTGAAACAAAGGAAGGGTCAAAGTACCGTAGGTTAGTTTTATGTTAGTTATGAATAATAAAATAAACTGTTAATATAATATTATTGAAATATGTTTAAAAATATTTGTGGTCTTTATGATGATATATGATTAAACATTTACATTTTTAGGTACTCCAATAGCTAATGCTCAGCAATGTTTGTTAGGAAAGGAAGCAGTATGGCTTCGTGAAAGACCAATGTTTGAAGGCTCTAATGAGCCAAGAATTGAAATTTTGAATTGCCACCAGAGTCTCATACATGGTAATAATTTTTTTAATAATTTTTATATAATTTTTAATAATTTTTATATAATTTTTAATAATTTTTATATAATTTTATGAGACCTTTTATCGTTTATAAAATAATTATAGAAATTTTCAATGCTTTAATAGGAATATAAAAAAAATGCTTCCCACGACACTTGAACATATTTCCAAAAAGTGCACAAAGCACTAATTATTTCTTATCTGAATAATATAAATGCCACGGTGGTTTTATACTTATAAGTGCCCCTGCTGATTATGAGATTCAGGGTTCAAATTCAGTCGAACTAAAGTCGGGATTTTCTGTCAAAAACTTCTCGGTAGTAGCCCGAAGTCAAGACGTTGGTGTTGTTCCACCCTGTTCATCGGAAAGCACGTAAAGATATTGGTCGATGAGGGCATGATATCTTTCAGGTCGTGTCGGATTGCCGTTCGTTAAGACTGGCCGGTATCTCGAGGACATTAAGTAACACGAAAAATAAAATAACTAGTATTATACACGTATAACAATAATGTCTTCTGATTGTACTACTTATTCTGCAGGTGGACATACCATAGGCACAATGGCTACGGAGGCTGAATATAGTCTTCCGCAACACACAAATAACATAACTGACGTAATTCACGAAGATCGACTAAAAGTTGCTCCAGAGCCATACGCATCTAGTGCAATTTATACTGAATTAAATTATCAGGTACGAGAGTGAAGTCATTTTAACCTAAATTTTACTAAATATCTAATTTACATTACCTTGATTTTGTAAACACATGCTATTTAATTTGCAGGACCATACAGATGCTGATGATTCTTGTATAAAATGTGCGGTAAGCCCAGGGTCATATGATAATAGTATGGTTAGATCTTTTGGTGATAGTAATCAATATTCAAATGAAGAATGTTCGACCTGTTATCGTAGCAGTAGTTCAACTTTAACAAAAGAATATAGTGAAATGACTAAATGTGGAAATGAAGTTGAAGAAATACAAGATATACCAGTGGATGAATGTCCATCATGTAAGACAAACCAATCAAGGTCATCAAGTCAGCATGATGGTGGCCAAGAATGGGCTACGGTTACGGAAGTAGAGTATGATTATCCGCAATGGCATTGGTTAAGGAGGGAAAATAGTTTTCGACACATCGGACAAGACTCAAGACACTCAACACAAGGCGGAAGAAGTGATCACAATTTTAGAATGAATTTATGTGATATACTTCCTCCACCCCCATATGAAAGGTACATGCTAGTTTCATATTGTAAAAGTTCTTCGTTTTAATTTTTACACGGCCTAAATTTCTCACTTTCTTTTACAGAGAGTCTCCATACAGAGATTTGCATACATTTGTCAATCATTCAGGTGCATCGGGTTGTTCTGGACAGAGCTATAAAAATTAATTTACAGTAATGTAACAAAATTTTTGTTGTGAGCAAATATCATTAGTCGTAACGCAAGCAATAATACATAATTTAGTGAATTGTAAATAGTACGTTAATAATCTTAATAAAGATTTAGACAAAGGACTTTACACCTCAAATGAATGCTCAATTTCTTGTTTTTTGTTTTGCAAAATATTTTAACATATCTACGAATGCTAATTATACTTTACGTTATCGATCTTTTGTATATTTTCGGCTGTGATTGTTTTTATTTATTTAAAATTGGTGGCAAATTTATTTTGCTGTATGAGTATTGTAAAAGTGTTTTAAATAGACTGCTAAAATGTAACTTAAACTAGGCATTAGATTTTCATCTCTTTCTAGTGACTGTGATATAGTATAATTTTTTATTCAATTTTTATGTTTGTACATAATTTGAAATATTTGATATCCCTATACAATTTTACCCTTTTCCTATTTATGATGTGTAGTGGAATATAATTAAAACATTGAACCAGTACCAATATATTTAAAATATATAAATATCTTTAACATTTTATACCTGAACAGGATTCTTGTGCCATTGACATTCTTTTGTATACCGGGAAAATTTACAGTTTTATTAAATCTGGTTTAACAACAATACTACATGCTTTATTTTCTAGTATTTTACTCTAACACCCTTTTTACTTTACTTATATAAATATAAGCCAGTGCTTGATCACAATTCCACCTGGTGATAGGTGGTGATGGAGCCCTAGATGGTAAATCGCACTACCTTAATACAAAAGCTTATTCACTTGCCTTGACGCTCAGATTGTATTCGGACGGAAAAACAGACGCCGTCAAATTATTCCACTCCCTTGCTATACGCGTTACTAAAGAAGAAGCTAACTGTTTGGTTCTAATGCGTGGAATATCTACAGCATAGGGGTGAAGACCCGCTGACCGCCTGGTCGTCCGATGGTGTAAAGGAGAGGGAGGAATTAAAGCATATAATTGCGCACACTTTCCGAAATGCATCCAGCTTGAGCCTGACCAGATTGGTTAGAACAAATTCAAGGTTATCAATAAGATTCTTAGCACATCTTTCCACTGAGTCCAACGCTTCTAGGTGGCATTTTACAGCACCAATACATATGTGACAGCAGTACTCCATATACAACTGGACTTACGCTTTATATAAGACAAGAAGTTGCCCCGACGTGAAGTACTGCCGCACCCTTGCAAGTGCTAGTTTCCTTGCGGCTGCTTGGCCTGGACTCAATGAACCGCTCATAGTTGAGGTCGGGAGAAATCCCAACCACTAACAACTTATTAAAACGTAAATATTTTTATCTCATATTAAAATTCGTTTACATGGTAGCTCAAGGATAAGTGCTCCACATAAAATTTTACAGTACGCGATTAAACCAAGTTACAAGCTCATTGTACTACACAAGTGGTTTATTCCAATTTTAAGAGTGAATTTACCATATGTTCTGAGTTAAGAAAAACTTCATGAGGAACTTAAATGTCTGAGATATTTTGGAGGACCTACACATACCTAAGTACATAACTAATTTAAGCACTTTTACAGCATAGTGGGCTCTTTCCTGCTCAAAAATCTTTTCAGAAATGAGAATAGGCGCATGAAATGGCCTTTAAGTTGGCTATTATTTGACTTTTATTTTGTGTAAAAAAATACTTCCAAAAATGATTATACAGTATAGTATTATTTCCAGAGCAAAGTACGTAATAATAAACAAATAACAAAATTTATTACAATTACCGAATTAATAAGTTTTCCTGTAAATATTCGAACACGTATTATGTGCAAGTCGCAACAGCCTGCGTTTTAACTTGAGGGCGTTACTATGACAACAGGTTGGGAATTCACCCCTACTGTGCCCTTGTTATTAATACCCGTAATAATTAAACTTGATTGCATTTCACACCAGGTGTTGGATGACGGCTCTTGTCAGGGAATAGAGCTCGATGACTCTTCAACTTTTACTAAATAAGATGGTCATAAAATGAAACAGTTCATTAAAGATCACACACCTATTCTATATAAATAGCAGTACTATGAGAATATTGTTCTTACATATCTTTAAATATCTATAGATATCCGATAAGTTTATTCGAAAACTCTTTCATACTAAACCAAAGAAATTGTAAATTATTGATGAAAAGTAAAAACCGACTTCAAAAACTAAGGTAAAAGTAAAAGTTAAGCTGGAAATAATTTCATTCGTATTAGTTTTGGAAGTCGTTTTTATACGTGGTAGAGCGACGCTGCAGCTGGCTGTAACACTAATAGTTCGGCTCGAACGGGGGAGGACCATGCTCTCACAGAACACCAGCGTAAAGTAGCAGCTTAATACTGCTGTGTTTCGTGTTTTAAGTGTACGGAGACACGGAGAACTTTTTTACTGGAAACGAGGCATTATATCTTAGTCCTCAGGGGTGACAACGCATCTGCGTTTTGATTCTTAATCGAGGATTAATGTAGATGTCTATGGGCCACGGTATCCACTTACCATCAGGTGGACTGTGTGCTCGTTTGTCACCCTAATTCTATGAAAAAGTCGTCTTTTACTTTTATAAGTTTATATATTTATTATTTTGAATGGAGTAAATATTATATTACAATATTATTTCAATAGTGACATCAAACGTTTTAACCACTATTTTTCCATCTCCGGTTTCGAGTTTAACTGCGATGGTTATGAAATATTTAATTAAGAAATCGTTTGAATCGATCCAACTATTTCAGAAGGATCAGTGAAAAAGCATAAAAAAACGTGCATGTGATGAAAATAGAAAGCCCTCATTTTTTATCTCGTTAAAAAATTATGCAACAACCCTCTTTACGCAAGATGAATCTCAAGAGACAAATTAATACACATGTATTTCTTCACTTTTCTCGATCAAATATAGAAAAAAGTACGTAGTCTCATATTCTCTGACTGTAACTGATAGCGTGTCAAATTTATGCGCACAAATATAGAAGGTATCTACATAGTTTTTGAAAATATTACAGATAAATATAAAATATAGTATCGATCGAAGCAAGTACAGTTTTAATTTAAAAAAAAAACTTTTCGTTCTCAGTAGTTTTATATTTTAATTTTCAAACCAGTTCGTCTAGTGACGTTTTGAAGTAAAGAACTCTCTATCACGGTTTCAAGTGACATAAAATTAACACATGAAAGAAACGTCATTAAATAGAAATTGTCGCAGGTTAATGAGGACAAGATGAAATGAAGTTATTTGTTATCGCAGGAAGTATTTACATTTATAATTAAATCAATACATAAAGTTAATTTGGAACTTTAAATAAAGCCAAGTAAAATTTTGAAAACGTGTCTTTATATTATATACTACTATCGCTTCGCTGGCCGCACGACAATAGACGATAATAACGTAGATATAAAATATCAAGATTTTTTAATGGTACTATCGTAAAATCCGTTCTTAGTGAACATTGCGTTATGAGTAACTGTACTAAATTTATATATATAATATATATTATTTAAAAGTCAATCGGGTGTATTTATAGTTTTAGAGATATCGTGATGTCAGTCAGTCAGTCGGTGGTATTATATATATATATATATATATATATATATATATATATATATATATATATATATATATATATATATATATAACGGATTAGTAAGCTGAAGTGGCAATGGGCCGGCCATATAGCTCGAAGAACCGATAACCGATGGGGAAGAAAGGTTCTTGAGTGGCAGCCACGTACCGGTAGGCGTAGTGTAGGGCGACCCCCCACTAGATGGAGTGACGACCTGGTAAGATGTGCAGGAAGTCGATGGATGCAGGTGGCTCAGGACCGTGCTTTGTGGCATTACTTGGGGGAGGCCTATGTTCAGCAGTGGACTTGTGAAGGGCTGTAATGATAATGATGATGATATATATATATATATATATATATATATATATATATATATATATATATATATACTAGCGATTAACCCCAGTTTTGCGCGGGTGAATTCTGAATCTCGACGACAGCGCCATCTACTGGGTCAAATTGAGTTTTTAACCATCCAGAAAGGTAGTTAAATAAACGCCTTCGCAACCACCCGTTTGTGTGGAATTTCGTTAAATCCTGACCTCTACTCGGCCTTATGGTTCCAGAGATATCGTAATGAGTACATAGTACATAGCGGGAAATATATATATAATTGTTATATATGAGTGATTTTTTTACCTTCTGAGAAATAATAGGGTATAATATGGCGCTGATATTTTACATATTTTTTTATATTAATATATGAAACAGATCTATCAATAAATATTACTTATTGGGTGCGTTTTATTTTAATTTCGATATTTTTTAATTAATTTACTAATTTAGTTGATAATTTTTGTTTTTATATTTTTATTACCAAGCAGATCGTTATCAATTCGTTGGAAATATATGTTACTCTGCCCGGTTTTTTTTAAAAATTCTATAAGCAACAACGTTTACCACGTGACCAACAACATGACGCTTCGAAAGAATACATTTTTACCCTCGATATAACCTGTATTTTTTGACGTGTCGGACCGATTTTTGATGAAATTTTGAGTATGATTAATTTTATTCGAAAATTATTTAGATTCACAATGGAACCCGATAGGTGGCGCTGATGTCGAGGTCTAGAATCCGTAAGAAATGGGGGCCGATCGCTTGTATATATATTTAAATATTGCCGGCTAGACCTCGTAAAGTTTGGTTACTCACTATCAGTACGGAGGCCTCTTCAGACCGGGCAAAATAATGACAGCGATTATCTGCTTAGAAAAGCAGACCTAGGCATTAACCGGAATAGTGCATAAAAGAAAGCACTACAGCAGCTATTCTCACTTTACTATACTGACAATAATAAATGTTCGCTATACTAAGTCGGAGGACTATTATTAGACGTAACCTTAGGTTTTTACCATCCTGAAATCCTCGAATTCAATTTCCAGCCGGTACTTCTTTGTACCATCGTTTCATCTTTAGGTATTCCTAAAAAGTGTTAACCTAAATCATCATTGCAGGACCGGGGTAGATTTGCTATTGGCTGGTAACTTTTATTTAGCTGCGTAAAATAAAGTCAACAGAATAGCCATGCCCTTCTATGTTCTTGACCAAATAAATAGTTTTATTCTTTCTTTCAAAGCTGTTTGTTCTGTTTACTTGTACGTCACATTCGTCGCAGCCTAAATGCGCCCACATACGCCTACGTCTCATTACAGTACGTCGTTTCTTGGGCGGACATAATACGGTAAAATGAGGAAAGGAATAATGATGTGGAAATGAACAAAATCGGCGCGTATGGTGACACCGTACAACATTAATACTCCCTTAACATTCTTGGTAGACACATCGCCCTATTAAACATGATTAGTATGACAGAAATGCTCTGTTTTTCTTATAATAGCGTATAATAGCATGATAAGGCATATGTGTTGTATTTATTTAATGTTCTATGCGTTGTATTTATTGAATGAAATAATAGATGTTTTAAATAGTAGTTAGCAATATTTTTTTCTTCTGACAATCGCCATAAATAAATCCTACAGATATGGTAGACTTTTTATTTGTAGGCAACACTAATAATATTATTTGTATTTACAACATCGAGACCCATATTGCGTGTAATTAAGGTAAAAATCATTATGAATACTCGTATTTATTTACGATTCATGCAGTTCATACAAAATGTTAACCAACATAAAATTTATTATTTTCGAAAAATAATTACAGAAATGTTCCTTAAATTATCAAATAACGAACGACCACAAGGGTGCATGAATTACCCATTACACAGCGTAGACTAAAAGTGCTTTCGGGACCGTAACTCTTACTCCTTCGTTCCGGAGTACCGTATAATATTTATAGCCATAGATAAGACGTGCAGATGGCGTGGCCATGGAGTTTTCCTTCCCCCTAATACTTGTTGAGTTATGGATTCCAATTTCCAGTTTTGCGCTTCAGGTGTAGGTGGGTCCCTACAGAATTGTTGGTAAAGTTATTGAAGGAATTTGCTTTGATCAAAGTTCAACCTTTATGTGTTTATTGCAGAGGAATTCTATTGAGTTGCGGTCTTAAAATCGTGAGGTAATCGTTATCAAAGTTCAAACTTTCGGTATTTACTGCAGAGAAATTCTGTTAATTTGAGATCTTAATCATGATGTTTCTGAGAAATTGATTTTGCAAACTGTCATGGAATTCGCAATATTATTTTAGTTACCTATCTTTGTTGTGGCAATTTTTAATCAACAGCTCATTTGAAAATGATATTTTTGTACATATGAGATTTGTATTCACAGTACGAGTACGTATATTCCGTTAGCACTTTGATGGCGTGGAGGGTATCGTATTGGGCATATAGAAAGTATCAAATTTTTTTATGTCCATTATTTTTCATTATAACCATCTCTATTTCTACAGCCAGACAGCAAATCCTTCCTACCAGGGGAGAGTCCATCAGCGACAGAACACACAAACAGAATGGTGATCGATAAATGTCATATTAAAGTTAACAAGGTCGTATTAGACAGTTCATGATCTGATTACAAGGCTATTAACGCTGGTGTTCCACAAGGCTGCGTGCTATCGCTAAGGCTGTTCCTTCTGGATATAAATAGTATGTTACAAACTGGTAACATTCATTGCTATGTGAACGACAGCACTAGTGTTGTCTTATACACCGACCGTGCCAATATTTCTCGGGAAAGCGTCGCCGAGTCGCCGAGTACCGGATCGAACTTGTGTCGGATTTGGAGTCTTTGCTGAACCAAGTCTCGAATTGGGGACAACTAAATTTAGCCCAGTTCAATCCCGAAGACACGAGTTTGCACGTTTACCGCTAAAATATCACCTTTATTATATCTCCTCATCAAGGCACTCTTCTTACTGCTTCATCTTGCATCGGAATCCTCGGCGTCGACATATCAAATAGTGTGCAGTTTCGTAGTCACTCGGTAGGGAAAGCAAAATTGCAGCAGACAAAATGCAGACTGCAGAGCAGGACATTACTTCATGTCGGCACATAGCTTATAGCTTTATTGAGCGCAAGTTCGGCTTCACATGGAATACTGTTCTCATCTCTGGGCTGGGGTACCCCAGTGCTAGCTTCTTCCACTTGACTGCATCCAGCGCAGAGCGGTTCGAATCGTCGACGACCGAGTTCTTTATGATCGGCTCGATTCACTGGCACTGCGTAGGGATGTTGCATTCCTTTGCATTTTCTATCGCTTCTAGCATGGAGAGTGCTCTGAGAAATGGTTCGGTTTAGTTCCAGCCGCCAAATTTCACGAACGCACAACGCTTCAAAATCACGATACTACTACTGTGCGTTTTACTAGGAGTTTTCGTCCCCGTACAACTTCTCTGTGGAATTGTTTACTACCGGCAATTTTTCCGGACCGATACGACTTAGAGACCTTCAAGAAGAGAGCTTACTCCTTTCTATTCCCCTGGTGTTGCGGTTGTTCATGGTTGACGGTACTCACTTACCATCAGGTGAGACGCATGCTTGTTTGCCCCTCTTATATATAAAAAGAACTACGATACTGTTATTCTACGAGTCTTAGCATTTGTAGCATGATTTCACTTGTAGAATGACTTTGGTGGAATCTGTCGCGCACATCGCGTGCAATGAGTTTTATACTGCACAAACGCGTGAGGTTTCTCGATATACACTTAATTCTACCTCACCACCATGTGCATGACGCTACTCAAGATGTAACTTCTTGCCTGTGTTTCTTGCTCACTATTGATCCAACCTGTATTTTATAGACGCGCTGATATGCTTATTCCCTTCGTTGATATTGGTACAAGTACCTCTGTGTCTGTATCTGGACACGAGTCGCTAATCCTTATTTTAAAGTAGTCTATAAGTACTTACTATTATTACCTTTCCCATTGTCGCCTCATAAGATTAAATGTGGTACTCCTGATAGTGATACTCCTTCATCAACATCAACAATTACCAACCATTGACATTTTTTTTTTAAATTATGTTGTTCATTTAAATAAGCTCACCCATTTTAAAGACCATGTGTACAAGGTTCATTAAAAGCTGGCGCTTTCAACAATTCATATTTTAATTAATATTCACGTAATCTGCTTCGGTACAATTTTCATGGGTAAAACGATTTAGATAGAAACCGTTGTACCATATTTCAAAGGATTGTACATTGTAACGAATTATGATTACTATTTGTTAAAAGAAATTTGTGTTGCAGTTAAAATTCCATTCCATTTCATACCTGAACATAAGATAGATATGTATAGAGTGCTTCATAGGTGGGATCTTGCCAAAGCTTGGCAGGTGAAAGGTCCTTCTGTCCAAATACTGTTTTATTTGCCTCTGTCTGCTGCTACGATACCCACAGAATGTTATTATTTGGTAGTGGAGTTTACCCAGCTGCGGTCTTTGTGACACCTATTTTGGTAGTTGTTAGGAGTAGTACGCTCTTTTAAAAAGTTAAATGTACGCGATAAAATCTGTAAACACTAGTATTATTTAAACTACGCTCTTTTTTGTTGTTGTTGAATTATATGCATTTACCTAGGACAAAGTATGCGACTTGGTAAGGTTAACTGCGACGGGGAGATCTATAGGCGATTTCAACTCAGGGAGCAGTGTTCGAAAGGATGCGACACATCTTCTCGTTATGGATACCACAAAATTGATAACAAGAGTGTACAACTAGGGTGTGTTGCCATGGATGACATATGGAGCTGAGACATGGTCCTTCATTGCTGGCCATATGTGGAGTTTCTCTGCAAAATAGACTTTGTAATGGGGATATCCGCAGAAGAACCAGGGTAACTGATATAGGCAAATGATTAAGTAAGATGAAGCGACAATGGGCTGATATAGCTCGACGAACAGAAAACTGATGGGTAGGAAAGGTTCTAGAGCAGCCTTATGCCCGTTGGTGAAGTAGGGCCTCCCCCCCACTAAATTTAGTGACGACCTTGATAGATGAAGGTACCTCTGGACCGTGCTTTGTTGCATTGCTTAAAGAATCTCATGAAAATCTCTCATGAAATCTCTCAATCTCACATAGGCCATGTTCAACGGTGGACTTGTTATGGGCTGTAAACATTATGATGATCAAAAAAAATAGACAAAAATGTGTCTGAACAATCCATTAAAAAATATTAAATGTAATATAATAAGAGATATAACAAAATATTAAATCCGCATATGATTCTTAGTGTGAATTCGCTTATTATAGGTACTTAAGTTATAAAAATTCCTTTAAAATGAACTAAATACCTTATAAGAGCATTAGTCACGGGTGAAAGAAATCAACAGAAAATTATGACATCGGCCAGTATACGTAACGCGACGTGAAGTCACGCGATAACAATGGTACCTGTTTTTTTGGTGATTTATTGTTCGAAATAAACCATGACTAATACATTTAATGCTTGTAGCTCTTCATTATACCAAGCTTTTAATAATTGATGCAGGGACAAAGCAACGAACGCTTTGTAATCATTTAAAATGTGAGTGGTGCGAGCAGCGCTAAAGATGCGAGACTAAGGTCTTGTCTGTCATCATGGACAAGTTAAAAGTTAAAACTTTTAACGCGACAATATAAATAGAAAATCTTCACAAACAATATACACTAATTATAAACGGTGTAATACATAAGTTTAATTATTTTCTGTCTAATATACTTCGATCAATAATAGTTATGTTACAAACACTAGTTACAAATAATAACAAAAAAAAAACTGCTGTTCTTGTTTTTTTTTTTAGCTAATCCGGTTAGGATACATCCTAATCACCATGCATATACATTAACCTACATAACACTCAAGAATCGGAACGTTATTAATATCTACATTGTGTAATAATAATAAAAACCGACTGCCAAATCTTCATAACTTTTGTCCACTACTGCGTATCTACATGCACTTTTCTAATTCTTTATATAGAAGATCTGTACTTTCAAAAGACATAGATTTCATCGCTGTACAGTCTGAGGCACAGATTCATACAATTTTTGGCAATCACCTTTGTCTCCTTCTTTTTATTCCCTCTTGATTTTCTAGCAGGTCTGTATTTTAAGAAGTGGCAGAATACAGAAGAGCCCTGCTGTAAATCTTTCAAGCTGCGGGTTGTGGCTTCTAACGCAACATTGGAGGCTAAAACAACGAGCCGACGCAGGCTTCTGTGGACTCTAGTGTTCTAGAGGCTGTGGTATTTTATATAATCTTTTGTAAACAAATTTACATAATTAATTCTAAATTATTTAAATTATCACATTAAAATATTTATTTACTGCGCGTAGTGTAGGCTACTAGACAGTTTGTCCAATAAATATCATATGATATAATATACATACGCCGATTGACATTACAATGGATGATTATAGCGATAGGTATAGTTAGGTATAGAACACTAATGTAATAAGTACGCGTGCATATGACCTCTTTTTTATAAATTTTGAAGAAAACTGTATTCCCAGTTCTACCCTACATTCTTCTTCTTCATTTAAGAGTAGCACTCCGGCTTGCTTTTTAATAGAAATAAGGGCGACAAACGAGCACGTTATTCACCTGACCTGGTAAGTGGATGCTTTATAAATCTTTTAATAACCCCGGAAGATATGGAGAGACTCCATACATTAAAACATTTTTTGTACTTAAAATACTGCATTTTTCGGGTCAAAATCAAACGACGCCTTGAAATATTATACTGTTTAAAATGTCTGAATAAACGTTTTTTGAGATAGCTTTTAATTTTTTCAATCTATCGACTCAAGACCTGACAAACATTTTTGCAATAAAAAATGCGTCGAATGATGCCAAGTAAATCAAAATCAATCGAGGCATTTAAAAGTTATAGCCATTTAAAAATTTCTAAATAATCGTTTGTTTTTTTTTTATAGGATAGGGTGACAAACGAGCACACATTCCACCTGATGGTAATTGGTTGCTGTGGCCCATAGACATCTACATCTATCCTCGACTACGAATCAAATGCAGATGCGTTGTCACCCGTGAGGACCAAGATGGAATGCCTCGCTTCCAGTAAAAAGGGTCTCCGGTTCTCTACACTCACCATACGAAATACAGCAGCATTAAGCTACTATTTCACGCTGGTATTCTGTGAGAGCGTGGTCCTTCCCCGGTCGAGCCGACCCATTCGTGCTACAACTATACTACTAATATAACTGTTTGATATAACTTTTGAATTCAACCGATTGTCGAGGGTTTCAAGCTCGAAAAAAGCGTGAATTTTCAGGGTTGGCCTACCGTTCAACCGCTTTTCAGATTTTTTGGGGTGGGCAGTTATCACAAAACACATAAAATTACCTGCTTTTAAAATTTACTGCTGGACAATCCTTGCAAGAATTTTTTTACTTATGTTAAGCCCCTTTACAGTATACTTCGATATTTCAAAGTCAGCCTTAATATCCTGATATATTGAAATGTAGAACTGTGATTAATAGAACGGCTTATGTGCGAATAGTCCGTGTTTATAATAATCAAGTATCTGGATTACGGTCTGTTGTGGGAACAAATTAAGAGCCTAATCTAATTAATATTAGGTCTTTACCTACGAAATTGTCGCTTTTATATGAAATAGATTAAACTAATGTTATTTCTATATTTGTAATTTCTATTAATCAAAATAATAATCCATACAATCGATGCTCGTTTGTCGACGCAGTAGCAGCTTATTGTTGCTCTTCTTGAAGAAATACGTTTTATTTTTCAAAAGCAAGGCAACAAATTTTTCAAAAGCATTTAGTACTGCCTCTCGGGTATTTAATTTTTGCCCTCAAAAATTTATCGAAACTGGAAAAAGTAGAAGTCGTAGACGCAAGATCTAGTGAGTACAGTGGATGACGAGATCTTTCAACCCTAGGTCTTGTAACTTGGATACTGTCTGTTGTGCAGTATGAGATCGCGCGTTGTCGTGCAGGAGCAGCGGGACGAGCGATTGAACAAATCAGGTTGGAGACGTGCGAGCTACTCCATCATTGTGTTCAGTTCTTTACAGTACACACCTTTTGATAAGAAGCTGTGATGAATCACACCGGCGCTAGGGCGCCAAACGGTGACCATTACTTTTCTAGAGGTAAGTTTTCGTTTAGGGTATTATTTAGGTGCTGAAACAGGATCCAATCAATCTGCTGAGCGCTTTCGATTGTCGGTTCAAAATTCCTTCCTTTGTGTGCCTGTTGGACACGTCTCGACGCGTACTTCGTGCTGGCGATCATTCAGTTCGAGGGCACCCATTTGTCTAGCTTTTTTACCTTGCCAATTTGACGCAAATGGACTAATAATAAAAAATAGTAAAAAATGTCAAAAGCTGCTGCTAATTCAGCCATAGATTGAGTATCATCAGCTTCCACAATGGCCTTTAATTCGTCATTATTTACCAAAGTTTTCGGACGACCACGGGGTTCATTTTCAGTTCGAAATTTCCAGAACGGAATTGGAAAACCAATAAAAGGTGGTGCATTTGGTAGTTGTAGTGTTCGCTCCGTAAACGTCGTTGATGTTGCGTGCCGCTTGTGCCGCGTTGCTGACACGACAGTACTCATATTCCATAATTACTCGAATTTCTAACTTATCCATGGTGAAAAAGATTCAAATAAGATGAACACATAACACTAATCAATAAAAAAATGACTAATTTTGAAAAATGAATTCCACGTTTGTATAACAAAATTAATTTGAAGTTAGAATTCTTAGCCAAACAAAAATTATTTTGATTTGAAATTGCCAGTAATGCAAAACTGCAATTTCATAAGTAAAGACCTATTGTATCACAAGAAAAATATTGTAAATTAGCTGTATGTTAATTGGTATTATCTCGTTAGTGCGAATATAATAATATATAATTCATAATTATGAAATACAGAATTCGTACCACAGAAATATAAATAATTTCGATATTTTGTACTTGTATTTTGTGAGGAGGCCTGTCTTCAGCAGCGGACTTTTATAAGATGTAATGAATATTGGATGTACATAAAAAAACATACGCGTCGAATAAAAAAACTTCTTGTATTAAACTCGGTTAAAAATAGAAAAATATTGTTAAATAGTGCATCAATCGATTATAATGATTAGAGCATTGCTTGTGTGTCGAAATGAGAAACATCATGTAAATTCTCGACAGTTTATGCATATCTAAATGTAACAATGTTGTGAAATTAGCCGCCACAAGAGGGCCCCGGCTTTATCTGTATCCATATTTTTAAGTAAATTACAAATAGGTACGGGGTGCCATCAGTTGCCGTTAGGGATGCCAGATGTGTTCAAAGAAAAAACCGGACAAGTTTTTATTTGTTTTCATTTCTTACAAAAAAAATGTAATTTAATACAAAAAAACAAACAAAAATAAAAAAGTGAACTTAAATGTACTTTTTTAATGTACTTTTTGTACTGGAAACTTACTAAACTACAGTCATTCTACTTTTTTATATATTTAGAACTAGACCCGACTGCTTTTAATAAAGTCTTATTGCCTGAGATGGCATCTTTAAATTCAGTGCAACTAACATTTTTATTAAAGAAAACGCATAATTCACTTTTTACAGTTTGTATGGCGAGACTATTTCTTTCATCGGTCCATACTTTTCCATGACACTGAAGATTCGTTCCACAGAAGCATTAGATATGGGAATACTACACACATACCGTACGATTTTCAATAAATTTGGCGCTGCTTCGTTGTTAAAAAATTTACCTACGAAACGCTAGTGCTGTTCGGTAAAAAAAATGAACGATTATTTTATTACCGCACAATTTATTGTCCGGTTTACCATGAATTTTGTGACCAGAGAAGCATAAAGAAAACTGGATTGTCCGGTCAAAAACCAAACATTTGGCGTCCCTAGTTGCCGTGCGTGTTATCGCGGCAAGGGGATCGCAAATACACTCGGTGAGTCTACACACTTCATAGCGATCCAAACTCGTCGCAGACTAAATTACATTTTTACTAAAATGAAATATGATGACAAAGTTCACTCGTTTAATTGGTGTCTGATCGACATCCTTGAAGACCAAAATTGATAACTACTATTAGGTCCTGTTACTACTAACCCTTATGTGGAATAAAGCGGTGCCTAACAGTAGATTGTTCGTAAGCTGACGATGATGATGATATATCCTTGAATATAGTATATTTTCAATTATAACTCAATTGCTAATAACGTAGTAAAAAAGTTGAAAAAAAAAAAGAATGGAATACATTTTTTTTATAAAAATATTAGAATATACCCGGTGTGTGCTACTGCGTTAAAAATACATTTTGTTTATTTGTTGGAAAAAATATTTGTTTATTTTTTATGTTTTTTAGTGATTTAGTTTTTTTTTGTTTTAGTGATCTAAAACGATCTTCGCATTATTGCTTTTTTAATGAAACCATTTTGGGGTACACCGGTTCGATCGTTTCAAAGTCTTTAACGGACATAGGTAGAAACATTTTTCGTGCTCTATACAGATATATTGTGACTTTGTTTTTCGTGCCACCTGAATTCCTCGAGGAATTTTGGCAAGATTTGGATTTTAACAAAGATGTATTTTATAAATAATGAACTTCAGAAGCGACCGCGGTGATCCTACGTACTGGGTAGTCAAATGGAATATGTGCTGCCGTTTCGTAATGCTCCACTTAGGACACCAACTACCAATCTCATTTATGCACTGCATTTAATGTACTAGTCCGGAATTAATAACATGGTGTCAAAAAATTTCGCTTTAAAATAAAGCTAGCTGAATAAGCATTAAATTAAATCTAAATTGTTTTAAACATCCTAACGCATCATACACATTACACACATTATAACGTACATAAATATATTTAAAAAAATGATATTTTTTACTCTGTGCTTTGTACAAAAAATTATTAAGGCAGTAGTGTGTACGTGCACGAGTCGGAAACGAATTTTTACGTCTAGCCTCCCCGACGTCGTATTTTCAAGCTTTCCTAGCCGACAGTTCTCCCTTCAGACGATGATAACTTCGTTAGTGAGTTTTTTGAACGTTCCTTAAAACGTGATAGTTTGATTTGATAGCGTTAATGACGTTACCATTTGAGTTTTCTTTGTTGTAATCTTTGAAATCCTTTTTATGGTTTTAATTTGTGAGCATGTTTTATTATTTCCTTTTATTATTGTTAAAGTGAAAATAACGTATGTTTAAATTCCTCTATATCAACCCGTGGATGTCGTAAGAAGATTATAGAAAGTACAAAAAAGACCCCATAGTCTCCGTTAGGTGGCGGTAATCTATATATCTATATAAGCTAATATAATCGTGAACGGGAAAAAGACTCCAAATTTGCGAAAAATCTTGCACTGCGATCGTCAAGCCACCTGTCAAGTGTGAGAATTAAGTCACAAGCAAATCTTACCTATGACGAGAGAGGCTCATGTACAGTACAGGAAATTCAAGGGACGATAAAGAAGAATAAAATATACGAACATTATCCGATTTATATATATATATATATATATATATATATATATATATATATATATATATATATATATATATAGCCTATAGGCTCTCTTGTCATAGGTAGGATTTGCTTGTGACTTAATTCTCACGCTTGACAGGAGGCTTGACGATCGCAGTGCAAGATGTGTCGCAACCTTGGAGTCGTTTCCCCGTTGACGGTTTAGCTATTTATTGCCCGGCGCAAAGCTTAAAAAAGATCACAACTACGAAAAAATTACATACGAGCGTGTTACTACCACTATATACATACGAGCGTATTACTACCACTTTATACATACGTTCATGTTACTACAACTATACACATACGAGCGTGTTATTATCACTATATACCAGGCGGTCCCATAATGAACTGGCCTGATATAGTTCAACGTGACATGTCGCTATATGTTGTGTTACATTAAATAGTACGTTTATCGTGCACTTAATATAAGAAACATGCATCGACATGAAATGCTTAGTCTTAGTTTAACAGGCATTTGAATAACGAGAGTCGCGTATTTTTTCAAAATGTCGAAAACTGAGTATCGAAGTGTCATAAAGTTTCTGTTTAAAGAAGGTTTATCCCCTGCCCAAATAAAAGAACGATTGGATGGCTTGTATAAGGAGTCTGCCCCCTCCTATAGCACAGTGAAAAATTGGGTGAAAGAGTTTCGCCTCGGGAGAGAAACCGTCGAAGACTTTGGCCACGACGGTCGACCTGTGGAAGTGCTCACTCCCGAAACGATTGCTCTTATCAAAGAGGAGGTTCTGAGTGACCGCCGTTTGAAGATTAGAGAAATTGCAGCAAGGCTTGGGCTCTCTAAGAGTACCGTTCATCGCGCGATCCATGAACATCTTCACATGAAAAAAGTGAGTGCAAGATGGGTACCGAAACTTCTTTCAGCGGTACAGAGACAGGAAAGAGTGCGCTGCGCTTCGGAGTTTTTGGATCTTTGTGGCGAAAATCCAAAGACTGAAATCGAGTGGCTAGTGACTGGTGATGAAACTATGATCTTGTATTATGATCCACAAAGCAAGCGCGAGTCAATGGAATGGCGTTATAAGGGTGAAAAGCCCCCTAGAAAGGCAAAGGTGCAACAATCGACTAAAAAACTGATGTGCACAATATTTTGGGATTTTCAAGGAATTTTGATGGTGGATTTTAAAGAACGTAATACAGTCGTGAACGGCGAATATTATGCTTCTTTAATATATAAATTACGAGACAAGATAAAGGAAAAACGAAGAGGCAAGCTGTCTAAAGGTGTCCTGTTGCTCCATGACAACGCCCCTGTTCATACCGCTGGTGTTTCGAAGGATGCAGTTCGTCAATGCGGGTTCACAGAAGTTCAACATCCACCTTACAGTCCAGACATGGCCCCGTCCGACTATTATTTATTTCCAAATTTAAAGCGGGACTTAAGAGGAAGAAAACTTTCAAGCGATGAAGAGTTGCAGGCGGCCGTCTTCAGTCATTTTGAGGATAAAAAATGTGATTATTTTTATAAAGGTTTAGAGATGTTGATTCACAGATGTCAGAAGTGTGTTAGTATTCATGGTGATTATATTGAAAAATAAAATCGGTTTCGTTTCATTTCCTTCATTGGTTCATAGTTAGGCCAATTCATTATGGGACCGCCTACGTACATATGGGCATGTTACTACAATTGTACACATACGAGCGTGTTACTACCACTATATACATACGAGCGTATTACTACCACTTTATACATACGTTCATGTTACTACAACTATACACATACGAGCGTGTTATTATCACTATATACATATGGGCATGTTACTACAATTGTACACATACGAGCGTGTTACTACCACTATATACATACGAGCGTATTACTACCACTTTATACATACGTTCATGTTACTACAACTATACACATACGAGCGTGTTATTATCACTATATACATATGGGCATGTTACTACAATTGTACACATACGAGCGTGTTACTACCACTATATACATACGAGCGTATTACTACCACTTTATACATACGTTCATGTTACTACAACTATACACATACGAGCGTGTTATTATCACTATATACATATGGGCATGTTACTACAATTGTACACATACGAGCGTGTTACTACCACTATATACATACGAGCGTATTACTACCACTTTATACATACGTTCATGTTACAACAACTATACACATACGAGCGTGTTATTATCACTATATACATATGGGCATGTTACTACAATTGTACACATACGAGCGTGTTACTACCACTATATACATACGAGCGTATTACTACCACTTTATACATACGTTCATGTTACTACAACTATACACATACGAGCGTGTTATTATCACTATATACATATGGGCATGTTACTACAATTGTACACATACGAGCGTGTTACTACCACTATATATATACGAGCGTATTACTACCACTTTATACATACGTTCATGTTACTACAACTATACACATACGAGCGTGTTATTATCACTATATACATATGGGCATGTTACTACAATTGTACACATACGAGCGTGTTACTACCACTATATACATACGAGCGTATTACTACCACTTTATACATACGTTCATGTTACTACAACTATACACATACGAGCGTGTTATTATCACTATATACATATGGGCATGTTACTACAATTGTACACATACGAGCGTGTTACTACCACTATATACATACGAGCGTATTACTACCACTTTATACATACGTTCATGTTACTACAACTATACACATACGAGCGTGTTATTATCACTATATACATATGGGCATGTTACTACAATTGTACACATACGAGCGTGTTACTACCACTATATACATACGAGCGTATTACTACCACTTTATACATACGTTCATGTTACTACAACTATACACATACGAGCGTGTTATTATCACTATATACATATGGGCATGTTACTATAATTGTACACATATGAGCGTGTTACTACCACTATATACGTACGAGCGTATTACTACCACTTTATACATACGTTCATGTTACTACAACTATACACATACGAGCGTGTTATTATCACTATATACATATGGGCATGTTACTACAATTGTACACATACGAGCGTGTTACTACCACTATATACATACGAGCGTATTACTACCACTTTATACATACGTTCATGTTACTACAACTATACACATACGAGCGTGTTATTATCACTATATACATATGGGCATGTTACTACAATTGTACACATATGAGCGTGTTACTACCACTATATACATACGAGCGTATTACTACCACTTTATACATACGTTCATGTTACTACAACTATACACATACGAGCGTGTTATTATCACTATATACATATGGGCATGTTACTACAATTGTACACATACGAGCGTGTTATTATCACTATATACATATGGGCATGTTACTACAATTGTACACATACGAGCGTGTTACTACCACTATATACATACGAGCGTATTACTACCACTTTATACATACGTTCATGTTACTACAACTATACACATACGAGCGTGTTATTATCACTATATACATATGGGCATGTTACTACAATTGTGCACATACGAGCGTGTTACTACCTCTATATATATACGAGCGTGTTACTATCACTATACACATATGAGCGTGTTACTACCACTATATACATACGAGCGTATTACTACCACTTTATACATACGTTCATGTTACTACAACTATACACATACGAGCGTGTTATTATCACTATATACATATGGGCATGTTACTACAATTGTACACATATGAGCGTGTTACTACCACTATATACATACGAGCGTATTACTACCACTTTATACATACGTTCATGTTACTACAACTATACACATACGAGCGTGTTATTATCACTATATACATATGGGCATGTTACTACAATTGTACACATACGAGCGTGTTACTACCTCTATATATATACGAGCGTGTTACTATCACTATACACATATGAGCGTGTTACTACCACTATATACATACGAGCGTATTACTACCACTTTATACATACGTTCATGTTACTACAACTATACACATACGAGCGTGTTATTATCACTATATACATATGGGCATGTTACTACAATTGTACACATACGAGCGTGTTACTACCTCTATATATATACGAGCGTGTTACTATCACTATACACATATGAGCGTGTTACTACCACTATATACATACGAGCGTATTACTACCACTTTATACATACGTTCATGTTACTACAACTATACACATACGAGCGTGTTATTATCACTATATACATATGGGCATGTTACTACAATTGTACACATAAGAGCGTGTTACTACCACTATATACATACGAGCGTATTACTACCACTTTATACATACGTTCATGTTACTACAACTATACACATACGAGCGTGTTATTATCACTATATACATATGGGCATGTTACTACAATTGTACACATACGAGCGTGTTACTACCACTATATACATACGAGCGTATTACTACCACTTTATACATACGTTCATGTTACTACAACTATACACATACGAGCGTGTTATTATCACTATATACATATGGGCATGTTACTACAATTGTACACATACGAGCGTGTTACTACCACTATATACATACGAGCGTATTACTACCACTTTATACATACGTTCATGTTACTACAACTATACACATACGAGCGTGTTATTATCACTATATACATATGGGCATGTTACTACAATTGTACACATACGAGCGTGTTACTACCTCTATATATATACGAGCGTGTTACTATCACTATACACATATGAGCGTGTTACTACCACTATATACATACGAGCGTATTACTACCACTTTATACATACGTTCATGTTACTACAACTATACACATACGAGCGTGTTATTATCACTATATAGGTTTAGGTTTAAAGAATTTATTCTCACAAAAAGATTACATAATCCACTTACATGAGAACAATAATATAAACTTAATCTAGGTAACGGTCACCGTATTCACAGTTCCATCGAACACTCTCCGAAATTACAAGTCAGTAGCTTTCAAGAATGTAGTTGTGCAATTGAGACTTGAACTTGTTAAAGGAATCTATATTTTTAATATGAGAAGGTAGGCTGTTATAAAAGTGTGCTCCCTCAAAGGTAATATTTTTTTTCCCTAATTTGGTACGTGTCTTTGGCAATACGAGCAAGCTAGGTCGACGAAGACTGCGTTTGGATATTTGTGACTTTTTGGTAAAGGACAAACTAGTTTGGATGTTTTTACTCATGATCTTCCTAATTAGAATGCAAGTGCTATATATATAAAGTTGTCGGATGTTCATTATTTTTGTGTCATCAAAAATTTTACGAGTCGATGTTAAGTATGGGTAGGAGAAAAGTATTTTTATTGCTTTATTTTGAGCTCTTTGTAGTTCCTGCAATTTCGTTTTGGCGGCACTGCCCCATATTTCTATTAAATATAATATATGAGATTTGATAAGTGAATTGTAAATATTGAAACGTAGTTTCCTAGGTATACATTGATTTATGTTACAGAGTGAACCCGTTAGCGACGATAATTTGCTTTTTATATATTCTATCTGTTTGTTCCATGTTAAATTACTATCCATTCTCAGACCAAGATATTTTTCACAAGTTTTTTGTTCGAGTGGAATGTTGTCAATTGTTAAAGGAGCATGCGGGGGAATTATTTTATTTTTCGACTTGTAGATAATATAGCATGTTTTTGAGATGTTGATTGTTAACAGGTTGGACTGAAACCATTCAAACAACATGTTAAGGTCTTCTTGAGCTTTTGAGATGATTTCGTCCATATTAGTACCGAAATAGAATAGGCATGTATCGTCCGCGTACAAAGTTAAATGGCCGTGTAGTCTTAAATCCGTTATATTGTTAACATAGATAAGGAAAAGAAGCGGTCCCAATATGGACCCTTGTGGGACACCATATGTAATGGGTTGGGTATTGCTTTGGTTATTACCTATTTTGACTATCTGTACTCTATTTGCTAGGTACGACTCAAACATTTTAAGGGCACTACCTTTGATACCAATGTGCTCTAACTTTTTTAAAAGTAACTGGTGACTTACGGTATCAAAGGCTTTTTTCAGGTCGATGTAAATGCCTAGAACATTCCTTTTCTTATCCAGGTTTTCTTTAATTTTTGTTGTTAAATCTACTATTGCCGCAGTTGTATTGCTTTTTGACCGAAAACCGTACTGACGTGGAGATATAAAGTTAAATGAATCCAGGTAACTTGATAATCGGTTATGTATTACTTTTTCTAGGATTTTCGACAATATTGGTAGTACAGAAATAGGACGATAGTTTCCTGGGTCAGTTGTATATAGTGTCATATACATATGGGCATGTTACTACAATTGTACACATACGAGCGTGTTACTACCTCTATATATATACGAGCGTGTTACTATCACTATACACATATGAGCGTGTTACTACCACTATATACATACGAGCGTATTGCTACCACTATAACAAAAACCCCATGGTTCCCGTTAAGTGCGTTATCAGAATCAATATTAAAACGTATAAAAATAACTTTTTTTTAAACTTGACCATTTAAAAATTTAATTTATTTTAAATACATTTTAATTGGCAAATTGTACGCGGTTTTATTACCTCAGCACTGTCTGTAAAGTAAAAGGATTTTCAAGGAACCTACTTTACCAATGAATAATCCAATCAGTTAGAGATAGTAAAACCACATACAATATGCAAATAAAAATTTATTTAAATTAATTTTTTAACGGTGGTGTTTCTGAAAAAAAAAAAATAGTTTCTGTAAGTTTGAATACTGATTCTGATAATGCACTTCACGGGGTTTTTGTTACATGTTGAATTTCATAAGCTCTGTTTACTTTATTTTCGCCTAGAAACTTACTTCTGTCAATCCAAAAGATTAAGCTTTAGCTCCAACTTTTACAACCTCATCCGTCACAAAGAGCTCTGAGATAGACGTAATCATTTGTTTGTATTTTCTTTTGTGTACGAAGTATCACGAGTCTCGTAACAAAAACATCTACAAAGTGTGGAGTTTGCAGACGACTTTCATCACTGTGTACAACAGATGTATTAATACATAGCATAATGTCGGTAGGGGTTTTCTACTCACCGCTTACAGGGCATAGATTAGGAATTGTTTCTCTAAGGAATATATGATATAGTTGGTTGGCTACAGGAACTTAAAATACTCAATTGAACTAGCTATAATCAACGGAACTAAACTCAATGAAGTGATAATAACCTATGTAAATAAAGATGTAGTAGCCTCATAATGGTAATCGGAGTGCAGAGCGGCCCTCATAGCCGTGTTCAGTGGCAATATTCGGGGGAGGCATATTATTCTGCAGTGGATTTATGATGAGTTGTAATAGTGATGACGTAGTGAATTTCCCATTAACGTTTTCATTCATTAATAATAAATTTAATAATAAATTTATTTATTGAATAATAAATTTATTTATTGAATAAAACCATATTGACTTTACATTACGTTTAAATTTATTGACGTTTTCATTCATTGTTTTCTTTTTTTTAAGTGAAGTGATTGATGAATTTACAGTCGGCCACATAGTTTTTTTTTAATAGAATAAGGGTGACAAACGAGCACACAGTGGATGCTGTGGCCTATATACATCTACATTTATCCTCAATTAAGGATCAAAACGCCGATTCGTTGACACCCCTGAGTACTAAGATGGAATGCACTCACCATACGAAACACAGCAGCATTAAACTGCTATTTTACGCTGGTATTCTGTGAGAGCGTGGTCCTTCCCCGGTAAAACAGTATATATTCGTGTTACAACCATAATATAGTTGCAGCGTGGCTCTACCACGTACAAGGTAAGTGGCTTATGCAGTCCATCGATACCTGCAGCCTACTTCAACCGACGTAAGGGCTTTACGTAGTGTAACTATAATAGTTGTAGCACGAATGGGTCAGCTCGACCGGGGAGGGAACACACCCTTACAGAACACCAGCGTAAAATAGCAGCTCAATGTTGCTGTGTTTCGTATGGTGAGTGTAGAGAACCGGAGCCCCTTTTTACTCGGAACGAGGTATTATATCTTAGTTCTCAGGAGTGACAACGCATCTGCATTATGGTTCTTAGTCAAGGATAGATGTAGATGTCCATGGGTCTGAGCAACCACTTGCTATTAGGTGGACTGTGTGCTCGTTTGTCACCCTATCCTTTAAAAAAGGATGTTTAATAGAATCAGGCATAACTTTGCGGAAATCGATGGCTACAGACACGTTCTTATATAAGAGGAATAATAATAATAATGTCCTCCAGACCGAATTTCCGCCACGGCAGCCTACCTGAACGGAGGCTAGCCATCGGCGCAGGACTGGATTATAGTGCCCAAGTGTACGCGCAAGCACAGGTGCACTCTTTATTCCCTCACTCTCATAATCCGATGGGACGATAAACCGACACGACCGGAGAGAGATCAGGCGCAGGACCAACGGCTTTAGGTGCTTTCCGAGGCACGGGGGTGAGACACCGCCAACTTCATGACTCCGGGCAACTGCTGAGAATTTCTTGAATGAAAAACTTAATAATTAGTTTTTTTGGCTCAACCCGGGATTCGAACCCTCATGATCAGCAGTTGTACTACTACAACCACTAGATCCACGAGGCAGTCAAGAGTTCAGAGGAATAATATAGAATGCCTCACAGTCAGTAAAATTGTACTAGTCTTCAGACCGGAAGTCGGCAATGCTAGGACATACTCAGACGGTTTCCTATGCAAAAAAGGACACTATAAAAATAAAATATAATATATATGCATGTATATACTTCTATTACAACAATATTTACTCAACACAAAGTAATTTTCCTCATAATAATTCCTTTGGTGGCGTTAAACTTAAAAGTCTTTGAAAAACATTTCTCAATTTCTCCGAATCGCCGTTTTCCTTTATAAAGCAAAGAAATGAAATCAAATGCGACCGCTTTTCTCGATCGGGTGTGTTTGCTTGTTTTGTTCTGTTTACCCTGAGGCAAACCAACTGCCGTTGGCATAAAACGATCCACAGACTGTATGTTCTTAAATGAAAGCACACCGGGTGGTCTTTATCATTTTAATGTAAACAAAACACTCAAACACAAAACAATATAATGCTAAAATGAAGAATAAACAGTTCCCATGCGTGTTCCGATTCAGAATGTTATAAAACTTAGTCGGAAATCTTTAACAGAATAAAATTTATTAAGTACACAGGTAATTTCTTGACTTCGTGTGTTTTTTTATAAGTAAACAAAGAAAAACCGTAAAAGTAAAGTTTTATTACCATGTTCCATTTATGAATAATTTATTTTATTACGAGTATATTAAATATAAGTTATCAAAATAATATATATTCTGTAGATATAGTTTGAATGCCTTGTTAGTTATAAGCGCGACTGCTCGTCATGTGCTCCCAGGTTCGAATCTACTATTCGATACTACTATAAACTTTTCCTGCGTAGATAGCTAGTCTATTATCTAGTAATCGCTAAAGAGAGGGTTATGCTCGGAGTTCCTCTACGTGACAGAATTCGTAATGTATATCCGCAGTAGAACCTGAGTAACCGACAACTGTCTGTATACAATTAAATCTGTTATACGCAACACATGAACACATTTCTTGGGAATATTTAAGATGAAAAATATCATCATATATATATATATATATATATATATATATATATATATATATATATATTCCTAATTAAAAAAGTTGCATTGATATTAAATGTAATAATTTCGGTGCCCGACAGCAGCCTTGACTATAATGAGGACATCGACGACGTTTACTGCCACCAGAGCGGCGTCAGTCGCAATCAAAAAGATCAAAAAAATTGTTAAAAATGTGCGAAAAATTATGGATCAAACCACGTAGGCATTGTTCTACTCTAGAAACTGATAAACTTTTATTTAAAACTAAATTATCAAATATATGATATTGATGACATATAAAATTAGCACATTCAGTTTTGTATAGAATACTAGCGATCCGGTGATTTCTGGATCTCGATAAAAGTGCCAACTACCGGGACCAACTGAGTTTTTAAGCCAGGCAGGGACTCAGACGCACACAAAAAATTCTTCAAAATCGTTCGAACCGTTTTTTAAGTTTTAGCAAGCTTAATGAACAGCAATTGATTTTATACAGTGATTTACAAAGCTTTCAAAATTAATCTTAAACTTTTTAACCACTCAAACGATGTTGAAAATGATTCGAATCCATGACTCTTTTATTTTCAATCACTATCATTAATCAATAAGCTAGTGGCACTGCAGTTCATATTTGTGGTCATTTTGTTGCAATGTAATTTAAAGTACAAATATTAACAATAAAACGAATTTCTTTAATCACTGTAATAGATAACTGATACTTTAAGGCGGTCGACAGATACGAGTTTCGGATACTTCGCTTCGCTTTGAAGTGGTTCACAATGTTGAGCAATCAAAAGATTGCACTTTATAGGCGTCAGATCAAATAAATCACGAACTTAATGAGTTTCTGATAAACAATTGTAGCTGCAGAGAACATTTGGTTATTTTACAAATTCTCAAAGTGTAATGGCCTACAGTAAGTCTGTTTGCTGTTTTGCGGTAAGTCAAAATATATGTATAGACGATTGTTGAGAAACTGCTTCATGTATTTACATAGCGGTACCCCGATGTCATGAGAGTGTGGTAATAGACTTCTAAAATATGCATATAAATATTTTAGTCGGCCGTAAAACTCGCATTTGCATATACCGTAAAGCGTAGGCAGCTATTGTATTTTTATGCTACTATTTTATAGGGCGACAACATGCAGAATAAATGGTGCTCAATACACTCAAACGCTTTTAACAAATCTAAATATTTCAATGATATAATTGATCGTCATTTCAATACATCAAGAATTTCGTTCGTGTGATTTTAATCGCTGCGTCCGCAATGAAAGGTGAGATTATGGCACCAGGGGTCTGTCGGAACGTTAAAGAGTTTGACGTCCCGCTGCGAGCGTGAAGCAAAAACTTGCGAGGCAGGTAATGTCATTAGCTAATTTATTATGTATCGACGTAATAATTTATTTAAAAATAAAGCAGTTTAAAAATAAAGGTTAATTCTTTATTTATTAAAATGCTTTTATGGAATATTAACATAATCCATTAATTCTTTAATACAACCTATTAAAAGTACACTGACTAACATAGGCCTTTGTTTAACATAGGCATTTTCCTTGTTGTTATTAGGCAGATGCTGCTGCCAGTCTCCCAGTTTTTCATTTTATAGCCTGTTAGGACACTCACGGGACGATATGGGGTAGTTGATATTCTTACATCGCCACAACACGATACTTTGTATTTTTTTACAGGAGAGCGGTAAACGAGCATACGGCTCGCCTGATGGTAAGTGATTACCGCCGCCCATGAGCAAGTTAAACACCAAGAGAATTGCAGATGCTTTGTCAGCCTTTTAAAAAGGAGTAGGCTCTTTTCTTGAAGGTCCCTAAGTCGTATCGGTTCGAAAAAAATTCCGGTGGTAGATGATTCCACAAGGAAGGTGTGCGAAAAAGAAAACTTCTTTTTAATCGCACAGTAGTGGACCGTCAGTCATCCAGACGGTATAGATGGTATCGCGAGTTTTATCGCGATGTGCGATGGTGAAATTGTGCGGCTGGAATTAGCCCGAACAATTCCTCAGAGCACTCCCCGTGGTAGATGCGAAAAATACGCAAATAGATGCAACATCTCTTCGCAGTGCCAGTGAGTCAAGCCGATCGGAAAGAGCTCGGTCACTGACGATTCGAACTGCTCTGTGCTGGATACGATCAAATGGAAGGTGCTGGCTGTAATAAATTTAGATTTTATTTGGTTCCGTTAGATTTAAATACGTCTCTGTAACACACGACAAAACTGAATATTATGCAAACAGTAGTTTTTAAAATACATTAGTAAGGATACTGTTTACAAATTAATGAGGAACACATAAAAAAATTTTGATATCACAATATGTCATGGCGATTTAAATTAAAGTGCGTCAATTTTTGGCTGGCGAGTAACGTATGATTATCATAATCAGCCTTTAAACTCTACAATGCATATATGGTGAAACCCCGCTAATGGCGAATGGATCAGCGCGACCAGGTAATAACGCTTTTACAAAATATCAGTGTAAAACAGTGTTCAAGACTGAAAAAATTAGTTTTAACCAGAATCAGCTCAACAATAAGGCTTAGCACTTCGCTACATATTGCGTCGCCAGACCATATATGGTAGCAATACTCCATGTAGTACCAGATTCGTGGATTGACATTTGCAATACCGTTAGAATCAATTCGCGTTAAATTCTGAGCGTGGGTTTTCATTATGACAGTTGTATTTTTTATTAAGTTGCAACCGAACGTATCCAGATTTCATTTTATTGAGACCACTGAATGTGAGACGTATACAACAAATGGTCTGTAGGTTAAAAACATTAAGAAGCACCGAAATCTACATAATATGAAAATATTTATTTATGAAAATACGAAAGGTGTAGCCTCCATATATAAAATATTTTATGATATTCAACATACGGTACACACAGGGCCATTAACGTTTTGGCTATATCTGTGGCGTTTATGTCCTCGGAGCTTCTGTCAACCGTGACAAATGAGGAGGATAACGGGCCCCGTGTTTATTTATACATTCCTATCTTTATCTTTTAGAATCCGTAAGCTTCTTAATAGTTTTTGTATGATCTCTTTCTTTTTGCGTATTAAGATTAATTCGTGATATTTTTTTTGAATAATGGTGCCAGCACGCAGCCCACTTGATGGTATGTGCATGCCGTGACCCACAGATATCTGTATCTATCGGGTTCTCCACATTCACTATACAGAAATGGACATCCTGGATCTTTCACGTTCTGGTTACACCTGGCGTGAACGTGATCACTACACCGCCATCTATCGAACGCCATAAGTCATCAGTAATAATCTTACTTGCATTTCCCACAGTCAACACCCATCACGGGATGAGAATGAGATGATGAATTCTCTCACGCGAGAGAATCTCTCTCCACATTCAATATACAAAACAAAACAGTAATAAGATGCTGTTTTACGCTGGTATACTGTGAGAGCGTGGTCCTTCATAGTGTAGCTGACCCATTCGTGCTACCACAGTAAGCTGCAGTACGCTACCACTTATAAAATTAAAAAATGATCAATTAAATTCATCACCTCATTTTATCCTGTTAGTGTCGTTAGAGACGAAGTTTGTAATATGTGAAAAGATCACATATTTCATACAAAGTCCTTCTTATGAAAATAAATTCTTCAGATTTTCGCAAAAATTACGTAAAACTTAAAATAGAAAATGCAAGTAACTGAACAAATTTCCTCTCCATTCGACAGAGCATCGTCGTAATATCAATAATTCATCCAGAAACTAAAAAAGCACTGCCGTCGAAGTTAATTAAAATGTCCCGGAAAGGACGGCCATTACCGGGGATGAAAAAGCGATTTCCCCAAGAGTGGGTTTTAAAGGAATCGACAAGGTCTCGAGTTCATTTTAGTGAATAAAAGGGGCCATCTCTCTCTAGCTTATAGACTTAAGAATGATTTCCGTTTATGGATTTCTACAGACGCTCATTAAATAACTTTTTAAGTTATTAATTATAACTTGTCTGCTGTTAATTTAAAAAAAATTATGAGCATTTATGTGTTATTGCTTCTTTCTCTTCTATTCACACTTGTGATTGCATATTAGTTTTTACTAACTAATTTAATGTTTAACTAATTTTTATTAATTAATTAAATATGAACAAGGAAACCCATAGGCTGGTGTTTTTCTAACTTTTGGATTCTATTATTTACAAACTAGAAAAATATTTCTAACAGAGTAGCTACGAGAGCTGACCACTAAGCCATGCTCTACTACATATATCTACTTTTAATTTTTAAATTTTCCATTTGTCTAATTCTCACTACGATATGACCACACCATATAGATGTCGAATACTATCACAGGTTTTTCTTGTTTAATTTATGGTTTCTACTATCATAGCATTCAATTTCGCAGGTTGTAGCTCTGGAAGTACCTCTCTATTACGAACGAAAATACGTTTATTATGTTATATAATATCAGAAAAACGAGACCATTTGCCATGCATTTATAAAACCCTAAATTCTAAAGCTATTTTATTTAAAAAAACATTCTGTCCACTAAAATACGTAGTATTCAATCTTCCAGCTTATCTAAACGTCATCGCATTAGACAAACACGTGAAGGCGTAAATGAATGCCTTTGTATTTGCGCGTACACTTTACCATTACTTCATTGAATATTTTCAGAATAGATCCGAAACTTACTAAAGTGGAAATAATTTATTCGAGTTGTGTAATTTTAATTTACGATTAATAATTTCGGGTTATTAAAAATGAAATAATAATATTTACGTTACTACTGGCTATGTGAAGGTATCTCTCTCTTTTTCTCTTCAACGGTACTTTAATAGTTTACAGATAGTTATCTCTCTCACCATTGTAGAAAAAATTTACCATAATCGCCACGCTTGGTAGTTGGATTGACAGTGGCAGTACAAAATTTGCGAAACATTGATCCTTGATCCTGCACCACGTCGTTGATCCAAGTATTTAACATGTTATCTTATACAGTTAATGTGGTTTTAATAAACTGATGATATATTATTAGTATCATACTCGTAAATATCATCAGTACGTTAGCAGTCTAATGTCGGGAAACTTATAACTGCCAAATTAATTATAAATATATTTCTTGTTCTCAAATTAATGTCCTCCAGACCAAATTTCGGTAGCGGCTAGTCTCAAAAACCGTTTGCACTGGTCAGGAACATAGTACTCGAATGTATGCGTAGGCACAGGTGCACTCTCTATTCCTTCACTTTCATAGTCTGACGAGACGGCAATCTGACACGACCGAAGAAAGATCAGGCGCAGTACCAACGGCTTTACGTGCCTTCCGAAGCAAAGAGACGATACATCATATTCCTGACTTCGGGTTGCTACTAAGAATATAATAGAATATAATCATTTACATTTAACATAGACTATACGAATATTCGTTGAAAGTGTGTAAAATTTTCTTGACGGAAAAACTCAATAACTTGTTTTTGTTTTTGTTTCGATCCGGGGTTTGAACTTAGGATATCATGAGCAGCAGATGCGTTAGCGAATACTAAACCAACAAGGCAGTAAAATTCTTATATTAACGCAAAGGCGTCCCTAATCTACAAGGGACTAAGAGCGGAAGTTTCGTTCATTAATGCAAAATAACGGCCGTATAGGCCTCAGGGATTTGGAAATTGGGGAATAAGGACAGGACGTCACCCTTGCACTAATGGGAGTTGTCGCCAGTTTAATTGGGTGACCTCCACCCGATTAACGTCTACTATACATACTGCAAGCGCCAGTATTAGTAAATATGTGTGTCTATTTCGAAATTCAATTGTACTTAACAAGCACATTAGTTGAGGCGACAATTGGTTGTTTCCGTACTTGGTATCCTTTAATCTAAAGCTATCAACGACTGCTTAGATAACAGTCTTTTACTGTTAAGGCGGCACCTAGCTCGTATCGTACTAGATGACTGGATATAATGTGGTTCGTTCCCTCTCACTACACATTCTTCGATCCCATTGTACGTCTTGCGCTTTAATTCTGCTATTTTGGAAGTAGAAGCATTTAAATGTAGTTAAAGTAAAGGTGCAGCATATGTACGTTCCACTTATGGGTGCAGACCTCCTCATAAGGGTCATGGAAGGGTCAAGGATAGAAGGTAAAAGGATCATGGAGCGTCACACTGCTGCAGTACTTGTTGGCAGTCTTCATAAGCTGTGTTCAAAATATTTTATTCTAGGACAACACATAGGTGTCCTCACGATGTTTTTCTTTACCGCCGCACACCCGAAATTCAGCACTTCATATTGATTTTCAATATATCATTTGCGTGAAATTTATAGGGAACGCTTAATACCAAGTTAGCACGGCTGTCTAGTTATATTATCTACATTTCTATAAAAACTTGAAAAAACGCCGTTATAAGGTCTAAAATTGCGTAGCGCCCGCGACGATTAAAAGCGCTTGGAAATTGTCAGAATCTTAAAATATTTTTTAAAAAATTATTGTAAAACAATCAAAATAATGAACAATTACATTATGAATATTGATGTTATGAATATATTTGAGTGATTCCTAAGCATATAGATTAGGTAATTTCGTTGTAATTTCAACTGTAGTGATTTTTAGAGGTGTTTTCGCAAATAATTATGATCGAGTCAAAATTATACAATCGTGTTTTTCAACAATTAAATTCAAGATAAAGACATGAATTTACGTATATCGAAATTCCACTTCCGTTAGTGGTGTTATGGTCCTATACGATTTGATGAAAGGAGGTGCATTTTTTCACGGTGTCGCCATAATGTACTTTTGTGGTAGCTTAAAACGAAGAATGCTAAAGATAGGAAATTGCCTCTGAAAACTAAAAAGAAAAGTTTCACTCAAAAGATTGGAACGCACTAATATCGGAGTGTACCTCCTTGACGGTAGAAGGAGTTAAAAATTGACTACACTGACTTCCTCCTCCTGATATCATAGGCCCACTCCTTGATTTGTACACAAATTTTTACTAAATTATTAGATATTATTTACAAATTATAATATTTAGAATAAAGAAAAACATAACATAAACATAAACACTCACGCCTGTCACCCAGAGGGGTAGGCAGAGACTACAGACTTCCATTTGGCACGATCCTGACACACCTCTCTTGCCTCCTTCACATCCATACACCTACGCATACATGCTCGTCGGTTAAGGGTACTCCTAATTTGGCCCGTTTAATAAAGAAAAAGATTTTTTTATAGGATAAATGTGACAAACGAGCACACAGTCCACCTGATGGTAAGTGTAATCTACATTTAACTTCGCTTAAGAATCAAATGCAGATGCGTTGTCACCCTTGCGGATAAAAATGGAATGCCTCGATTCCAGTAAAAAGGGTCTCCGGATCTCTACACTCACCATACGAAACACAGCAGCATTAAGCTGCTATTTGACGCTGGTATTTTGTGAGAGCGTGGTCCTTCCCCGGTCGAGCCAAATCATTCATGCTACAAGCATAATATAGCTGTAGTGTGGCTCTAAAGATAATAATAAATCTGAGAGTTTCACACACACTCACACATACATCACGTGAAAATGGCAAAGTCAATTGCAATATAAAAATATATGTCTCTGTATCTCCAACACAGTCGATGGTGTTCAATTATTCGGTAAATTAAACTCTGTTTAAAAATCCTCTAAGTTCTCCTGCCTTTAACAGGCTATTTCCTTAATTTTAATTTCTAAATGAAATAAATACAACTCGAGCTAATTCGCGGGCATTGGCTAGTAGTCAACAAAACTAAAACAAATTATTACAGGATTGTATTGGAGAAATCGTCACCATTTTATTTAATATGTATATATAGTATGTATACACATGTATACGGTACAGCTCGTTAACTGAAACTCTAGTTCTGATCGACTGGAGACGAAATACTTTGTATACAGCAAACACTCGCACTTAATATAATCTTTACCTTTGAGAAATACCTAGTGTCTTATTTAGTCTGAGAAAAACCCCACGACAACAGTGCAATTCTTAATTAAAAAAGAAAGCTGTGGCCTGATTTGACTGAGCACTGATGTGGCTGAGCACTGAGTGTATGTCTGAAGTACGCAGCGGAAGTGTAGGCGTCTACATGTACGGTTTTCTGTTACTAATGAGGATGTATCTTGATGTAAACATTCAACGACAAAAGAGGCACATTTTACAATCGGCATATACCTAGGAAACTTAACAAGTAATGCGATTCAATAGATTTTATTCTGAGCGATGTTTTATACCAAAATGTTTGTTGTAACGATGTCTTATATCAACTACGAATTTCGTAATGATTTGCCGTAATAGTAGTAAACGAGAAATAATCACTTCATTTTGTTTCGTAAGTGTCAGTGAGCATTATGCTCACACATACTATGTCAGATGGCGGGAACTCCTTCAAAAATTATCGGTTTTATGACAGCTGGGTACAATAGGATGCAATATCCGATCTAATGCAAAAATACTGTGGTTGCCTGTCCTTCCGCCAAATGTATCACTAAAGTTTTCTCAAATTACGTAACAGAGGAAAAGTTTTAGTCTAATATCGAAATGTTATTTCAATTGTAATGCTGCTGTTCACGAAGTTGTACTTTATATGTAATATCTGAGTAGAATGTAACTGCTTTTAGGTAAGCTGCAAACTCTCGAATTAACTTCGATTGGGATTGTCAGTAACTAAACCAAGCCTCGCGGTCCCGTGTCATAATAGGCAACGAAGGGATACAACCAGGTGATCGACATCAGCGTCTTCCTAATTACAATTAAAAAAATGCGGTTGCCAACCCGCCTGCCAAGCGTGGCAGCTATGGCAAATATCTCCCCTATGAGGAAATCTATGGGGGAGACTTATGTTCAACAGTGTTCTTTTGAAAGGCTAACTAACGGTAACTGACTAAATAAACATACTAGTATTTTTGTTCTTTTGGCTGTATTTGCAATGTAGAGAATACATGGTAGTTTATTTGCTGTCATACCCAGGTATTTAATGTTTGTTACTCCTCTATGTGGTGCAGTTACATCTAGATTGAACCTGGGACTTGTTACAAGATTTAAAATATATGTTACACTGAAATTCGATTTGAGATTTGGTGCTAATTGTTTTCATATACCAGATTATCGTTGCAAATGTGATTTAGTTTCATAGTCTTGAATATTTTGTAACATTGTTTAAAATTTAAATGGAACTTTTAACGTTAAGGAAAAATGATAGAGTAATTTTATTACTGACATTAACTGTAAAAAAATAGCTTGATTGATAATGATTTCTTATATTTATACGAACACTACACACGATAAAAAACTACTTTTACGGATTTTATCGCGTTTAATTTATTTGATTTTTAATTCCCCGGGTTTCGGGTTTACCACCCGCTCTGACCACTGGTGCTGGAAGCACCAGAAACGTCGGGAATTAAAATTAAATAAATTAAACGCGATAAGATCCGTAAAAGTAGTTTTTAATCTACTGATTATACAAGATACCAACTACAAGCTATTGCTTGATTGATTAAATTGAAAGCATTAATAGAGGGGAAAAAATAAAAATAAATATTTTACGCACTTTGATAATGCAATAAATATTTCCTTTTTTACATTTACATCTTCAGAATTACAATGCCAACGTTAGGATCCAAAACAAAATTATAAGAGTTCCTTAATAACATGAAAACCATAAAATAATGTAACAAATAAAGATGTTCTTAACATCATATGTAAAATAATTTATTTAAGCTTCTTTTAGGGAATTAATAATATAATTAATATTAATATAATAAGGCGCAATATTATTTAAGAAAATTGATGTTTGAGAAAATTGTTATAGATCGAAATAAACTGTTTGAAGCGAACAACAACAAAATATACGTCAGAACACTATAAAAATATGCTTGTAAATAAGATAATATGAATATGACAGTCAAAACAATACGTTCTCTATTACGGGGTCATCGTGTTATCTCTGAGAACTTTCATTGAACTCATCCGGTCGCCACATGTTCAGTCCCCTAGCGACAGCTATTATATCATCTCCTTTAATTGGTCTTAGAACGAGAACAGTGAAACGATTATTTCCTAATTTATTTCAATTATAACATATTGCCACCAATCCACAAAGAAAAAGAATTTAAATATCAAGCGTACTTTCGAGCGTACTATGAGCTTGCATTGCAATTGTTTGGTACTTGAATGGTTTTGTAATTATTGACGCGTAAATATTATAGAGTGACGGGTGGATGCAGGTCGCTCAGGACCGTGCTTTGTGGCGTTTCTTGGGGGAGGGCTATGTTCATCAGTGGATTTGTAAAGGGCTGTAATGATGATGACGATGATTGACGAGTGACGTTTCGCAAAATCTGTAAAAATTAATATTCTAATTATCTACTAGAATATTTGCCATAGTACTTTTTTTGTGAGGTGTTAAAATATGTTACTGCATCTCTTCTTTAATTTAATTATGTCACCTCTTATTACGATATCCACGGGAAAATATAGGATAGTGGAATCTGTAACACCAGCACTATACGGCAATGTTACATCTTATTTATCGAAGGTTACCTCCTTGTTAAGATTGTACTATTGTATTATTGTGTCTACGGGCTATTAAGGCATGCCACTCAATTATTATAAAATAAAAATATGAGAGAATCTACAAAATAACGACGTTAAGATAATTTTTTGCCATTTTCAGTGCTTACACCATCCATTTTGATAGGAGGGCTGAAGTGTTCAGCGTTAATTTGTCATCGTTATAATTCAGCTTGCCATCTCCCCTTTTAAACTTTGGATAGACCCACATAGAAGTCCACGAGCTTGATTGTGAATGTGGTCACTTTTACTTGGAGCAATTAAAATCATTTATAAAAATAATATACGGTACATGAAACACCGACAACTCCTCGCAAAAGTATAAAAGTGCCTGGCCTCTTTTTAATTTGGTTGCTGCAAGGCATCAAATAATTTTTTAATGTAACGTAAATTCTCACCCAAATGTTACCATAAAAGTGGATTGGGCCACAGCATCCACTTACCATCAGATAGACTGTGTGCTCGTTTGTCAACCTTATACTTATTATAACTAATAATACCATTTTTTCTCAGTAATGTAGAGAAACTTTTTTATATAGTATAAATAAAAAAGTTCCTTTAATTTACTGAGAAAAAATTGTGTTATTTTTTGGGTGAAGTGGAGAAACCAAATCCAGATTTATACACATCTGACATTTTTTCATTTTTGTTGTCTTACAGCCACCCTAAGCGTAAGTAATGTACTAGGTAAATATTTAAATTCTCTAAAGAATAGCTGTAATCCCACTCACAATTTATTAGGAAGACTTATTCACCGAGTTTTCTTGCGGTGAAAACTCGGTTAAATCGTATCCGCACGCTCGTATTTTATAACAACACGTTATTGTTTTCTTCTTGTTTTGCTTTGTGGTTAAAACGGTTATAAATTTTGGTGATTTGGGCCTACAGTTTCTTCCAACATTTACACATATAAATTTTCGTTTTTCAGTACTGTGAAAATTTCAATACCTACTTTTTTCGAACAAAAGAAGTATAAGACTATTGATAATAAAAAAGCAATATTTTTTCTACAAATTCCAACTGCAGATGCATCCTGCTAATGAGGACCTACTCACCGCAGTACTAGATGTCCAGTAACATGCACGCATCCGGAGTAAGCTCAACAAACCTAAACCAAATTTCACAAGGGTCCAACAAATTGGGTTTCCCTTTGTTCACCGCGGGTGCAAGTCACAGCTTGTAACTCCCCACCTCTCACTTTCGGTACGACAAAGCAAGAACCCGTTTAGCCTAGGATTTTACACAATCGGTAATTTAATTTAACAAAACATTGGTGATTCGCTAATAAAAATAGTGCCGATCGTATATTATATTCAGACCAAAAAAGCATCAAAAAAGCTTATTGCCACACTGTTATACAAAAACTTTTAAAATTAGTGTTCAATCAGAAAAATATTTTTACTTCCTAATTTATGTTATATGTTGTTGCCCTTTTTATTTGTTTATAGCTAGCGATCCGCTCTGGCTTCGCTTGAATAAGGTCGATTAATGTCATTTTCAGATAAAATATAGTCTAGATCCTGGCATTGCTCTTTATCTCGATCCTAAAGTTTCATCACAATCAGTTCAGCATTAATTTAATTCCTTCCTCTCCCTGCCACTATCGGACAACCAGACGTTCGGCCAGACTCCACACTTTCGATGTTGACTTACCGCGCATTCGAACCAAATGGTTTGCTACGTCGTTCGTCATGCGTACAGCAGAGTAGAATAAGTTGCCAGCTTCTGTTTTTCCATCCGATCAAAATGTGGGTGTCTTCAAGGCAAGAGTGAATAGGTTTTTGTTAAGTCAGTGCGCTTTACCATCTGAAGCTACATCACCACTAGCCATCAGCTAAGCGCTGGCTTAAAACAATAAAAAAAGCCATTTCGAAAATTAGTGGAAACAGACACACAGACAAAAATAAAATATGGTTATTTATGTTATAATATCATGCAAATAATCCTTACTTATTCCAGACACTACAATTTTATTTACATATATAGATAATTATCATGTCAACCATTTTCACTCACGCGGCTAGTCTCAACTTAGACTAGAAATATATGCAGGACAGGATTATAATGCACGAATGTGTGCGCACAGGTGCGCCATCCATTCCCGCACTATCATAATCCAATCCCACACTCTCATAAACCAACACGACCGGAGGGAGATCAGGCGCTAACGTAAGGTTTCACGAGCACTTTCCGAAGCACGGCACGGGGGTGAAACGGGGGTTGCGACTGAGAATTTTTTTGATATAAAACCAAACAAAAGATTTGACCACATGATCAGTCTAGCTTACGACAGTGAGGCAGTCAATATTTATTTATATATCTATTATATATTTGGAAAAAAATAGGAGTAGAAGCCCATGGCACTCATATTTTACAAAATAAATATGAACAAAAATTTTGAATTAAATAATTAAATTAATTAAAATCTATCGAAATTCAAATAAAATCCACCATAGCCTGTGACCCTGCAAAGTGGCAAGGTCAAAGATGCCTACAAAATTTATTGTTTTATTGCCGTTCGTAAATTATGTATAAGATTGAAATTTCGATAGATTTTAATTAATTTATTTATTTTATGTCAGATCAATCAAAAGTGAAATTTAGACGATTAATTATAATAAGGAACTTAACTAAAATAATAATTAAAATTATAATATTTACGATTAAAACTAATTATATGCAATATAAAAGAAGAAACTATAATATAGAAAATCTAAAACTAAAAATTTAAATCGTTTCTTCGATTCGAAATCGAACTTAATTAAAATTAATACAAATTTTTTTAATTAAATAAAAAATTAACACAATTTTTTTATTTAATTAAAAAAATTGTGTTAATTTTTTGGAAAATATCAGTGCCATATGCTTTCACTCCGTTCACATGTTACATACACCCTGAAATATATTGAACACATATTGAAATTCTTAGACACGACCCGGAGTCAGGCAATTGACGATATTTCACCCCCGTGCCGTGCTTCGGAAAGCTCGTGAAACCGTAGGTTAGCGACTGATCTTTCTCCATTCGTGTCGGTTTATGAGAGTGTGAGATTGGATTATGATAGTGTGGGAATAGAGTGCGCGCGCGTTGTTCGGGTACGTAATGTTTAATAATAATTTAAGGTTTATATAAAAAACGGTTTAATAAAGAAGTTAAAAATATAAGATTAAAATAATTTTTTTTACAGAAGAGGGGGTAAACGAGCATACGGTTCACCTGATGTTAAGTGACTACCACAGCCCATGACTGACCACGACACCAGAGGAAATGCAGGTGCGTTGTCGGCCCTTTAGAAAGACCTAAGCTCTTTTTTTGAAGGTCCCTAGGTCGTAACGGTCCGAAAAAATCGCCGATGGTAAATTATTCCACAGAGAGGTCGTACGCGGAAGAAAACTGCTAGTGAAACGTACAGTGGTGGACCGCTAAGCATCCAGATGGTGTGGATGATAAAAAAATATGTAAAATAATGTTAAATTTTAATGTTATATGTTATGTTGATGAGTTCGCATTCGTTGCGGTTAAGGTGATTACGTGAACTAACACAATTTTTATGATTATCAAACTATAGCGATTGCTTCTCGTTAAGTTTTTACGCCAGCAGAAATGTACAGTTGGAACGTACAGGTGTTGTAAATTCCGAAACGAGTAATAGATTGATCTATGATGCACCCTTGTTATAAAATGTACAAGTACAGTCATAACCCTTTTATTACAATCGTTACTATCTTAATACCTTAGCTTAAGTATCGCGTTGAAGAAGATTTTCTTGCATTTTATTAGCCTTATTAAATACTAAACGTTACACGCCTCGTCTACTGAGAAGTTCATACTTTGGTATTTATAATAGCTGTAAAGAGTAGCTAGTGTGTTTCATTAAACTAGTTTTATAAAAACATAAAGTTGTTACTATCTTGCAAAATATATAAGGACTTCGATACATGCGTTAAACTATTTATCACATTTTATAAATTCATCATCATGATCACTATCGTCAGCACCTCACAAGTCAACTGCTGAACAGCAGCCTCATCCAGGAACTGCTACAAAACGTACAAAGTACACGGTTGTTTTCCACATGTCTCCATCAATTTCCAACTTGTCTTACCTGGTTGTCTCTCCATTTTTGGGATGCAGCCAGCAGGACCCGGGCAATCGACAATTTTTTTCACTCCGATTGTAAAGTCTTTTGTCCATGACAAAATTAAAATTAAAGTCAGTTAATATTTCGTTTAACATCAAATAAAGACTCGGGAAACGAAACGCCCCAAGGGAAATTAGAAATTAGATAAAATTGCGTCACATTTCTTACCGGTGGAGAAATGACTTGTACCTGTAATTCCATTACCTAAAATGAAAGGAAATAAATATAAAACAGATACGTCGTCAAACAAGAAGTCATCCTATTTCAATGATATTTTACACCTTTACAAATACTAAGACAGTATTTTTACACGTAAAGCTGACCTTCCAATCAATCTACACATAAATAACAATTCACACTTACAACTGAAAGCACCAATCAGCTTGGCAGCCATTAAAGATATAAGATTTAAATTACGCTCTATACAAATGAGCCGAGTAAAATTATTTTTACGATTCCCTCACTCAATTAAGCCGAGCACCGACAGTAAAGTGTCAGTGTTGTTTAAATTTACTGTTCCAATTAGACTCGCCATCATCACAGGAGTGATGAAACGGCACCGTGTCGTGCGTGTGTAACTTCCCTTATTAAGAGATCTATAATTAAAATTTACAGCGTCCGATGTGAATAAAGCGGAGTGCGTACAATAATATCTTAATGAAACGCCTTCCTTACACTAAACACGAGCGTAAGGTGCATTTAACATCGCTGTATAATTATATTCAGTCGTTGTACTTTGAAATTTATTGAGACTATACTCGCTGTTTAATGGAGTATAGAGAAACTATAGAGCAATTATGGTATACACGTTTCAACATACTATATTTTGTTAGGATTTCGCTAATGAGAAACATTACTTTAATCTTGCGGAAAAAAAGGTTATTAAGCAAAAAAAAAACTTAATACATTTCATTACTCGCCTTATTAAATTGTTGATATACGTAGTTGAAGTTGCTAGCTTTATACGTCCCAATGCTGGGCACAGGTCTCCTCTCAATTCTCTGTGAGAATAGTAACACAAGTCCTCAAACTATTTTATTTCAAACACATGAGGATTTCTCATGAGCTTTTTCTCCACGATCGAGCACGTATAATTACAATTAACAATTTCATTGGTGCCAGCAGGAATAGAACCTGGGTTTGCTTGCGTACTGTGATATTTGCAGCAAGCGATTAGAGTTGAACTACCACGATTCTCATATTAGTTATACAAAATACCTAGTTATTATAATGACAGCTTTTTTACGTTAATTTTTATCGCATGATCAAACATAATTAGCAGCCATTACCGAAGGAAATGGAACATAAACTTCCTCCTAATCAAAGAATCTCTCAGCCGTTCTCCCGATAATTATTCAAATATAACAGTTAAAAGATATTAATAGTTTCTGGTTAGAAAAATAAGATTAACGAAATTTCACAAAATAATAGTAAACAACTTATTTATATAATTGTTTGTTGTGGAAATCTTAAATTAATATAAGCTTCTAAATACCACTTCATAAATCACCGAAATTTTACACATCGAAAAATACAGTTTTTTTTTAAATTTCGCATATTTATTCATGCCTTGAAATGTGAAAGCGTTTTAGAACATTATATTTTCACGACTTTTTTCTGATTTTGGTTAGGATTTTCAAACTCTTCTAAAGAATAGGTACCTACCTAAACATGTGCGAAAAGCTTTGAGAAGGCGAAAAGCTACCTTGAGGCAAAATAGGCGCGGGCGTGCTCGAGTATTCTAGTGCGCCTTACAACGTGTGCGTTACGCGTGTCTCTTTGAGAATACTCACACGTCAAATGCTTGACATCAAGATCTTACGCCCACTAGGTCTTTTCTAAATCTTCGCACTTTTCGTATTACACTACGAAGAATAATGAAAAATTTGTAATATATTTTTTTAAATTAAAATACTAGCAATTGCTATAATATTTCCTTTAACCAGTCCTGATAAGCTGAAAATGTTTGTGCTAGGAGAGTATATTTTCAAGTTATATTTAAAAAATACGCTAGGTCAGATGGTTAGCGATCGCTGTAAATTTAATAGTGCGCGAGTATCCCGAGTTCAATCCCTGCCGGCACCAATAAAATTGTTAATTGCAATTTTAAGGACTGATTTACCACGTGCTTGGAGGTGAAGGAAAACATCGTGAGGACACCTGCAAGTCTGAGAAATTAAAAAAAATATTTCCAAGACGTGTGAAGTTCTTAAACACGCGTCGGGGCAGCGCGGCGGACATTTCCTTGCCCTAAAACCCTCTCAGAAATGAGGGGAGGCCTGTGCCGGCCTGTAATTTTACTTTACTATTGAAAAAAGTGGCGCCCTCTGTGACTTTAATTAGATATTAAGGTTTACGTCTTAAAACGAATATGTAAGTATTTTACATTTTGTACAGAAATTTAAGATTACATTTACAACAAGATTTAAGACAGACTTAGGATTACATTATCAACAGTACTACACAATTGCTCAGTGAAGTACAGAAAAAAATAGTTAATTATAATTGAAAAATTCGCTTTGTTTGAAGCTGGCGATTATTTTATAGAAGAGGGGGCCGACGGGCATGCTTGAGCGGAGCGTGAGTGGCTCACGTGTAGGTAATTAAATACTGCCAGCCATGAACTACTGCAAACCCAGGGGAATTGCATGTGCGTTGCCATTCTTTTCAAAATCTATAGGGTTTTATCAATCCTAAAAAATCCGGTCTCACTACGAAGTCGTGTAAGAAAGAAATCTTCGAGTTAATCGCAAAGTGGTGGACGGTGGACGGTTTAGAGTTAGTACTGATGTCGATTATTTTATCGGGATGTCCGATAGTGCAACTTGATGGCTGAAATTAGTTCAAAAACTATGAGCACTCCACGTGTTCTCCGTGAATGCAATACAATAGAATTTGAACATCATTTCGCAATATCAATGAATCGAACAGTGTTTCAGAAATCAGACGCCGTTAATTCCGGCCGCTCGTCCCTGGTTTTCACGTGAAAGGAACTTTATTATCATGGGGAAATTTTTCATGGATAACTTCGGATACAGGAGCAACGGAGAGGTTAAACCACCAGCGTATACGGGGTGGTCACCATCAGCATATACATGGAATTCCGGGATCTCCGTTCGGAATGCAACCGGAACCCCTCTATCGCTTTGATTATTGGAAGCACATCCGGTGGGCAGTATACTTGTTATCCGAAGCTCCCTTGAAGAGCTATAACGTTGCTTCATAACCAAATCCGAGCCATTGAGAGCATCCTCGAGACTGACATTGCTAGGCGTTACAACTTCCCACTCCGAGCGGCCGTAACCCCGCTTTCTGGTTACGGAATACTATCATTAAGTTTAGGAAAGTGACGAACGCCTTGGCAACGTCGTCTCCAAGCGGGATCTGTCATTTCCCGACACCGCACAGTAGCTTCCTTCTGGACTATGACAGATTCACAGAATGTAGCTGCTGTGTTTCGTATGGTGAGTGTAGAGAACCGGAGGCGTTCCATCTTAGTCCTCAGGGGTGACAACGTATTTGCATTTTGGTCCTTAACTGAGGATAAATGTGGATATCTATGGGCAACAGCGTCCACTTACCGTTAGGTGAACTGTGCTCGCCTGTCACCCAATGCTATAAAAGATCCCCCCTATGAGGCAATCTATGGGGGGGGGGCTATGTTCAGCAGCGGACTTAAATAGGCTGTAACGGTATGACCATCGTCTGATGAACACAGAAGAATTAAGTTCTATGTGTCGTATGGCCAGCTTTTTCCCTCATACAAGTGTCCCTTAGAAGACATCATATTACTCCCGCATAGAGCCGACGCACTTTCTCCTTTGGTCTACAGATTGGGCTTGGTCATCAGATTGGGTATCATTCTATGCATAGCGCCCGCAACCAGTATAAATAAGATAATATACGCAATAAAATTTTGTAAAAAAACTGTTTTATTTAAATGTGTAGTGTCCACGTAAATATGAGAAATCGTTACATACATACACTCGAAAAACATTATCCTGCTTTTTGGCCAGTTGGGTAATTAGTGTGTGCCTTCACTGTCAATTTTTTGTTTAGTAAACAACTGTAAAATTTTTTTTGTGTTAAATAGTTTTAGTATTTATTTATTAAATGTTTTATTTTTCTTTTTATAGAACAAGAGTGACAAATTCACACACTGCCCACCTGATGGTAAGTAGATGCTGAGGTACGTGGATATTCGATTTTTACAGAATTTATTAAATTTTAAATTTTAGTTAAATCTATTATTTTGATGACAACAATCAATTAATTGCTGTTAAATTTGTTTGAGTTAATATAAAACAGAAAACAAACACGAATTACATCGTAAATTAACAGTAACATAGTGAGATAACAGAGGAAATAACCAATAACTCAAACTGTAAGGAAGCAGATACCATGGTAAAAGCATTGTCTGTAGAAAACACATATCTCATAAAGTTAGTTGGCGAGTGTTACATTCAGTTGGCATCTACAAAAGAGCAGTTTGGCATCCAAGGCGAGAACAATCTGGATAATAGAATTGTTTCTTTGCGTTTCAAATTCGGCTCGGAATCAGGCGTCATTCTGGCGGGTACACTAAAGCATGAACAAACAGAACAGAAACAAACGTATTTTAAACTTAAAAAACTTTATAACTGTTTTAACGGCTGTTGTAGAAGCTATAACGAGATAACGTGGACGCCATCTATATATATTTTTGTCATGATAATTTTTTTTAAATATCCTAGTGAAAACCAAACCAACAACATAATATAAATAGCCGGATTAGGTTTATATAATAATGCAGACGGATTTGTTTGAAGTCGGTACACATTTACCGCTACGTAACTAGTTTAGTTAAATTTAACCGAGTTTCTGTAATAGTTTCACTTTATGTAATACCTGAATTTCCTTGTTGAGGTACGGTGTCGATGAAAAATATCTGTCACTGTCAACTTGATGGTTTTATTCTGTCCTAACGCCTGAATTTTCATAGTCAACATCATTCATTAAAACATACTTCAAGCTACCGAAGAAGATTGGTCAAGTTTTTACCATCTGTCAGGTGTAATGTCCCTCTGCAAGATGCTTGTACACAAGCTTGATTGTGAATGTGGTCTCTCCTACATCGGACAAACTAAAAGATCGATTAAAACTGGCATTTTTCATAGTCGCCTTTTGCGACTCTCACGGAACGTAATTTGTAAAATGGAATTGCCATCCAACAATTACGTCCACCTACTTCAATTCACTATGCTGAGTTTCTTTCTTAGTTTTTGCTAAACCCTGAGGAACCTAATTTTAAAAAGGCAGTCGATTTAAAATAGTTTAACCGACGAAATTGAAACAAAAAGTCGAAAATAATATCTGGTATCCTTTTAAAAAATATAGTACTAGGATAATCAATATAGTTCTAAATATACGCATGAATCATAGAGCATGAGGATATTCCATAAGATTAGGTCACATCGTTCGCGAATGGTTAAAGTTACGCACAATTCGGAAGTTAATACTGTCGTTTCAGAACTTGGAATAGCGCCAAACGTGTGAAGATAGACGAACAGAACTAATCTACATTAACGAGACGTAGCAAAGTAGTCAAACAAACTACAAAACATTGTGTGTACGCAAAAAATAAGCTTTTGGCAATGAGCCTAAAAATGTTCTTGTTAGGATTCATCTCATTGATGCCTTTGAAATGAGCAGCAACGCCTAATCCGCCTAAAAACGTGTCATATATCTACGCATCCAGTAATGTCATTTCCTCTGTTTTTCTTTCCTTTGTCGATGTAGACACAATAAAAGCACGCTGGCTCGTTAATCGTGCAGAGTAGCCTGGCGAGTAATTAACTTTGCAGTCAGAGAGAGCTGAGATTTACGTGGACCCCGGGTACAATTAAATTTGCATAGGAAATTGCACAGAATATGCTAAGAATAAGTTGCGCGAGTATGAAACTAAGTTTTATTGCACTCGTCAGCCAAATGATGCATTGCGTAACGACCAATGTCTTTAAATATCGTTCATTTATTTAAGTTTTGTACTTACTTCTATAAATTTGTCATCTTTAGTGTACGGTGCCATAATAAGCGAAACAAAACACTTACGCAATCATCCCGCTGTCTGACTGTCTATCACAGATGTTTTTCACAGAGATGAGTTTACGTAGATTATTAAAATTTGGTATAGTATATACTTTTCGGTGGTTAGGATGCGAAGCCTTATTTACTACAACGCTGCAGGTTGGTTCAATATACAAACGGATAAGTACCTGTGCCTGGTTTAGTTCACTCTAAAACTAAAAATTATTTAAATTAGAAATACTAGCCATAAATATAACTATTTAAAATAGAAGTTTTCTGTCTAAAATACTCTATCTTCTAGGTAGTCTACACGAAAGAGAACTGGAAAGTATAAATAATTTATGTAAGTATTAGTGTCATCATAGAATATGTACTATCATACATACATAGAACGGGGGAGTGGGCGGAGCCCGTGTAGCCACTAACATGTCAATTAAACGTGGTAGAGTCATGACGCAGTTATATTAGATGTATAGTTGTAGCAGGAATGGGTCGGCTCGACCGGGGAAGGACCACGCTCTCACAGAATACCAGCGTGAAATAGTAGCTTAATGCTGCTGTATTTCGGATGGTGAGTGTAGAGAACCGAAGACCCTTTTTATTGGAAACGAGGCATTCCATCTTAGTCCTCACGGGTGACAACGCATCTGCATTTTGATTCGTAATCGAGGATAGATGTAGATGTATATGGGCCACAGCAACCACTTACAATCAGGTGGACTGTGTGCTCGTTTGTCACCCTATCCTATTAAAAAAATTCACACGTATAAATGTCAACACAATCAATCGTTTCCAATTTTCGTGTCAAGCGTCGCTGCATGCGAATTATTTAAAAAATGGCAAATTGTGCAATAATTACGTGTCGAAAGAACAGCGGGTCAAATTTATGTGTCAAAAACATTAATCAAAAGTCAAAAATTTGTTTGTAGTATTGATAACTGATAATACGACGTAATTGCTTGTATGTGTGCTCCCGTCGACGCCAATTCTCCTACAAAATAAGATATTTTGTAGGAGAGATTGATAGCCATTCTATTGTGTATTATAGTATTCTATGGTTGTCATAATAGTTTAAAACTTTTTATAAAATTTATAATAATTCAATAAAATTATGTTTACTTACTACTCGTTTCTGATTGAAAATTATTTAAAAACGAGTGATAACGAGTTCAAGAGAAAATTGTTGCTTGAAACAAAATCTTGAAGCTCGAAGCAAACAATATATCTGGATCTGGCTCACGAGGTGACCGACATGTGGGGTGGTCTTCCGACCGAAATTATTCCTGTAGATAGTCGTTTCTGCAACATGGCTAATCCTAGTCGGCTTCTAGGGTCATCTGACGCACAGGAACTTCGTGACGGACCGCTCAGGGCTCAAATGCAGAAGGTGGTACTACTCGCTACCACCAATTCTTTTGCCGGTGACTTTCCCTTTCTCCCTAACCCTCGGCCGTTTAGTCACCCCTACCAAGTGCTTCCATCTGGTTGGTCTTTTATTTATTTATAATATAATATTAACTTATTTATGGCAGTGTATTAAATATATATTTATGTATATTTATCACTTCCTTTATATATTTATTATAGCTATTATATAAAAATTCAACAATACAAATTTAATCTTTTAGTGAAGGGGATAATGGCAATGACGGAAACTTGAGCGATTTTATTTTTAATTAAATCGCTCAAGTTTCTGCCATTGAATGTGAACGAAATAATAGTTGGTTGCGCGGAAAACCATTCGTATTATTTATATTTGGACGGTAGGTGCCAAGTCGTTTATTCCTTTCCAAAACGATATCATTCATACCCTCCTATCGACACATCGGGGTGGTGGGGTGGGAGGGGAAAGAAGATGATTCTAGAATGTCACGTAATCATCGGAACCGAGGATATATAAGGCACGCGCGACCGACGCGCAGGCTCTCCTCCCACCGCGCTCGTCGTTCAAACTACAACGCTTCTCTCCCGACGTACCCCTGGGGCCCCAGAGTGTCTGTCCAGAAGAAGTTCCGGAAGTCGCCGCTATAGTGCTCAACAAATAGAAGAAACCCCGGTGAGTCAATATTCCTTTAATTACTGCCTGCCTGATATAATTGTTTTAACCCGCTCCAATTTTGTTTTCTCCTAATCAGGCAGGATTCCTTTTCATCGATTTGGCAAAATAATAGTTTTAGTTTTGGGGAAGAGCGAGTGCATTGTACCGCATGCTATAGTAGTCGCTTTACGTAAGCGTAGAAGCAATCGCATATACAGTCCACTTTAGTTAATATCTCGCGTAATAGGTTTAAGGTTCGACCGGGGAATTAGACTTCAGCAGCCTTAGACACGTGGCTCCACCATTTTATGGTCACTTCGGCAGGATTTGAACTGGGTTTAGTGGTCGTCCAACTATTTCTGGTCGAATTATTAAATTAATTATTTAGATAATGCACTCTAATTTATGGAATAGACTTAAATAGTGTTCGTTTAAATTTAAATTTGGATTAGGTACTCGCAAACAGAATTATTCGTTTTATAGCGCTCGTATTTGGTTAAATTTAAAGCTTATTAAATAATTGAAACAGTGTAATAGGAACCATTTCGTACGCTTACCCCACAATTTTGATAAAAATATTGAGTTTAGCGAACAACGCGTCACCTCGACTCGACTCGACTTGTGAGATTAATTGTGATTAATATAACTTTATTATAATAATTTAAAATGGCAGTTATTGGAAGTGAAATCAAAATTAAAACGCTTTATGCCAAGAGGGACATACTCTTTTCGCGTATGCAGAATATAAGTGATCATATAAAGAACATTAATATAGAAGCAGTGCGGGAAACCTTTTTAAATGAAATTGAAACGGTAGATTCTTTGCGGACGGATTACGAAAGAATATTAGACCAAATTAATCATTTGGAATTACAAATCGACCCGAAATACATAGTGAACTACCAACGTGAAAACAACTGCGAAATTCCTACAATCTCAAAACGAAGCAAAGCCGGAAACACAAGTACGTCCACGTGACTCAATTAGGGTACCGCCAATAGATATTCCGGTATTCAATGGTGATATTAAGACGTGGATACTCTTCTTCAGTAGTTTTCAAAACAATATACACAATAACCCATCGTTATCGGACGCTGAAAAATTATATTACTTAATTAGTAAACTTAGTGGCAGGGCACAGTCGATCTGCTCTGGTTTTACACCTACAGCAAACAATTACTTATTAATATTCGAAATGCTTAAAACTAAATATGAAGATAGGAGAATGTTAGCTTCCGAATATTTGAACTAGATATTCGATCTTAAACCTATATCATCCGCGAACATCAACGGCTTAGAGCAGTTTCTAGATAAATTTGTGGCATCGGTGGCTGCACTTAAGAATTTGAAATTTAATGACCTTATGGACATGGTGTTTCTCCATATTGCACTAAAGAAATTAGACCCCGACACCGTGCGTGCGTTTGAAATGGAGCATCGTAGCTCGGAGATGCCTTCCTTTCATTCATTAGCATCGTTCGTGCGAGATCAAATAAAGGTGATGCAGCGCTCTCCGAACGTTAAACAGGGGATTAAAAGATGCGTCGACCGTAGACAGACTCAACCATCTAAAATAGCAGGGTCGTTAACTTACGTAACCGCTGCGCCAACATCACCCCAGCATACTTGTATCGTATGTAAAGATAAACACGGTAATTTATATAATTGTGCGACTTTTCGTAAATATTCACCAAGCAAACGTTATAAATTAGTAAAGACAAACAACCTATGTTTGAACTGCTTAAGCGATAAGCATTTAGTTGCAAAATGCAATTCGAGTTCCGTATGTAGCAAGTGCGCCAGGAAACATCACACGCTATTACATTTTGAAAATAGCAACATAGCGGCGTCAAGTAAAGCGGACAAGGAATTCACCCCTATTAAGGTCAACGATTCTAGCGTTCGAACTGGTGATGTCGCTCTGTGCTCATTGGCGAATATGGGAGCACAACCTCCTTCAACCGTGTTACTGGGTACGGCGCGTATTTTGGTTAGGGATTCGCGTGGAAACGAACAAAGCGTCCGTGCACTGCTGGACAGCGGAGCCCAAAATAGCTTTATAACGCGACAATGTTGTCAGCGCTTAGGCTTAGTAATAAATAGGTCACTTTCATGTCCTGTAGTTAAAGGCATCGGAGGTACTAGTAAAGCTACCCAGGGATATATAAATTTAAAATTTTATTCCCGGATAGATCGTAATGTTAATTTTGATATAAATGCACTAGTAGTAGATAGGGTCACTGAACGGTTGCCAACCGTTTCGGTTGACACCTCAGCATTGATTGAATTTAAAAATTTGACTCTAGCGGACGACACTTACGCCGTTCCTGGAAACATAAACATGCTCATTGGAGCATCGCTTTTCCCTCATCTTTTGTTAAATAATAAGGTCAGGGGCAACTCCTCGCATACCGCGCCTTACGCACTGGAAACCGTATTGGGCTATATTATCATTGGCTCCGCCCCCATCATAGACAGCATTTCGACAACATCCTGTTGTTGCACCGTCGCTGTCGAACCTCCCGAATTATTGACTCGCAATTTTCGGGAAATAGGGGAGGGGAACATCCCGCTTTTACTTAGCTCGGGTAATAAATTATGCGAAGGGTCGAGAAGCAAGACGTTAGAGTCTGTTGTTAGTAAACCTGTTGTAGTCACGTCGCAGCCGAAGGGAACGCCGAGTAGGGATAGCCCTGGAGCTAGGTTTACCGACACCGCGAACAAGGCCCATATTAGCAAGATTAGATCGCCCCGCAACCCGTCAGGTGACATATTCAGTGCACGTGTTTCGCAACGCGGGACTCGAATCGATCTAGTTAGCGGAAGCGCGCGCGGCGCGGATCGAGGTCACGGTCGCGGCGCATGGAGACACCGAGCCGCTGCGACAGAAAGCGTGCCTCACTGGAGGCTACGGAATAGACCTGCTGAGGCCAATCTTGCTTGGCGGGAGAAAGTGAGACTTCGCGAGCAACAAGCCATATGCAGTGTTGTTCCGAAGCGTTCATCGCATAGTTTTACCGCTTATTAATAATTATAGCTTAGTCGCTTAGAAATTGCATACTTGTGATTGGATAGTTTTATTATTTAAATATTAGTTTGTCGTTGATAGAATTATATATTGGTATTTCCTTAGTGTTTGTTTAGCTTGTTGGTGTTCCGTAAAATTAAAATAAAATAGTATAGTTTAGCCGCGCCACAGCAATACGCTGTGTTATATTTAAATCATTTTTGTCGTTACAGTGTAGCCTTTGTAGTTTAAAATTCGATAAGTAGTGTTTGTTCGTATATCGTTGCGTCCGATTACAACTATGCGAGTCGCTAGTAGTGCGTGAACTTCAACGTGCGCATTTCTCTGAAGAAATTACAAGATTACAATCGAATAGAGCTTGTAGTCGCGCCTTTCAACGCCTTAAGCCATTTTTACAGGATGGGATTGTAAGGGTAGGTGGACGCTTGTCCAACTCGCAGTTGAGTTTCGACCAACGACACCCTATAGTTTTACCGCGTAAAGACCATATCATGAACTTATTAGTCGATTACCATCATAAATTGAACTCGCACGCTGGCCCCGACTTGTTGATGTCGATTTTGCGTCAGAATTATTGGATTCTTTCTGCACGTAGTTTAATACGCAATCGGGTGCACAGATGTATAGCTTGCTTTTGGGCACGCCCCAAGCCGTCATTTCCGGAAATGGCGGAACTTAGATCTTGTAGAGTAATACAATCGGTAAAGCCCTTCACGCACACCGGGTCTGATTTCGCTGGTCCGTTTAAGGTCACGCTCACTCGCGGGCGTGGTATAAGATCCACAAAGGCTTACGTCTTTACGTCTGCATTTTCGTATGTCTAACTTCTCGAGCGGTGCATATAGAACTCGTTGGTGATCTAAGCACAGCAGGCTTTATGGGTGCATTTAAAAGATTTCTTTCCCGCCGTGGCCCTGTAAGTAGATTGTATTCGGATAACGGTACGAACTACGTCGGTGCAAAACGTATTTTATCGGATCTACATGAGCTCTTAGCTAGCAAGTATTATAATTCGGAGTTCGCTCACATTCTAGCCGAGAACCGCATTGAGTGGTCTCTGAACGTCCCAGCCGCGAGTCATTTTGGGGGCAATTGGGAGACTAATATTAAGAGTCTAAAGAGTCACTTATACCGAGTAATAGGAGATCAAATTTTGTCCTTCGAAGAGCTAAGTACGGTGCTCGCTCAAATTGAATGCGTAATGAATAGCCGCCCACTTTGTCGTACGTTGTCTAGTGACCCCTCGGAACCGCTGGCTCTAACTCCAGCACATTTTTTGAATTTAACGCCTTTAAAGTATTTGCCCGCCGTAGATATGGATGAGAACAGACTTAGCATTTCCGCACGCCACAAATTATTAGATCGGTTAGTGCAATCGTTTTGGAAACGATGGAGGATGGAATACTTGCATACTTTGCAGTCTCGGCAAAAATGGAACACAGCAACTGAGCCTTTAGCTGTAGGAACTGTAGTTGTGCTCACCAAAGAGAATACGCCGCCTCTCCACTGGCCGTTAGGAATTGTCGAAGTGGTCTTTCCCGGTTCCGACGGAGTAATTAGGATAGCTCGCGTTAAGACCACGGTTGGGTCTTACCTGCGTCCTGTTGTCCGTTTGTGCCCCCTGCCTCTTCCATAATTTAAATTAGATTTCTAGATTAAAATTGTAGTTGAATTTAGGTAATCTTAGCGTTAGTTAGTTATTTTGTTAGTTGATCTTAGCTCTAGTTGTTTTAGTTAATTTTTGAAGGAAATCCTTCAACGGCGGGGGAGATGGTTGCGCGGAAAACCATTCGTATTATTTATATTTGGACGGTAGGTGCCAAGTCGTTTATTCCTTTCCAAAACGATATCATTCATACCCTCCTATCGACACATCGGGGTGGTGGGGTGGGAGGGGAAAGAAGATGATTCTAGAATGTCACGTAATCATCGGAACCGAGGATATATAAGGCACGCGCGACCGACGCGCAGGCTCTCTTCCCGCCGCGCTCGTCGTTCAAACTACGACGCTTCTCTCCCGACGTACCCCTGGGGCCCCAGAGTGTCTGTCCAGAAGAAGTTCCGGAAGTCGCGGCTATAGTGCTCAACAAATAGAAGAAACCCCGGTGAGTCAATATTCCTTTAATTACTGTCTGCCTGATATAATTGTTTTAACCCGCTCCAATTTTGTTTTCTCCTAATCAGGCAGGATTCCTTTTCATCGATTTGGCAAAATAATAGTTTTAGTTTTGGGGAAGAGCGAGTGCATTGTACCGCATGCTATAGTAGTCGCTTTACGTAAGCGTAGAAGCAATCGCATATACAGTCCACTTTAGTTAATATCTCGCGTAATAGGTTTAAGGTTCGACCGGGGAATTAGACTTCGGCAGCCTTAGACACGTGGCTCCACCAATAGTAAAGTTCTAAATTTAACAAATAACAATTTAAGTCATTTAACTAACAACCCTGCCCTGCTAGTTGACAGTTTTTTATTATAAGCAACTAACAAGCTCATTTTCATAACATGTACATAAGTGGTTAAATATAGTTGTTACAAATTTTTACGGAAATATCGTGATTCATTCTTCAAAAAAAAAAAATCTTAATTTTGACTAAAAGCGCTTTTATGGGCGCATTTGGTTTATCTATAAAATCGTAAGAGCACTCTTTAGTTTTACAGACGGTATGGTTATGCGTGCGGGCAACCGTAGTTTTTATTGTGTGCATAGCATTTTTGAAGTTCACCCTCGAATAGTCCGATGCGGTGTGAGTTTTACGACCACGTCCGCGCTGAGCGAACATCACTTGATATTTTTCATATTTTACGAGGCTTTGAATTTACGCCTGTTGTGAGCGACGGCAGAAAAGTTTACGTTGGCTCCATATTCCTGTCGCGACGTCGATTTTCATATTGTGTCGAACGTTCACGGAATGGACTGTAAAACATCTTTGTACAGCACATAAAATTATTTAAGTTTATCGCTGTTAAGAAACAAACATTTGTTTAGGAGGGTATTTGCACTTTTTACAATGCAGTTCTTGTGATTTTATGATTTTACAACAAATAGATAGTTATAAAGGATAATGTGCTATTAAAAGGCGGAATTTAATCGAAATTTCGTCCGAGATGGTTATATGTATTCGATACATATTTTTATGTATGTCTATCGATTTCCCGGAAATGGCTGCACCGATTTAAATGATCCCTCGTAGAAAGGAAGGAAATGAAGATTACAATGTAAATATTTAGGCGACATTCTATTTGTTACATTAAACTTAATATAACGTAATATTCGTAAGAACATTCAAAAGGTTAAAATTTCAATAAAAAACTGAATCGATTTAAAAGAAATCTCCCCGTAATTGCCCTAGAAGTTGAGGCCTTTTTTTATACTTTGAAATACCGTAGAAGCTATTGTGAGGAAACGGTATTTTTTTTAATATTTGATGTCGGTTCTAATTTTATCAAAAGTTTGAGTATTACTAGTGGCTATTTTCTTTATATAAAGTAAAGTAAGAGCCTATTTGGTTCCACGGCCGGGCAAAAGCCTTTTCTCATTTTTGAAAGTATTTTTTCATTCATTGCACATGTTGTTATAGTTGCAACGTCCGACAGTTGGGTCCACAGTCTTTTTGATGTTTTGAATTGTTATCGGGAAAATGCTGTTGCCCTAATTTATTTCCAACTATTGCCTTCAACAACACCTCCGGGATAATTTGGGACAGTGAATCCTATTACGCAACTATTACAGCTATTGATGGATATACAGCTATTGGGGGATGAGTCGCTCGCGTCCGTAGGCTTCGACCACCTAACCTTAGGCCCACCCTACACGTGTCCCCCGGGTGGTGCTAAACGAGCGACAAAGCCGAAAAAATAGACTCGGCTCCTCGCCGTACGGTAGCGGCGTAAAATCTGCCACCACCCCTTGTTCGCACCATGACTCAGCAAATAAAAGAAATGGCCCCGAGTTCCCGGCGCCCCTTAAATGGGGCAGGGGTGCGAAGAATCTCCGGGAGAAAAACCGGCGACCAGGTTCGCCACCCGTCACGTTCTGTCTCCCGGAGGGGCGAAAAGTGGATTGCGGAAACCCGTCTGGCTACGCTGAATGTATGTGGAGGAATGAACGATAAGATGGATGAAGTATGCGAAATGATAAATGACAGAGGAATAGATGTGTTATGTGTGAATGAGACGAAACGAAAGGGAAAGGATGCCACTGCACTTGGCACGTATACCGCGTATTGGTTTGGTGTAGGCGAGACCGAACGGGCATGCCAGGGAGTCGGTTTCATCCTTTCAGAAAGAATGGGTCAATGTGTGAAAGAGTATGAATGTGTAAGCCCGAAACTGCTATGGTTACGAATGAAAGTGGGCTTAAAGAAGCTGTTCCTGCTAGGGGTGTACGCCCCAGACATGTCTAAGCCCACTTACATCCGAGAGCAGTTTTGGGACATAGTAAGGATGGTGTTGACAAAATGTAAGGAAAATGAAAATATTATTATGTTAGGAGACTTTAATGGAAGGGTTGGGGTGAAGAGGTCTGGTTATGAAAGGATATTGGGAACGTTTGGTGATGAAAGTATAAATGAGAATGGTGAAGACCTCCTCACCGTATGTGCGGAAAAGAATCTTTTTGTGACGAATACTTTTTTTCGTCATAAGAAGATTCACGTGTATACATGGGAAAGAGGTGATGATAGAAGCATGATAGATTTCGTAATTGTGGATGAAAGAATGAGGAGCGCAGTCGTAGATACAAGGGTTTACCGGGGGTCCAACGTAGGGACGGATCATTACCTGGTCTTATGTCGAATTAATGGTCTTTTCAAGCGTTGGCGGTATCGGACATCTGTGTCTACCACTGCGTTACAGCGTATAAGAATAGAGAAGTTACAAGATGAAGATGTGAAAGAGAAGTATAAATGTAGACTGAGAGAAAATATTAGATGTTTGAATGAGTTGTGTATGAATGATTTAGACTTGAATACTGTGTGGGATAATATAAAGAAAGGTTTGGTGGATACCGCCACCGAAGTATGTGGTGTAAGTAAGAGAACAAATGAAAGGAAAAGTAATACGTTATGGTGGGATGATGAGGTACGGGTGGAAGTTGAATCAAAGAAGAAAGCATGGTTAGATTTACTAGCAACCAAAGCTGGTAATTCTTCTGGTATGAATGATGAGATTGAAAGAAAAAAGGCAGAATTTAGACGTCTAAATAAGAGAGTAAAAGAAGTTGTTGAAAGGAAAAAGAAAGAAAGAACGGATAAGAATGATAGAAGGATATCTAATAATTTCAAGGCTAACATAAAAATGTTCTGGAAACTCGTAAGAACTGCCAGGGGAAATACAAAACAGCCTATAATAAATGCTATAAGAGACGAGAATGGATGTATTCTGAATGATGAAGTTTCGAATTTAAACAGATGGAAGGAATACTTTGAAAGCGTATTTATGAGTGAAGAGTCGTCTGAATTAAATGAACTAGTAATTCCGAAAGAAGTGGAAAGGGGTATGGAGATAAGTGTAGATGAAATAATGAAAGCAATGAAAAGCATGAAAGCAGGTAAGGCAGCTGGATATGGTAGAGTATCACTCGAGATGCTAAGGGCTGGAGAGGGAGTGTTGGCAGGCCTGCTGTACACCTTGTTTAATTTATGTTGGGAATTAAAACGGGTACCGGATGACTGGTGTAAAGCAGTTATAGTACCAATATATAAAGGAAAAGGGTCACAGCAGGACTGCAAAAACTACCGCGGTATCAGATTGCCTAGTATTGTGGGTAAACTGTATGCTAAGGTGTTAATTGAAAGAGTTACGAAAGAAACTGATGGAAAAATTTGGGATGTACAAGCGGGTTTTAGAAAGGGAATGGGGTGTACAGATCAAGTCTTTTCCATGCGCATGATTGCGGAGAAGTTTTTGGCCAAAAACCAGAAAGTTTTTTGTGCATTCATGGACTTGGAAAAGGCTTATGACAGAGTGGACAGGAATGTGTTATGGCAAACACTGAACTCATATGGGTTGAGCGATGGTTTGATACAGGCATTAAGGTCTCTTTATAGGGACTCTAGTGCTTGTGTCAGGATCAATGGGGTCTACTCGGACTGGTTTGGCATCCAAAAAGGTGTCAGACAAGGCTGTGTAGCTTCCCCTTGGCTGTTCAACCTATTTATGGACCGGTGTTTGCAAACTTTGAAAGATGAAGAATGTGGGTTAAGAATGGGCGAGTTAACCGTCAAATGCCTTTTGTATGCCGATGATCAAGTCATATTTGCGTCATCGGCGGCTGAGTTGCAAATGATGGTTACATTAATGAACTGGGAATTAAAAGAAAGTGGAATGAAAGTGAACGCATGTAAGACGAAAGTGATAGTTTTTGAAAGAGAAGAAAGCAAAACGGTATGTGAAATAAGAACAGAAGGAGAGTTAATTGAGCAAGTGGATGAGTTTGTGTATTTGGGATGTGTATTTAGCAGGGATGGTAGATATGATAGGGATATAGAACGACGAGTAAATGCAGGGAATAGAGTGAATGGGGCACTACACTCTATTATGAAGAACCAGAATGTGTCAAAACAGGCACGTATGGTAATTCATAATGCTGTGTTAGTCCCTACTTTAATGTATGGTAGTGAAAGCTGGGTGTGGCAGAAGAAGCACGAAAGTAGAATAAATGCTGTAGAAATGTGGTCTTTAAGGAATATGCTAGGGTTGAATCTGAATGACAGGGTGAGAAATTGCGTGATAAGAGATAAATGTGGTATGCAAGATGATGTTGTGACCAGGATTAAGAAAGGAATGCTTTGGTGGTTTGATCATGTGGAAAGAATGAATGAGGAAAGAGTGACAAAGCAAATTTATATGGCAGATGTGAACGGCCGAGTCGGGAAGGGACGCCCTAGGAAAAAGTTTATCGACCAAATGGGCGATATTTTGAAAATAGGCCACGTTAGAAGTACCCTTAACCGACGAGCATGTATGCGTAGATGTGTGGATGTAAAAGAGGCGAAAGAGGTATGTCAGGATCGTGCCAAATGGAAGTCCGTAGTCTCTGCCTACCCCTCTGGGTGACACATAACACATAGCGTGTTACGTACAAAATATAACAGTAAACTTATAAGATATAGCTTGGCTAGTTTGATAGTAGAAATATTTGGCAGGGTACAACGCTTTTTGTCAATAAACATACATATTATTCAGAAAATTTCGCAACAAGTATTTATTAGCCCATTAAATAGCGATGCGGCGTTTTAATTGCGCAGTTAAAATTTCTTTTAACAACAGAGTCGTTACGCAAGTACTAGACTCAGTTTAACGATTAACGTCGAACAATATGGCCGCAATAAATCCATACCGCTTAACAAGTGTAATCAAAACAAATAAAACGAAGTGTAATCTTGTTGTAAAAACAAAGCTCATTCCAAAGAGGAAGTGGTTAAAGGCGTGCTTATCAAGCCTGTTAGCGCAAATACGACTTTAATACAATTATATATTTCACGCAGCCTTATCGCAGTAACCCGTCCCAAATGCTGGTTGTCGTTTAATAAAAAGACATAATTAAAAGGATGTTTATTTTTGTTGATATAAACCATTTTATTTTCGTTTTCTTGTCTGCCAGTTACTTAATAATAAATATGTATTAAAAAAAAGAGATTGTGACAAGTGGTTTTGTCTATGTGGTGTTGTATTTTTGAGATTTATTTGTCAATATTTATGACTTACATACGTACCGGTAGGCGAAGTGTAGCGTGACCCCCCATTAGATGGAGTGACGACCTGGTAAGACATGCAGGAAGTCGATGGGTGCAGGTGGCTCAGGACCGTGCTTTGTGGCATTCCTCGGGGAAGGCCTATGTTCAGCAGTGGACTTGTAAAGGGCTGTTATGATGATGATGATTATGACTTACATATTATTTTTTGTAAATTGGTTGCCAATGGGATCAGTATGATTTTCAAGCCAATGAAAGCAGGTAAAATGTGGCATTTTATTCGACCCATTAAATTTGAGGTCTTCCAATTTGCATATAAAGCGAGCAGTTAACGTGTTCAGTTCAGTTTTCGATGAAGGATGTTTTAACTTAATAGTAATTTTATAAAATAGTCATAAAATGTTATATGTCATACTTAATGACTTATATGAATCAAGCAAAATAGATTTTTAATGGAGTTGGCGTATTTTCATCAGTAAATTGTGACGAGCTGTTGTGATGATGATGTTGACTATCTAACTCTTACAAGTCCAAGTAGTTTTTTTTTAAATTATGGTTAAAGCAAAGATTTTATTTTGCACTTTTAGATTGATTAAAAGAAATCTATATTTGATAACAGTTAAATAAACTGGTTAGTTTGTAAACCATTGCCGTAAACAGGACTTTTCTTGTTAATTGGGAAAATGTAATGAAATAATTACACTTAGTGTACAAACTGCTGACAGTACTGGACTCTTATGATACCAAATTGCGAATGATGTTTTCAATACAAAAGGCAAACTAAGGTACATAAGAGTAATATGGTCACCTTAAGATTTGTCGCCCCATAAAAACAAAACTAGGAGAAGGACACAAACAAAAACATAAATTCGTATACTATAACTAATATATTAACACAAGCCTGGGCAATAATTATGAACACTTCGAAAAATCAACCTAAGAAAAACTAATTACACTACACCATACTAAAATCAACTAAAATATTTACTACTCTCAAAATGGCGTCTACTGTCAAAATGACGTCGATAAAGCAGCGCCCTTTTGACCCTTTATTATTTGATTGACCGATGAAGAGCCATAGTATCACAAGACCATCTATACAAGGAAAGCTGTAGTTTTAGAGTTTTAAGAAAGTGACCATATTGATCATAGTGTGCAGTCGTTTGGTCGTGAACGACTGTGGCTTGCGTCCCAGTATGGTCCTATGGCTGTACAGCAGCATTGAACTGCACTGTACAACAGCAGCCGATTCTTAACTAGGCCTCTATTGTCTGGTGTAACAAGGCCAACCAAAAGACGACTGCGGACAGACTAAATAGTTTACAAAGGACTGCCTGCTTAATGGCAACTGGAGCTATGAGCTGGAGCCTGGAGTAGCTCTTTTTTTTTTTTTTTTTATTTATTTATTACACAAAAATACAGTCGGTTATTCTTTATACAACTTTCGCCAAACTGCAGGGTAGTTTGTTGGCGAATACATCACCCTCTTACATTTTATATACCTACTGTCCTTAAGAATCTAAAATACACATAAACTGTAATTTCAAATGTAATCCTTAAAACTTAAAAGTGGGAAAATTAAATTTACACTATTTTAAAAGATTTAAAATAATTAAAAATTATTTTAAATCTTTTAAATTAAACACATTAAAAATAACAAATTAATTTAGAACTATAACTTTAAGACAATATTAATTATTATACATATAGTTATCCAGCAACCACGCTTTTAACTTCTTTTTAAATATTTCTTTATTACCGCATTCGTTTTCAGAAAATATCTCATTGAAAATACGTGGTACTAGATATTTTCTCGTCCTCTTGCCGTAATAATTATTAACTCTATGCTCAACGTATTTCTTTCGCGAAGTAATTCTAATATTTTTGTTAAACGTTCGAAATGTTTTAAACTCTAGAGATTTAAATTGATCTATTGCAATTAAGTACTTAAGTTTTACATGCACAGGTAATATTCTAAAATTTTTAAATAAATTATTATAATTTCCGTCTATGTTATATTTTTTCTTTGTTTTTTCATCAATAAACAATTTTATTAATCTAATTTGCAACTTAAGAATTTTATCTGTATACGTTTGAAAAGTACGTCCATATGCAATTAGTCCATAACTCAGGGCTGAATCAGCTAGTGCATAGTAAAGCATATATAAGATTGACCTGCTTACTGTAAGTTTTAAGTTATTAAGCCTAGATAATATGGATCTTAACCTATCACAGACAATGTCAATATGTAATTTCCAACTAAAACTACAGTCTATTGTTAGCCCTAAGTACTTATAACTATTCACAAATTCTATGGTTTTACATTCGCATTGTTCCAGTTTATTATGTAAGCACTCGTACGAATGACCAATGATGTTAATTTCCTCACTAGGTTTTCTCATATAAGGAGAGTGTAGAAGCATACACTTTGTTTTTGTTACGTTAAGTATAATGCCGTTGTCATGTGCCCATTTTAGAATATTAATGAAGTCATCCTGCAACCTCTCCTCAATAATTTTAACATCCCTGTCAGCGTACATCAGGCACGTGTCATCGGCGTACATATATGTGGAACAATGTTGTACAACGTTATCAATGCTATTCACGTGCATGATGTACCCAACAGGTCCGAATACGGAGCCGGTTGGCACACCCAATGTTACGTCGGCTTCTTCCCCAGTCGTTCCGTTGATCATAGTGTGTATTTTTCGATTCTTCAGGTAATTGCGGAACCATTTGTTCATTGGGCCTCGAATCCCACACTCTTGCATTGCTTTAAGAAGCATTTTGTGATCCAACGTGTCGAACGCTTTTTTGAAATCGATGAACAATACAACGACATAATTTTTATTGTTTAGTTTACCATTAACGTCATCGGTAAATCGTGATAGTGCGGTAGATGTACTGAATGATTTCCTAAACCCGTGCTGTGCTGTAGATATTATATGATTTTTTTCCAAAAACATACTAATTTGGTTAACTATTATTTTTTCAACTATTTTATTTATTACTGACAATATAGCAATCGGCCTATAATTGGAATATTCTAAATGATTACCTTGTTTAAATATTGGACGAATAATTGCCTTTTTTAAGTAATTTGGATATGCACCATTTTGCACGCACATATTCACAAATTTTGCAAGCAACGGACTAATATCTTTCTTTACATACTTTAAATCATTTACTCTTATTTCATCTGCACCCGGTGATTTATTACAGTCTAAGTTATCTATAATTTTTTCAATTTCGTTCGACGATACTGCTTTATAACGAAAAGATACGTTACTCGTATTTACATAAGTGGCACGATCTAAAAATTTATAATTACAATAATGTTTTATTTTCTCAATTTCCTCTGTAAATGTTTTAGAGAAATTTGAACATATATTAGTCACCGTATCTGTCTTTCCTAAATATTTCATAATAACACTATCTAAATTATTATTATTCTTTCCCAACCAATTATTAACGATTTCCCAGATCTTTCTACAATCTCCTTTACAATTTAAAATTTCATTTTTTCTAGGTTTGTTTTTCGCTAAATTTATTAATTTATTTGTTTTATTTCTGTGCCGCGTGTATTCTAGCCTGTAATTCATATTTTTAGGATTAGCCCTCCACTTCCTAAACAAATAATCTCTTCGGTCTATCATCATTTTTAATGTATGACTAATCCACGGCTGGGTTGCTCGTTTATTTCTGCTTATTTTTATGGCTATTCTGGACTCCTCGTAAATATTTTTAAACAAAGTACGTAACCTATCATAAATTAATAACGGGCAATTAAGTACTAATAATTCATTCCAATTTATCTCTTTTAATTTTTCTTTAACTAATTTATCCCTTAAAACTTTAATATAATGATCACTATCACACTTTTTTTCGTATGCATCGAACACTAAATTAACTCCTACCATATAGTGATCCGACAACTTACACGTGAGCATGTGTGCGTTAGCGCGCACACGGCTGCGCACCCACACATGGTCGATGCATGTCGCAGTTAGAATACCGGCGTACACCTCCTCTCTTGTGCATTCATTGATAACGCATTGCAATCCCCGTTCACACAACGTGTTTTTGTACTTTTCCACGATGCTGCATGTTTCCATTATATTTATATTTGTGTCCCCAATGATGATTACGTCTTGTTTATTTGGTATTTGCTCTAGTAATAGTCTTAATTCTTCTATAAAAGATAGTTTATTACCATTAGGTGGTCTATATAATGCTATAACGTGAATGTATTTTGTTGATGTTTTTATTAGGCAGTGTAATATTTCTGCAGCACGCGCTGGTACATAATTACATTTTTCTATATTTAATTCATTTTTACTGTATATTAACAATCCACCACCTCGACATTTTTCTCTAGTATATACAAACATCTCATATCCGCTTATTTGGTAAAGCGCTATTTCTTCTCGTTTAACACTGATTTCACTTAATATAATAATATCTATCTTATATTCACAGCTTCCTAAAAGTATTAACAATTCGCTATACCTAGTTCTTTCTTAATGACCTTATATTTAAATGTACTATTCGCAATTCGTTTATTGTTTTCTTCATATACGTACTCCATTTATATATGTCCGTAAATTTTTTGTATTCTATATTACTTTCGAAACAGGATAATATATCGTTGAATTTTAGTTAAGTTATAAAAATCACGTATTTTAGTCACGCGATATTAAATATTTGTGTTATTGTTATTCCTCGCTACAGGCATTATTTAGCTTTTGTATGTCTGCATCAGATCGTACATTTACAATTTTTGCGTTATCCTCCTTTTTAACCAAAATTCGAAGGTTCTGCACCCATATATACTTATATTTTCCCTTTAATAATGTTTTGGTATTCCAAAACAACTGCTTCATCTGTTTGGTCAAACATTCATTTATATACACACGTTTACTGCTATTATTTTGTAGTATATCATTGTTACACAATTGATGTTTTTTTTTTTTTTTTTTTTAATTAATGCACTTCTATGCCTAACGCCCCTTGATCTCTATCTAGACAAGGAGGCGAGGGCTAGTTTGTATAGGATTAACGCCCAGGGCGGTCTGAGCTTGCTCTCCTACAGATTGAGATCCATGCTCGACTCAATTAAGGAATCACCGGTCTTATGCATGATCTCAGATATCATGCGTCCACTAAACACTTTTGATAAAAAGTATATAGTGGAATTACCCTCCAAAGAAGACTGGCTGAATGGCCAGGTTATCTGTGAGGTCGGTAGTCTTATATGGTATACCCATGGGTCTAAAATGGGCATCGACGTAGGCTTTGGAATTTACGGGGAACGCCCCAAATTCAAACTTAGTATGAATTTGGGTAGATACACCTCTATCTTCCAGGCAGAAATTTTTGCCATGCTTCGGTGTGCGGAAATCAATCTGCAAAAACACTACGTCAACCATAAAATTTACATAAACTCTGATAGTCAAGCAGCACTGCTAGCACTGAGATCAAACTTAGTGAACTCAAAGCTAGTTGGAGACTGCGTGAACCGTTTAAACGCCCTAGGATGTAACAACAGGGTCGTTTTAAGATGGGATCCGGGTCACGAGGGTATTGTAGGCAACGAACTTGCCGACAAACTTGCACGGGGGGGGGGCTCAAAGTGCACACAAATTGGACCTGAGCTGTTTTGTGGAATCTCAAGAAGCCTAGCCCGATTGACCCTTGAAACTCTTTATCACCATAAATCACTTAAGATCTGGTCTGACACACCAGGATTAAAACATTCTAAAACCTTCATCCGGGATTTTGATTGTAAATTCACTTCAGAAGCCCTGGGATTAAGTAAAAATAAATTGCGCTTTCTGGCAAGAGCCCTAACTGGACACTGTTGTCTTAAAAAGCACATGTTCATCCTGGAACTAAGCAACTCAAGGATGTGTCGGTTCTGTTCCATAACGGAAGAAACGCCTCTACATATCCTAACTGATTGCGGACCCTTAATGCGCAAACGTAACACTCATCTGGGACACTATCTACTCCGCCCAGAAGAAGTGAAATTGCTCACGGCTAAGCAGCTCCTTCGATTCATTGAAGACATAGGGCTCAGCTGTGAACTATAGCCATAGCAGCGATCACAACAGATCTTTTAGTTCGCAGTGATACTGGTCTCTTTACCTAGACCTGCATAGCTGCTCGCATATAATAAAAAAAGTGACCATATTAACCGGATGACCATATTACCCCTACTTTAGTATTAGTTGCAATTTCTGCGTTGCTCTTTAGACGATCTTTGTATGAATAATAAAATATTTATTATAGAATATTAAAATGTATATTTATATAAGCTAGTCAAAAAAATCGTATTATAATATAAATTTATATTGACTATTCGACATTGGAAGTCGATGGATGCAGGTGGCTCAGGACCGTGCTTTGTGGCATTACTTGGGGGAGGCCTACGTTCAGCAGTGGACTTGTGAAGGGCTGTAATGATGATGATGATGAAGATTCGACTTTAATCTTATTTATAATATTTACATTTATTTACTTGAAAATATTTGTGTCTCATTTTAAAATATTATTCACTATGGTTCTAAAATTTCCGTTACTGATTGCTATATGGATGTCAAACTCTGGTATTCGTAAACAGGGTTAATGATCAAAAGAATCGAATCCGGGACCATTTCAATCGCTGGCTTTAACTGTTAAGAAATTCTTAATGGAACTCCGGAGTCGGGAAGTAGGGGGTGCTTTTACTCGTGCCTCAGAGAGCACTTAAAATAGTAGGTCTAGCGTCTTCTTGTTTTCTCTCTCCGGTTGTGTCCGGTAATCGTCTCATTGGAGTATTTACGTGAGGTAATGGAAAGTGCACCTGTGCTTTCGCATAAACTGGAGCATTATAATCTTGTCCTCCAATGATGGTTATTTCCTCTTAGACTGGCCGCCATGACTGATATTTGGTTTACAAAACATTATTACATAAAAAAATGAAAAAAATCATAACCTATTTTGTGTCGAAGTGTTCATTTCGCAAAGATCAGAAACTTAAAAAATTAATATAATATGATATGGTAGATAAGAACGAATACATAATAATTAAACGCCATGGTTCTCGAATATTTTATTGAAAATACAATGGCAGCCGTCCCTTCCTTAACAAAAACAAGTTGTAACATAACTGGACAACGTCCACTAAAATGAGACAATGGAAAAAGGCATTGATCCTTTTTGCAAACCCCGTTCCCGTCCCGAAAACATTTAGCCCATCTTGTTAACCCTTATCTTACGGATAATCGCTTCACGCCATACACACAACAGAGATCCTTTTGCCTTGTAACTTATTTTCATTTATTGAAGTTCGCGTAAATTATTGACAAATTATTGAAGTTACGTAGTGGCGGTCTAAGTATACTCGTATCCAGATCCCATATCGTTTCAGGAAATGAGCAGAAGCGTCTTTTTTTATAAAAACTAAAAAAATAAAAATTGCGGATGCCAACTCCTATTCTCTCCTACTCCTCCTACCTACTCCTATTTCAAATATCCTACCTATGAGGAAATTTATGGGGAAGGCCTATATACAGCAGGATGACTTCTGATAGGCTGGAACGGTGAAGATAAATTAATGACAATTTAACTGTAGAGTCGATAATTAATTATAATTATCGATACAAATACGAAATAGAAATAAAAATAATACTTTTGAAGTTAAATAAATTATTAAAAACTGTGTTTTTATTAATTTAACAGTTACATACGTACGTTTAAATACCATGATGATCGATTATATGGATGTCAGAACAGCAGGATGACTTCTGATAGGCTGGAACGGTGAAGATAAATTAATGACAATTTAACTGTAGAGTCGATAATTAATTATAATTATCGATACAAATACGAAATGGAAATAAAAATAATACTTTTGAAGTTAAATAAATTATTAAAAACTGTGTTTTTATTAACTTAACAGTTACATACGTACATTTAAATACCATGATGGTCGATTATATGGATGTCAGAACAGCAGGATGACTTCTGATAGGCTGGAACGGTGAAGATAAATTAATGACAATTTAACTGTAGAGTCGATAATTAATTATAATTATCGATACAAATACGAAATGGAAATAAAAATAATACTTTTAAAGTTAAATAAATTATTAAAAACTGTGTTTTTATTAACTTAACAGTTACATACGTACATTTAAATACCATGTTGGTCGATTATATGGATGTCAGAACAGCAGGATGACTTCTGATAGGCTGGAACGGTGAAGATAAATTAATGACAATTTAACTGTAGAGTCGATAATTAATTATAATTATCGATACAAATACGAAATGGAAATAAAAATAATACTTTTGAAGTTAAATAAATTATTAAAAACTGTGTTTTTATTAATTTAACAGTTACATACGTACATTTAAATACCATGATGGTCGATTATATGGATGTCAGAACAGCAGGATGACTTCTGATAGGCTGGAACGGTGAAGATAAATTAATGACAATTTAACTGTAGAGTCGATAATTAATTATAATTATCGATACAAATACGAAATGGAAATAAAAATAATACTTTTGAAGTTAAATAAATTATTAAAAACTGTGTTTTTATTAACTTAACAGTTACATACGTACATTTAAATACCATGATGGTCGATTATATGGATGTCAGAACAGCAGGATGACTTCTGATAGGCTGGAACGGTGAAGATAAATTAATGACAATTTAACTGTAGAGTCGACAATTAATTATAATTATCGATACAAATACGAAATGGAAATAAAAATAATACTTTTAAAGTTAAATAAATTATTAAAAACTGTGTTTTTATTAACTTAACAGTTACATACGTACATTTAAATACCATGATGGTCGATTATATGGATGTCAGAACAGCAGGATGACTTCTGATAGGCTGGAACGGTGAAGATAAATTAATGACAATTTAACTGTAGAGTCGATAATTAATTATAATTATCGATACAAATACGAAATGGAAATAAAAATAATACTTTTGAAGTTAAATAAATTATTAAAAACTGTGTTTTTATTAATTTAACAGTTACATACGTACATTTACATACCATGATGATCGATTATATGGATGTCAGAATTGGGTTCTCACAAGAAAAATAGCTTGCAGTTTAGATAAACTACAAGTTTTCTAACGAGCAACGGAACGCAGCATGCTTAACATCAAACTAAGATACCGACAAAGAAACGGTGATATACTAAAAATAACAAATATAATTACGCAGCAAAATTAGCGTGCCAGAAGTGGAGATGGGCAGGACACGTGGCAAGAGTCAGTGATGGGAGATGGACTGAACGGGTGCTTCATTGGTACCCGTGTGATGCGAATCGCTCGCGCGGCCGGCCGCGGGCGCGCTGGTGCGACGACATTGCAGAGGTGGCAGGAGCAACGTGGACCAGGCTAGCGGCAGACAGAACCTCATTGAAAAGGATGGGGGAATCCTTCATCCGGAAAGGGTATCCCAATATTACTTATAATACTATTTTATATGTATAGCCAAATTCAGTTGATTAATTACGAGTATTAACTTAAATTTTATTATTTTTAATTATATGTTATGTGATAAAAATCATAACAAGTTGACAATTACTTAAATATAAAATGATTATTTACTTAAACATTATTTATAAATAACCAAAATGTAAATTATTGTAAATTAAATTTGAACTTTTCATTTAAAATTGACACGGGCATTGACATGTCATTTAATAAAGAAAACAAAAATTGCATGAATCATAATAACATTGTAATTGATTTAACTAATAATGACTGTTGTATGAAAATTGGGAATTAAATGCCTATTATTATTATTATTGGGGTATCTATATAGTTTTCTCATCTGGTTGGGTTCAACAAATATATAATTGTAAATGAGAATAATAAATATACATAAATATCAATAACATAAAACAAATACATAAATAAATAGAAGCCCAACCAGATGGAAGTCCTCGGCAGGGGAGACCAAACGGCCGAGGGTTAGGGGGAAAGGGAAAGAAACCGGCGGACAATGCGGGCGGTATCGAGGAGCACCCGCCTTCTGCATTTGAGCCCGGAGCGGCCCGTTACGGAGTCCCAGTCGTCTCAGATTACCCGAGAGGCTGACCGGGATTAGCCCATTCGCAGAGACAACTACAGGAATAATTTCGGTCGGCAGACCACCCCACATTTCGGCCACCTCGTGAGCCAGGTCCAGATATTTTGTTTACTTATCTGTTTCGGCTTTTACGAGGTTCTCGTCATACGGAATGATAATGTCGACCAAAAATATCCTTGACTGAGCCCGGTCCATCAACACAATATCAGGTTTATTCGCAAGAATAGTCCTGTCTGTGATGATGGTCCGGTCCCGGGCAAGTTCTTATAATTTATTATTATTATTATTACATTTGTAGTGTAACGTTAATGTTGCACAGTTACTACATATTATATGTGATAGATCAATAGGGACCCCACCATAGTATTGCAGCAGCATTCTAGCTATATTATGGTTGTAGCACGAGCCGACCTGCTCGACCGGGAAAAGACCACGCTCTCACAGAATGCCAGGTTGAAATATCAGCCAAAGGCTCCAGTGTTTCGTATCCTATCTTATTCCGTTCTGTTTTGTTATATTTTGTTCTGTCCTATTTTATTTTTCTTGCATTTTATTTTATCAAGGTACGGGGCTAAAACTTCTCTATAAATTTGGCCTAAAGAATGTGTTGTATGTAACAAAAAAGGCCAAATTTGTATTAATATTCATCATCATTACAACCCATCACAAGTCCACTGCTGAACGTAGGCCTCCCACAAGGTATGTTACAAAGCACGGTCCTGAGCCACCTGCATTCAATAGCCACCTGCATTCAATAGCAAAAATTGTATTATAATATATATTCGTTTCCCGCCGGCACCAATAAAATTGTTAATTGCAATTTTAAGTACTGATTTACCACGTGCTCGGCGGTGAAGGAAAACATCGTGAGGAAACCTGCATGTCTGAGAAATAAGAAAGAAAAATATTTCGAAGACATGTGAAGTTCGCCAACACGGACTGGGGCAGCGCGGCGGACATTTGCTTACATCGAACATTAATAATGTACTTTTAGATGAAGTTTATTTTTCATAACTAATGAGATAATAGAGTCTGAAAAATGCACTTTCGCAATATTTTGGCCGGGGGTACCCCTAAATACGAGTATGTACTTTTAACTGTCTTTCAAGCACACTGTCAAGTATCCAAGCCGCAGTTGCTGGGCTGAGAGTTGCTCATATTATCCGAAACATCTCCGGTTATATTTTTCAAATTCGGAACTACGACCGTTCTCATTAGCTCTTCCGGTAAATAAGAGTGCCTAATACATAGTGAGCAGGAGGCTAATATGAAATACCGTCCTGTTCTACTGAACACGTTAAGCTTTTTAGAGGACTAGAATAATATAAAGAGAAATAGAGGAGGAGAATAAGTGACTTTACACAACTGGATAACCCTTTTTAATGGAAACGAAGCATTCCATCTTAGTCCTCACGAGCAATATCTGGATTTCGATTCTTAATCGAGGATAGATTTAGGAGTTTATGAGACAGCGTCCGCTCACAACCCGGTAGACTCACTGCCTGTATCAAATCGCAGGCAATTTGTATTAGGTACTCGTACTTCGCTTGTGATTGCATTAGTTAATTAATACTTGTATAGAATTAAGTCAAATTGTAAAACTGGACAATACGTAGGTCACTCAATGAGTTTAGAGATGCTCGAAATTTAAAAATGGAACGCACCTGTGTTATATATATGTTTCTAAAAAGCAAATTTATTTAAAAATAGGACTCCGTAAGCCAATTGCTCAATGTTAAAAAAAACAAAGTTCTATTAATTTTCCTGCAACGCTTCCCACGCTTTTCATTTAAAATGAACATTTGCGCCCTACGATATACTATGATTTTAAATTTGGTTTGACCGAAAAATTAAGTTTACAACGGTTACAATCATCATTAGGGGACTCAGTTCCATCACGCGCAACAATTTTTAGGTGGTTTGCTGAATTCAAAAGGGATAAAATTAACATTAAAAATGACCAAAGAACCGAGGCCCCGCAAACAGCAGTAACGGCAGAAAATGTATGTATGTACTACTGAAATGTAGGTGCGAGAAGACCCACGAATCACATATACGGACATCGAAAAGATTGTAGGCATTAGTACGGGGAGCATTCATACCATCCTACATCAACATCTTGGAGTGAAGAAGCTTTGTTGTCGATGGATCCCTCGTTTGCTCTCCGAAAACGAAAGACTCGCGTGGATTGGTGCCATGAAATGCGTCTACGTTTTGAAAACGGGGCATCTAGGCGTGTTTCGGAAATCGTTACTGGTGACGAGATGGTCTCGGTATGGGTCTACTCAGAAGGACAGTTACTGACAAAACTGCAAAGACCTCACAATGTCGGCAAAAAAATGGTTGCGAGTTTTTTTTGCTAAGCGGACATTTGTCGGTCAATGCTGAATCAATGCTGGAATTTGCGTTGTAGGTCTGTCAACTCTGAATGGTATACTAAAGTTGCATTATCGAAAGCTTTTCAAGCCATACGGGAGAGAAGACCAAAGTCCGGGTTTCAGGGAATCATGCTGCTTCACGATAACGCCTCTTCACATACCTCCCTTAGAACAATAGCTTTTATTGAGGAATCTGGTGTTGAAACTCTAAGTCACCTACTCTGTAGGGTGGTGGATGGTAGGTGGTAGGGTGACTTAAAGTGGGCTGTAGCCCTGACTTAGCTCCTTGTGATTTCTTTTTGTTCTCAAGAGTCAAAGAAAAAAAATAAAGGGCACGTTGTTTTCAAGCGCCGAAGAAGCCGTGTCTGCCTACGAAGAAGCGATTTCCGACCTGTCGGATCAAGACTGGCAAAGGTGTTTTCAGAGTTGGTTTAGGCGAATGGAACTTTGTATAGAGCATGATGGAGAATATTTTGAAAAGATTAAAATAAATGTTAATAGTATCTAGAATATTTTTTGTATTATTTGTATTGTTTTTCTATTGTTCGCTGATATCACGATGTCATAGTTAGCCCCGCTACCTTCAGTTTATGAATGTTAATGTAGACTTCCCGAGGCGTCGGTGCTTCTCCGGGAAGTTTGCAGCCTGTGAACAAGATTTTCAAGATCGTCCTCGCCATTACATCAGACAAACGGCACTAAACATTCTGTAAATTATTGTGGAATGTTGGTACAAATATTTTTAATACGAATATTACGAATAGGTTAGAAATTAGAAAGAATTTACAGATAATAAAATTGTGAAATAAATTATTAATTCCGGATTATCGAAAGACATAAGAACACAATTGCAAACAAAGCAAATTGCCATTAAAAATATATTTCTAAAAAATAAACATTTTACAACTTTAAAGTAAAAAGACGACCGCAACCACTTTGTCAATCAAATTCTTGAATTTGAAAAACTTTGCCTTTATGTTTATATAACTATATGATATTCCAAAATTATTCGTACCCTGGACGTTGATTTAGTTATATGCTAATAATATTATGTGTATTAAGTCTATATATCACGCAATAATAGGCTACTGTTGCTTAACTATTTAGTAAACTATATCTAGCCGAATTTAATATTTGCAGTATGTAATAACAAACACAAAATTATAGTTCAACAAGTTTTAAGATTGCTTTTAAGTATGTCAATAACGTAATCGTAATACAAAAATCAATCACTTTTAAGTAAAATCCATCTTAAGAGGGAATGTGTGGACTTTGATAGGATGTGATGAATGAATGAATGAAGAAGCCATTGGTACTATGAAAGTTAAAATTGATTTGATTTTATCACTTTTTTAAATTTCATTGTGAAGTACCGATACGCGGCGCGAGTAGGAATTTTCAAAAATGCTATCTGTGTCACATCGCTCGCTCTGTATCGCCGTCGTGCGACAGAGAGAGCTGCAAATGTTGTGAAGTAATTGCCTACATATTCTTTTTTAAATACTGTTTCGAGCGATAATGTTTTCACTCCCCTAAACCTTTACGAAATGTCTTATTCACAGAAATTACGATTCCTGTGGTCTCTTTTGATTCAGTATACCTTAATTTAGGTCTATACTTTTTTCTTTTTAGTAATTTAGTTTAGTTTAATTAAATAAAATAAAAACGTTCGAGGAAGTTTTCAAGTCAAAAATATAGATATTTAGATGCTAATAATATATATACTACTCAATATTTCCTTAAAATAAAAACGTGCGGAGCTAGTTTTTCATTATATCTACAATATTTCCAAACTTATGAAAATTAGACTATGTTTACGGGAGAGAAAACGTTATCGCTTTTTGTATGAAAATTTACAGCTTCACAATCCTCTTAAGTAATTTTCTTGTTTGTTTGTCGTTCCCATTGATTTATATATAACTCAATGGTCGTTCCGGATGAAAATTTGTAATTGATTTGAAACTAACTTTCCGATGAGCTGGAAACTTAAAATTTTAAATATAGCTCAAATTCTGAATTAAAGTTAAAGTTAAATAAAAAAGTGAAAAGTTTTCGAAAAAAATAGGTTGTCTGTAAAATCAGTTTACGGACGATAGTTTAACGTGACAACGTCATAACAAAACATTGATGAAATGATTGCATACTTTGTGGAAGAGAGATAGATACGGCGCAAGCCGAACGCTCGTGGAGCGCTCTCGCTCCGATCGTAACGTTATAATGAGCGTAACGTTACAGTCGTCCTTTGCCGTACGTGCAGCCGTCGTTTATCGATTTATTAAACGTTTTCACGTCAAAAATTCCTTGTTTACCTACGTCTGTACTTTTTTATATTGCAATAAAATTGCAACTTACTAAATAAACAAAAACATTGCCGATTGGCTAATATTATATAATAAATAATATTATTGATATTATTTATTATATAATCAGATTATCAGATTATATAGTAATTGAAATAATGTTAGAGCAGATATTCCAGTCACTGGCCTCCTTTCATTTTTGAGTAAATATCGGGATTGCAAGAATTTTAGCCTTTTATACCCGATTTTAAGTATTATTTCTTGTACTACAATCGCTAATTGATGATTACGGAAAAACAAAAAGATTATCTATTCATTTTTATTTTATACATTGCCTAATATGCGACGTCTGACTTTAATGCATAAATATTTCTTAGAAGCAAAACGCCTCGGGGCAAAAATGTATGGAAAGGAGTTGCACCATTAAATATTATGTTCCACACGATAAAAATACAAAGTAATCTCTATAAACATTTCTTTATTTCTTATTTCTTTAAACACGACTTCTATATCGTTTTAGAAAGTATATCAGAGTCCTTAGATCTAGTACAATATTTTAAGAAAAGAGGGAATTTGTTGTATAAAAGTTGTAACGATCCTCAAAATAACTAAGAAAATGAAAATCCTTACTAAGCTGGGGTATTTAGTGTTAGTGGTAACCTATATGTTTATCAAAATTCATGCGGGAGACCTAATCTTATCAGAGTGATACTAAACATTTTTAATAAAATATTATAATTTTATACCCCATAAAAGATTTAAGAAATTGTAGTACTATCTTATTAGAGCATCAGATGTAAATAACTTTTGGTATATTCGAGATAGTAAGCGAAGCAGGACGGCAACTAGATGGAGTGACAACGTAGTAAGATATAATGTAAGGTGGAAGTCGATGGATATAAGTGGCTCAAATTCGTTCTATGTAGCATTCTTTGGAAAGTAAAGATGATGGTATACAAGATGGTATTCCGCCCACACAGAATTCTGAACTTTCCTATTTACAAAAGCTTGACCAATTTAGTATCTTCTTTAGTCCACAGAAATATAAATGTTTTATTATATGCTTGGCACGTGGACTTTCTTTTGCCGTACCTGGTATATACCGTCTGGTATACACTAGATATGGTTACAAAACTATCTATTGAAAGCCTAGGAAATAATTGATAAGATACGAGTATATATAAATGAAAACTCTCACGCCTATCATCCAGGGGGGTAGCAGAGACGACGAACTTCCATTTGGCACCACGAGACGCAGCTCTCGCGTTTCTTTCACTTCCCTATATCTACGCTTACATGTTAGTAGGCCTAGTTTAATTTTAATTTGGCCCATTCTTAGTTATTAATCTAGAGCCTATTTGGTAGATATACTTTCGTCTAGGTCGCCCCTTCCCGACTCTACCGTTCACTTCTTTTGCACCAAAAATTTGCTTTGCCACTCTTTCCATGTTCATAGTTTCTATTTCTACGTATCTAATCCAAGCATTCCTTTCTTAACCATGATCACAACATCTTCTTTAAATAAAATATTTTGGAATTTTTCCATAGTGGCTTCTTATGATAATCATGGTGCGAGGAGTTGTGGATACTCTTCTACAGCCACCACGCTACTTTATTTTCTTAGGCAGTCAAAAATATGAACGTCTTTTTTAAATGTTGAGTATGTTGTTAAATCAAAACGATGCTCCATAATTCGTATTCAGACGTTTCAAATCCTCATTCGTATGATGGGAATACGCGATATATTATATATTTGAAGTGGGCAGCCATAAATCCATCTGCAATAAAATACGAACGGAGTGGCACGTGACTGCACAACTGAAACGTTAACCTACGTAAATATTTACTGTTTCGTTTTACAACCATTTGAATTGTAACTATAAAAATATGTTTACGGTTTTCATTTTATATTTATCTTTGTTGACCTGCTATGCCAGCCAAACCAAAAAAACCTAATTAAATGTCAGGGTTTCATTGATTGATTTAATTTTGACCATTACATGGTTCATTCAAATTTCCACAGAAGTCAATTTAGGAATACGTATATATTACTGGATTGACACTGATTCCAAATCTTATCCATGACAGCGCGAAGAAGTGCTCACTGTAAAATTTCACAGTAAATACACGAGCAAAATGGGTTCGATCCTCTTCGGCACCAACGAAATATTTTATTGCTTTTCCACAATACATAAGCATCACACCCTTCTCTATTGCTACTTGGTGGTGTTGGAAACCTTTGCTTCGAAAAAATAGATTTAATTTAATTTCGTTTCGTTTGTGTACTAACGTTAGACAGGCGGGTGGGTAAGCACCGTTATGACATTCTTTTTTTAAACTGAAGTGAGAAACGGACTTACGGTCTACCTGGTGGTAAGTGGCTACTGCACCTCATTTTTTTATAGAATAGGATGACAAACGAGCTCACAGTCCACGTGATTGTAAGTAGATACTGTGGCAACAAATTTTTGTGGTACAGAACACTGATGCGTTGTCACCCGTAAGGACTAAGATGGAATGCCTCGTTTCCAATAAAAAAGGTCTCCGGTTCTCTACACGAAGCATATGAAAAACAGCAGCATTGAGCTGCTATTTTACGTTGGTATTCTGTGAGAGTGCGGTCCTATCCCGGTCGAACCGACCCATTCGCGCAAGAACTATAATATAGTTGTAGCGTGGCTCTACCACGTAAATCAATGAAACCTGCACCCAAATATATTGTTGCAGTTAAGTTATATTAAACCAATTTGGTTGCAGAAAATAGGCTTGTCGTATCGATCCAGAGATATCGCTGATGATAGCCGATCCCACAAGGAAATTGAGGGGGGGGGGGCAGTCAGAGAAGTGAGTTTTTGTATATATTCGTACTTCTGTACTGTAATATTGTTGCGCGCCTAAGTTGACGTCAGGTACCTGGCACTAGCGCCATCTAGTGTCGGGGACAAGTGCGAGGAGGGCTTCCTAGAAAATGTCAATCTTGACTTTCGACCAACAGCGCCATCTAGTACGAACAGTCTAATCCGAACAGAAGAATTAAGCTTTCTAGAAGCCCCACACTCGAACTTTCGGCGGCTGGTCGGTTGGCGTGCGTATTTACTTGAATATACTGGATGTTTCGGTGAAAAGGTGTATTCAAAGGCGCTCCAAGATGCGATCAGGGTAGTATTGAATTTGGCGAGACAAACGAAGCTTCGGAGCGAAATACAGTGAATCAGTGTGATTAATTATTAGTTTCTTTTAAGTTTTGATCAGTGTAAAGTGAATAAAAGTGTTAATTTTGGTATTCAATCGGCAGTTTTTATTGTCACGAATCTTAACAATATATACTGACACTTTGACACCCATTTTAAACCCTTTAGTGCATTCTTCGTTAAATAAGTCATATAATTTTTTATCCAATTATTACAATCAAACGATTGGATTGAGTGTTATTACATCAGTCAATTTCTCCCTTTATTTTTCAAAAAGGAGATAGATATATTTTAAAAAGGCGTTTTACAAGATCTATTAATTTCTTTTTCACAATACTCATTGCCAGAAGGCGTCACTCCAACTTAATTAATGAGATAGTTTTATGGTTCAAAAAAGTACGTGCTGTTTTGTGTAAATTGCGCGAAGGTAATTAAAAGTTATTTACTTAAGTAAGCCGAACAATAAATTAGCAAGGCTTCGCGAAGCAGCTAGTTGACTCTCCACCCAAACCAATTAGGTTGCTTCTTTGTTTATTATATTACAAGATAATAACGATAAATGACTTTAAAGCGACGTAATGCTACGTTATTATTTTGTAAATACCAATTTCAGCTTACTCTTAAATAACAATTCCTAGCTGTATTCTCGTGTAAAAGATTTTCCTTTTGTTTATACTCTGAAATTATTGTCAAAGTATTGTAAAATGTTTATATTATATTTAATAAATAAAGAATTGATTTATAATATTTCTCTTATTTTTATTATTTGAACTAAATGTTAATATTAATAAATGGTACAAAAATAATTATATTAGGTCTGAATAATTAGTTAATGCTAAGAATGAAAAATATTTCTATAAAAAGGTCATTAAAATCTATTTAGATTCTTAAGGATAATCTATGACAATGTTGTATTTTACTCCCTTATCAAGCTGAACAAGAAAGAACCTATCTCGGGGCAGTGTCTATTACAAATTTTAACGATTTTTTAATTAAAAAAAGTCTTTTTTGATACTACATCATTGTCTGATCAAATTACTGAAACAAATTACAAAGTTGTAAAACAGAAACGCCATACCTTGTGAAAATAAATGAAACAAACGAAATGCACATAGCAACACCAATTGCAAATAAAGGAAATATTTACGCTACCATTCGCGACTTGAAAATTTATTCCGTGAAGCAAAATCGTGCGGAAAATTTGCAATTTAGAAGAAGAAGGGGAACGGCAATAAGCCATCGATTATGTAGATGCAAGCTTTTGTGCAAAACTGCAGTTATCTTTGAATTCGGGACGGGGTATTGAAACAATTTTTCAGGAAATTTTTATTTTAATGGCTATGATTCTAGCTATTTAGTACAGAAATTTTGCGTTCTGTTCGCATTTTACTTTAAGACACACGCACACACACACACACACACACACACACACATATATATATATATATATATATATATATATATATATATATATATATATATATATATATATATATATATATATATATATATATATATATATATATATAATAATAACTGTAGCTATATTATCTTATTCCTTTTTTATTACCTATTTTTACAAGCTTTATTCTGCCTTCATTTATTAGTATGTCTTATCTGTTTCAAAATTTGAGATCAATTTTTGAAGCACTTGGTAACATATATGGGTACCATGGAGCTAATCTGATCATGACTCCAAATGCTGAATCCACCAAACGCCCATAAAAGCTTGTTTAAATACATTTTATACTTTATTAAGTTAATTGTTGTAATATCATAAACTAGCTATATCAACTACATTATGGCGATGTTTTACCGTCATAACAACACAGTTAATTTCAAGTCTTCTTTCTTGCTGTATTTTTCAAAGTTCATTTTCTACATTGTACAATTTTAGTACAAAGTATTTAGTAAATAAATTTTTAAAAATCTTTGTAAATATAATTGTAAAACCTATTTAAAGTTAAAAAGAGGGGGAGAGACATTTTTAGGATTCTTAGAATCTTGATGGTTTGAAAACTAAGTCTAATTGTTAAAATTGGTTTATAATTATTTTATAAAACTTACTTATAAAACTTAATTATTTATAAATACTGCACTCAAATACTAAATTTAATAAAAACTTGGTCAAATTCATCCAATACGAGAAGCGCTTAATATCGCTTTTCAGACTAATGATAAGGATAATGAAAGGAAAATTCGTTATAAATACATATTTTTGTACGTGTAAAAATAATGAAACATAAGTTATAATTGTAACACATTGAAGTAATATCTCTTAGTACATAATAGCTCAATGTTGTAACATTACGAAGTACTTTATATGAGAAACATACTATGTATTACAGTTAACATTTTAATACGTTCTTGCATCTTTAAAAGAAATAAAGCAAAGACTTGTACGTATATTTTGTACATAATATAAAATTCTAATCAAGCTGAAAATAGACAATAGCGTTTACTTGTTAAAAGACTTCCGGGAATAGCAAACAGCAACGTTTCCGGTTGTCGGCATCCGGTTGGACTGGCGCGGCGTCACGCGATCTGATGTTTCAGCATTTCTGGCTATAAAATGACCAGGAGTTTAAGGAGTTTTTATTTCATTACTGTCATTACGTGTACGTTTTTCAGAATAAAAATAGTAGCTGTGTATCCGTAAAATAAGTTATATACGCGATCAAGTTTTCAGAATATTATTCCGTATACCTACAGCTTGAACGAATTAACCACACCTACAGCCATCGACCACTAATAAAGACAGCTATTAGTTAAGTCGGTTTTGCGGACACTAATGTGGTGGCATTACTTATGTTTTATTGATGATGTTATCCATTAAATTATTAAAAATAAACATTATTTTAAGGCATAAGATATTTTTCATATAATATATTTAATTAAAAATCAGTCTTAGATACCTAACTAAAAAATAATTATTGTTTTAGACTAAAAACGTCAAATAAGTAATAGTTCTTGAAATTTCAAAATTTTGCCATTAAAACAACAAATTTTACGAAAAGAGAACAGTGTATTTGTGAAGGGCTTTAGTAACAACTTTACAAGAGTGACTAAATATTAATTACATGGATTAAACACCTCAATTATTTATCGATCTAAAACCAACAAGAAAGTAATTTTCGGATTAAACTCTATATGCTATTTGCAATTAATAACAAGGTTTTAAAAGTAGATTAAAGTATTGCAAGTCAGCGATTATAAAACACTAGCTTGGTTGGGCGCACGGATGCAAAATATCAAGATTTGTTTTGTTGGACTATCGTGCTCTTAACATGCGTTCTTAGTTGGGGTTTATATTGCAAAATTAGTAACTATACTTGGTAACGCCAGTTAACAATCTACTTTATCAACATTACATTACATATCGCATTGAGTTCGTCCTAAGTTATATCTACTTTATCAACATGACTAGTGCATATTTTTTTTTCCTTCCTTCCTTCCCTTTCCTACCGCACGCGCTGCCGCCGAGGTGAAAAAGAGGATCTCGGCGCGCGTCATTATACTAAGTGATATTACGCCATCCGCAACGCACGGCCACCCGTCGCGTCTTATGTACATTAACCGCAAACCGCGCAGGACGAACATTGAGTTCTCCTGTTTATGTTTAATATTCACCGCATCAGACATTGTGTCTTTGTAACTCATAAAAGTGTGAGACGCCCCCGTAAGGGCAAAGGTGGAGAGTGTGGGACTTCACGAGACTGTTCCGAGAGTGCGTGTGCGCCGAACCACGTGGCGAGCTCGCTGGATAGCAGACACTCCAGGAGGAAGGCGCGGCAGCCCTCATCAGGTCAGTGCGTGCTATCCCACCTATTTATTTTCCCCTTTGCCGTATGCACCAAAATTACAGTCCACTAAATCTTTATCGAAGATACCTTAAGTTACTGGCGTCTCCAATACTAAATTTCAAGTCAATCGGGTGTATATTTTTAGAAATATCGTGATGATTAAATCAGTCAGTCAGCGGCATTTCGCTTACATATAAGTATATATACGTACCGGATAACCTTTTTACAGTTTGGAAAAAATAGGGTATAATATGTGAACAGAGCAAAGCCTTAGCACTGATATTTTACAAAAAAATAAAAACAAAATTTTCGAACAATTACTTTGGCCTTTGTCAGAGAATAAATAATAGTAATACGTACGTTTGCCCTTGAGCTTGTGACCCTGCGAAGTGACAAAGTCAAAGATGCCTACAAAATTTATTGTTTTTTTGCCATTCGTAAAGTAGGATGGATATGATTTGAATTTCGATATATTTTAATTAATTTATTTATTAAATTCAAAAAATTCGTTTTTAATTTTTGTAAAATATCAGTGCTAGGCTTTCTTTTTTTTTTCTACTGGGTTCACATGTTACAACCTATATTTTATGTATATATATACTAGAACAAAAGATAAATAAATGGCATTGAACTAAGATACTCTGAAAACTAGTTTCAATTCGGATTAAATTTTATGCCAATTACTGCTTGGTTACGCTTGCCGGCATGCCGGCCAGTATTACGCCGTCAGCGCTCTGTCCAAGGTGTACTCGTATAACTTTGCAATGTTATAACATAAAGACGTAATATAATAGCGGCTTCCTTTGAAGTGTCCTATTATGTTTAATTTATTTTTTGTTCATTATATCCTATCAATTATTGCAGTGTAGTGGCGGTGGAAGAGAAACCACTGCCCCATTAAAAAAAAATGTTACACCCACAGGATTTTCTCCAGTATTGTGTAAGCGGTTTACGTACATAAATTACACAAGGACAAACATCCAGTAGAACACGCATATACTTCTTTCGTGCGGGATTCGAACCCGCGGCACTCAGCGCCGTAACTCACTGCTAAGCCACTGCGCCACAGAGCCGTCAAATACAGCCCGTAAAAATTTGAAAGCAGTAGAAGGGTAGTAGAAACTTTTTCGATAATAACTCAAACTAATTAAAAAAAAACGGTTGCTCACTCACCTGCCAAGCCTGGCAACTACGGTCAATATCCAAAAAGGCAATCTATGGGATAGGTGATGCAGCAGTGGACTTTGATATGTTGTAACGATGATGATGATACTAATGTTTAAGGGGAAATATAATCTCAAATGGCTTAGCAAGATCCTTCGTTATGCCGAAAACATTGCAGCATTAATTTTGAAATAAATATATGGTAAAGTTGAGGATTAATGTTAAGGATTATGTTAGACGAAAACACGATTTCGTAAAATTTTCTCGATAGAAAAAATCCCAAGTTACCTCCAAAATAAACAATAAACAGCTGTTATTCATAAAATACTTTAAATAAGATCACGAAACTTTGCATACTAACTGAACTAACTATAAAGCAGTGCTTATGTTATTTACTTTTTTTTAAATACCATTATTTTCACTGTAAAAAGAAATTACCTAAACTATCGGCCTTTTGAAGCGTGATTCCTGCCGCACGGTCACTTCGCTTCGGCCTTTGAACGGGGAGGTTGTGTCGCATACGATCAGAATATACATTACGCAACAGGAAAATGGGAAATAACCGTAATAAAAATAAGAAGCGACTGGCTTGGCGTTAAGAAACAGGCATAAATATAATAAACCTAATGAAATTAGTGTCTAACGACCTATGTCTATTAAAGTAATTATTTATTTATTTATCTATAAAGTAATTAATAATGACATTTTTTTAATTTTTAATTAATTTTTAATTAATAAATTTTTTTTAATTAATTATTAATTTTTTATTAATTATCTGTGGCCCTTTTTAACTTTCTTCCAGACTCGACATTTCAAATGGCACCTAATATTTTAAATTTTTGTTACTTTGTTTTAATATTAGATTATATTAAGTGTATATAATATATATGCTTATTCGAAGAACATATGTTTAATATAATATCATTTTATTATTGTAAATATTTTATTAATATTATTATTTAAATTTAATCCACATACATATTTTTATCGTTTTAGTAATCATTAATGGCGTAATAACATTGACAAATTGTATTAACATATACCAAACATTATAACTTTTTGGCAGTGTAAAAAAAACATTGGTTATTGAGTTTTAACTTTTCAGGCAGTTTATTATATATTACGAGTTGACTTGACAAGAGGGATCTCTCGAAATGATATTTACTCCTCGTCGTCTTTAAAATTAAAAAGTAAATTTACAGCCTAATATGTCCAATCTCTTAATATTTTTTTTAAATTTGTCACACGTGCAAATACCGTCACGATGTTTTACTTCAACGTGGTTAATTAGCACATAAAATTGCATTTAACAATTTCATTGGCGCCGGCGGGGATTAAAACTGGGCTACTTGCGTACTGGAGACTTTGTCTTGTGAGCTTGTGACCCAAATGGTGTCCTATTAACCTCTGCGATGCACAGAGAGACGCTAAGATGATTTCATAAGCATACCGTTTTACTGAATTTGGAACAGCACACTAAACAAAACAACAGATAAAAAACAATAATTACATTGTGAGCTTCTTCCGCATTTGTTTCTTTTCCTTTTTGTTTTACCAACATAAACATCGTAATCATCGTAACAACATGTAGCGTTAAGAAGAATAAAGTTTAACGTAGTCTGAGATATATTCATGACCTTTTGGCAGCATATGTGTTTCTGTAATATGACACTAGGGCGCGCGGCCGGCGTCGCTGTTTTCTCTGAAACCTAATATGGCACATTAGAGCGGCTTGTTTTGCCTCCATTATCTCAACTTTGAAGCTGCCAACTAGTGTGCATGTGCGTCGATATAGCTAATGAAAGAGCCGCGTTTATTTGACTGTGATTATTAAACAAAATATTGAAGTAGGTTTTAAGTATAATTGTTTTCCTATTTGGTACTAACGCTTCACATGGTAAAAAATGGCTACCGTTTCAAAACACAACAGTGTTACTGAGTGATTATTCTAAACCTAATTAATAATTTCTAATATTTACTTGAATGCTATGCATTGAATCTAACAAATTTTATGGATTTAATCACATTTAATTTTAAGTTTTCATTTCCCAATGTTTCGGGGGCTTTACAGCACATTTTACTTTTAAATATTTATTAGTAGTCAAAATTTACGCAGAACGATTTGGGTTTGGATTTAGTTTTATGAATTTATGCGGTTTTCATTTATTATACACCTAATTATTAGGTCCTGGCATCGAAACCGGCTAAGACCGAAATTTGTGTATTACGAATATAACATGTCGCTCTTTGAGCTAGCGTTATGGCGGTCACAGGTACGTAAGAACACACAACTTTGTTATAATAATATGACATAACCTATAAGGTTGATAATTTTACAAATTTTGTGGAAATTGTCGTCATACTTCCGCCATTTACTTAGTTAAGCTGCCTCCGACGCCCCTCTAGCTTTGTACGAGACATCCCTGACTGAAAGGCTGACAAGGTATCTATGTAAGTAGCATCCCATACTAGGGCTTTACCTCCCTCCAAGGGGAGGCTGCGTGACCGAAAACTCATCACGTTAAATAATCCCGATCTATCTAAAGTATATAGGAACGTATCGTAAGATAAGACAGTTAAAATAAACCAGAGCTTTTAGTCAAACATTTTACACATGCCACCATAGGTCTTATGTACACAGAAGACCTACGAAGCTCACAGATGGTAGGTAAGAAAACGCTGCATTTTCTTAGGGATTCCAATCGAAACAAGCGTAAGCACATTCCACCTGAATGTAAGTGGATGCTGTGACTCTTGACGACTACAATTATCCACGATTAAGATTCAAAATGTTGTCACCCCTGCGGACCTAGATGGAATGATTCGTTGCTATAGTTTCTAAAAAGTCTTCGGTTCTCATCATTGATCACAAAAATATTATGTTGCCATATTAAGATACAGTCATATTATTCAGTATATTTACGGTATTGACATCATAAATATTTCTTACTTTTTTTCCGGTCTTAAGCAGGCCATCGGCTTGGATACTCGTAGGATGACATGTAGTTATCGTTTTTGAACCTTATATGAGATCCGTTCTGGTTCTAGTTTACTGAGAAACTTTCTTTGAAGATCTTCACATTATGAGAGCAAAACATCAAAAGCAACTTTTTTGACTTCTCTCTCAAAAATACAATGTAGCTCTTAATTTTGGTTACGTAACAAAAAAACCTACTCATATGCGATGTGACCTTCATACGATATGGTTGAAGGTATTCTCAAATATAACGGCAGAGACATGAGAAAATTATTATCAATATCGGGATCCAAGCACCAACCATTATTGACATTGTACGCATGTTGACTGTAGTAAAGATCTTAACCTAGATTCTGCGTCGGGTAGCTTACTCTAACCTATCACCTGAGCTATGCGTTGTTCCTGACTTTATTGAATAATTAAAACAAATTATTCCATATACGTGATGTAAGTTTTTCTAATAACAAACTCATACATATTTTACGATAAGGTCTCGACATTTTTACGTCGTGTAAACTGGGTTGTACTCGTGCATCATTAATCACGTACACAATGCATGTCAACCGGCCGACAATGTGACGCGACGCATGTACAGGGGGCCTTCCAATTTCCCTCCATAATGGGAAACTAGATGGAAAAACCTTTTACCCTTCGCCTTCGTAGAAAAGTGCGTTACGCGTATTGAAAGCCATTTCAACTTTCACAAAGTAACAATTTAAAGAGGAGTCACGTAGAAATCGACTGTTGAAATAAAAAAGTGGAATCATTATTCTTTGAATGAACAGCAATTTCATAGCTATTAAGTATCAGGTGCAAGAATTCTCGTATCGCATGTTTTTTATGTGTTAGACCACGCTGCAGCTATACTATTTACGCAGTTTAACGCTGCTGTGTTTCGTAAGGGGAGTGCAGAGAACCGGAGACCCTTTTTACTGGAAACGAGGCATTCCATCTTAGTTCTCATGGGTGACAACGCATCCGCATTTTGATTTGTAATCGAGAATAGATGTAGATGACTATGGGTCAACCTGGTGCAACCACTTACCATCAGTCACAGTCCACGTGTGCTCTTTTGTCACCCTAATCCTAGATATTAAAAAAACAATTCGGTAAAATTTATTGCAGGACAAAAATAGTTTGAAAATTATTATGTCATTGCTTATTAATTGTTAATTTCTTAACATATTTGTTTAATTACATATTTAAATATGTCACATAAGTTGAATGCTTTGATAGCTTTGGCGCTAAGAGCTTGCTGTAATTTTCACACTACGGAAGCGAGCGGAAGCTTAAATACAACGTAAACTAAGCCGGAGAAAGATATTTTAAGATTAGAAGAAAGAAACTCTTTCCAAGTTATTTTAGATCAGCATCATTTAGATTATTTTACCATATGCTAACTGTATAAGAGATTCTCATTCTAAAGCTTTGGTACCGGTCAAACGGAAAGTACCCGAAAGATATTGTATCCTCATATTTTTTCCTAATAAAATGTTTATTAGACTACTTTTCCACCGGCGCTATTCCCTGGTGCTGTGACGAGATGTTTCTTCACTCTGCCTTGTCCACGAGGAGTGTTCAGAGGAATTGTTCGAATAAATTTCCGTCAAATCTCGCTATCGCATACTCGCGATACCATCACTACTTGGCAGTTGACCACTTAACGATTTACTAGAAGTTTTATTCCTTGCACAACTTCTTTATGGAATTGTTTCGGAACATAGAAAGTGCCTTATTATTTAGATTTCTGTGGCTCGGAATTATTAAGGGACCTTCAAGGAGCGAGATTACTACTTTTTAAAAAGCTGACAACGCATCTGCTGGCCTTCCATAAAAAAAAAACTAATGATAAGTAGCGATGTAGCTGAAGATGGTTAATTGCACCAGCTTAGCTTAATATAAGTCTATATAAATATAACTAACAATAACCGTAACAACTATTGAGTAAATACCAATATCGGCGTTGGAAAGCAGTTTGTTAGGCCGCGAAACGATTATGGCAAATTCCACTTACAATGAGGAAGGTCCGTGCTCAGAAATAAATTATATACGTATAAAATATAACTATTCTCTTCAACATGAGTTGAAGAGTTGACGTTTAGAGCCATGCTGCAGCTATATTGTGGTTGTAGCACAAATGGGTTGGCTGGGCCGGGGAAAGATCCTGCTCTCTTAAAATACCAGCGTGAAATAGTAGCGTATACTGCTGTGTTTCATATTTTGAGTGTAGAGAACCGGAGATCATTTTTAAAGGAAACGAGTCAATCCATATTTTGTCCTTAAGGATGACGACGTATCTACATCTAGATTCCTAATCGAAGCTAGATGTAGATTAGTCACATCATCTACTTATCATCAGGTGAACAGTGTGCTCGTTTGTCACCCGAATTATAAAAAAAAATCATTAATCTGCCCGTAAAGGTCAACTGATTAACGTGGGCACCTTTGACGTTTAACCCCGTTGCCAGTCTGGAATTTTACGCCAAGCTTTAACGCAATAATTATCCACATCCCTGAATTAGTCAATTCAGCGATGTGGATAATTTTGCAACCACCTGACAGAATATTAGCATTTCTTTGTTATTGATCAAAAGTAATAAGTATCATACATACTTAAGAACAAACCGCATTGTTCATACCGGATAATACAAAACAATTTCCAATAAAACTTTACGATGCTATAATGAGTTAAAAAGACCATTCTCGCCAACTACTCCCCTTAATATAGACGCATATAAAAATAAATTAGCAATATTGGGCAAAACGCAATCAGGGGTGGATTGGATAGTGTTTCGGCAATTACCGACGGACTCCCAAATTTCCCAATATGAGCTACGTAATTGATATTTACGCTACATTGATCCCTCGGACAACTACGTCCGGAGAGATTTGTATTTATGGCTTCATTAAAACTTTGTATTCAGAGTAATTATATTCAGAGAGCCTTTTGTAATGATTTATATTTTACTTCCCATACACATGAACAGCCATTTAAAGTCCATTCCCGTATTTAATTATTTTAAAGAATACGCCAGCTTTCATAAATTACTTGGAGTGTTTTCTTATACTATATTATTTTTTTCTTCTATTATGTAAAACTTACCATGGTGAGTAGGCGTGCAGAGATGATACTTTCGCACTTCTGTTGCTACTTGATTGTATTGGTTTTGTTATAGAATCGTTTTGAAGTATTTTACGAAATCTGTCAGGTTGCAAAAAAAGGAATAAAAAACGAAGTATATGGGTAAAGCAGTTCACCGATGAATGTGCTTCACTCATCCAGGTAGTGCGACTACCAGTTTCGTTTTGCAGATACATTTGCTGTGTTATAATGCTTCTCATTGGTTTAATTTCCATATATGTATTTTATTTATGAGGTAAGTATACTATCATTAATTGGAGGCGATTTTTTATTATGGTAGAAACCACAACACTAAAACTTGACTGTTAGTACAGTGTGCACATTTTTGTAAGCATACTTGTAACAATTTTGACATTAGGATTTGCTTGTGATTAACATTAGCTTGCGTTGTACGCGAGATTAGTAGAATGGAAGTTTCAAACTCACGACTTTCAAGTCTGCAGTTCGTACTCATAACCATTAGATTAAAGTCACTTGCAAATTAATAAGAACGTTAGGTTAGACGAGCGTGTACTATAAATGAAGATGTTCTTAAAGTGAACATAAAGAGTAGAAACTGACTTTCGGTTGTTCTTTTATTTTTTAGATGAAAGTTATTTTATATGTAATTTTTGATTTGCTAATTACAATGAACACTTCATATTTATAGTTCAATAAATAGTTCAATCATTTCACTTTTTTATTCAATGAGGTTATAATTTTACAATTGACAAATCAGCCCTTAAATTATAGTACCTTAAATTTGCTTAAGTTTTCAGTTGGATACATTTATTTATTCAGCATAGTGTTTTATAACAGTACTAGCCAAATTAGCGGTTAAATTAATATAATAATGTTATTTTATGTTACTTGTTATTACGGAAAATTAGTGACTATAAAAGTTGAGGACAAAACGATTGATGACGCAGTTTGTGCAGTTTTTATTTTTTCATTTCGTAACACATTAATTAAAATTTTATTATTAATATTTTTGCCTTTTTTGTCTTACTGTTGGTTATAATAACCCCGTTATATGTGTATGCCCCGAGCTAAAAAATTGTATATAGAGATATCCCTTGATCTCTGTAACACAATTAACAATTCAGTAATTATTAGTTTAAAAAAAACTCGCTCTCAACTTAATTAAAAAAAAGAATATTAACAATGCTATAAACATTACTAATATACTCCTTAACCACTCGTGGTAAGCTTCAATTGCTTGTGTTATACAAGTGGTTCAGGCCATTAGTGGAATGGCGGATTAGAACCCACGACCTTTTTGAGTTCGCGGTCCGCACCCTGCCATTAAGCTACTGTCGCTTCTAATATGTAATAAGATCTATTCTATGAAGATCTAAATCTTCAACAATTACGTAGTTATTTATATTATGAAATACAACACAAACAAATAAAAAAAATCCAGTTGTGTGAATTCCATTTGTTTAACTTATATATTTAGTCAGGCTATAATTTATTTTATAGATAAACTTCGCCTGATGATTGAAAAATTTGCCCTTAAGCGTTTATCCGCTAGTAAAAACTCTATAGACACCTATTATGACTAACAATGTTAGACAAGAGTTTATTAGCAGTACGTAAAATAAATGTCGTTATCTATAGTTACGACGTATTCAACACGTCCATGTCATTTTATGGTGTTATAAAAAGATGAAAAATATTGTAAATTATATAGTGATAATTTCTAATTCCTACGAAGTTCCTTTTGCCTAATATCTCAAGACTTTACTTTTTGTTTAGTTTTTAAATAGAACCCCGCAAATAAATGCTAAACCATTCTATTTAAACAAATTTTTTTCTTACATTGTTTACGAAACACATTTGTCTAGCGCCGTTATCGGCGTCAGTGCGTAACCATTGACAAATCTGTGGCGTTTGAACATTGTTCGCGATGGTTTAAGACAAGTTGGGCAACGAGGCGCATTATTTAGAGGTACGAGCGTCATTTAACAGTGTCAGCCGCACATTTGTATCAGCGCGGACGTAGAAATACCCTTTTCTTCACAAACGACAACAAATTGGTGCTCAATCATTATAAATTAGAGCTGTTAGTTAGGCGGACTGATCTTCGAAACAATCGATGGAAATGGGAAAATTAACTGTAACGCTGTGTTTCATTGTTCTTTTCTATTGGTTAAAAACTGCGAAATATTTTTATTACAAAATTCACACACAGTCCTTCTGATGGTAAGTGTATGCTGTGGTCCATAGACATCTACATTTATCCTCGATTGAGAATCAAAAGGCATTCCATCTCAGTCGGACTAAGATGGAATGCCTCGTTTGAAGTCAAAATAGTTTCCGGTTCTTTACACTAACCACACGAAACACACCAGCATTGAGCTATTATTTTACGCTGGTATTCTGTGAGAGCGTGGTTCTGCCCCAGTCGAGCCGACCCTGCCGACTATAATATAGTTACAGCGTGGCTCTACCACATAAGAATCGAAACTCAGTACATTATATTAAACAGTGATCCCATCCGTAACGAGTTCGTCTGTTTTTTTATGTGTGATATTCGGCAAATTATTAATGGTTAGTAGTGGTGAAATAAAGAACAAAATGACTCCAAACACGATAATTGCGTCATTAAATAACAGGATCTTAAAGAATAGGCAAAATGGTAGAGTAATACAGAAAAGCGACACAGCGATATAGCTGAGTCGAAATACACGCCAGAATGAAGAAAATAGATATGAACTGCTTTTTTTAATATATTTTATTTCACTCATTATAAGCCAGCGTTCGACCATAATCGCACCTGCTGATAAGTGGTGATAGGCGATGGGTAAATTGCACTGTCTTAACGTAACAAAAGCCGATTCACTCTTGCTTTGAAGAATCCCAGATTGTATTTGGATGGAAAAATAGATTTCGGCAAATTGTTCCACTCCTTTATTGTTTGGTTGGTGACCAACCGCCTGGTTGTAAGATGGTTAAAAGAAGAGGGAAGAATTAAAGCGTGTAATTGCTGCGCACAATCACCGAAATGCATCCTATAGAATATAAGTATATTCTTAATCTAAAACGGTTTAATTTTGATATTTTTTAAGAGCAGGGTGACGAACGAGCACACACTCCACCTGGTGGCAAGTGGATGCCTTAGCCCATAGACATTTACATCTATCCTTGATTAAGTATCAAAATGCAGATACTTTGATACCCATGAGGACTCATATGGAATGCCTCGTTTCTATTTATAAAGTGTCCGGTTCTTCACTCTCACCATACAAAACATATCAGCATTAAGCAGCTATTTTACGCTGGTATTCTGTGTCTCTCCGTCTGTGAGTGTTAATACATTCGTGCCTTAACCAACTGAAGGATGGCCCTACCGCGTTTAAATATATATTTTTTTAATTTATTCAATCAACATTTTTTCTTTTCCATAGAGAAATCAAACGAACATATGATTTGTCATACCTAAAAAGATCTATAAATCATCTTTGCCCAAAAACTATTACAATGAGATAGAAGGCATCGTTTTCACTTAAAAAAGATCTCAGTTCTCGTCTTTATTCTGCGACTTTATGATGATTTTATTTGAGAGCGTGGTCACGATCGAGCCGACCTGTTTGTGATGCTGTGCTGCTAATACAAAATGCTCTATCACGTGGTTTACCATAACTCAAATAGTTATGTTTTCTAGAAATTATTTTACTTCTGAGATTAGAACCCAAGACAACGTAGCCAGGTATTCTTTTCTCTTGGCCACGTTGTGGATATGGGAACTTTATACTATGTTAAAAAAGCTAAATGATATAACTAAGCGTTTTATTTTCAATCTATTTGTATCACAGAAGGTGATTAATCAAACGCCCCCGAATGAACGCTAAACGCAATAGAGATCAAAACGTTTGAATTGTAAAACAGCATTTGTCTTTTTTCGAACGGAAGTAACCGTTTGAGCATTATCGAAGTACCCACGTGCGGCCCATCCGGCACACCTGTTTGGAAAGTAGATATCAGATAATAACAAATGAACACAGTGAATGGGACCGTTTACCATTGTACGGACGGACTTAAAATTAATTATAATTTAAACACTCTATGTGATTTTCGAGAAACTATTTGAAGAGTAATTATTATTGTTAAGCAACAGTTAATGACATTGTATTGCTATGGTAAAAAGGCTCGTACGTCATGAAAAATGGTTTGCCTCTTCTTACATTCGAACGTTGACCAACTATTTAATGATTTTGAAATTTTCGTAAATGACAAGAGATTAGTTACTATTTTATAAATATATATATATATATATATATATATATATATATATATATATATATATATATATATATATATATATATATATATATATATATATATAATCACATCGATTAAGATACGAAAAAAATGTTATGTATTTTTTTCGTATCTTAATCGATGTTATATTGTAAGTTTATTCGATGTTAATCTTCTTTTATTCTTGATATTTTAGAAAGATTTTTAAAATAATAAGACAAGAAATGTGTTAAAGTAATTTAATTCTAATAATATAATGTCGTTTTGATAGTAAATACATGAGAGAGAAAATATTTAGAAATCACTATATTTGATCATTCTTATGTTAGTCATTGAGTAGATTGGTATGTAATAATCTACTAATAGCAGTAATATCATTTTTTTTTGCGCCCGAAGCAAATATGGGCAACCCTCCGGAAAGCGGGGGAGAGAGGTGGGGAATGCTCATAGCATACCACGCTGCCGGCTGCGTGGTTATGTGGAGAATTTACCCACTAAACCCCACCTTTTAGGGACTGGCTTAACGGTCTAACTAGAGATCTCTAAGCCGTATACGAACGCGACCTTCCTTGGCAGAAAGGAGGGCGCAAAGTAATATCATGGATACACTAGATGTGCAACAACATCTGAAAAAGATTCACAACAGTCTAGAAAATAATGTTTATGCTGCTAATAGACTGCCCATCTATACCCACGTACCAACGTATATAATACGCTATTTGGATACAGATGATAAACCAGGGTCACATTGGGTAGCTTTATATATCGATTTATATACGAATGACGTCGGTCAATATTTTCATTCATATGGACGATCACCTGTACGATATCATCTAGAGTTTTTAAAAAGGAATTGTAAAAGATGGAACTGGAATGTGGATAGGATTGAGAATGAGTGGACTTCAGTTTGTGGCGAATATTTTGCTATACAAGTTTCAGGGATGTTCAATGCATAGTTTTACGAGTATATTTACAGGGAACACATTGTACAATGATATTTTAGTGGATGAGATGTTTCGCTCTTTTTTTTTGATTTTGTATTTTGTAAATAAAAATTGTAACAAAATTAGGTAATGTGTTTTATTGATGATTCAGATTAGCGTTGTAGATAGGAACAAACAAGTATAATACAATAGCACTGATAAGCCGACGCATACGCCGAGGAAAAATAAACAATGACGGTATTCAATGAACAATAGATAAATAGATAAGAACAATGGGGCGCTAATGACGGTGGTGGGCCTCACCAGATATCAATTAGATAAGAGTTAATTGATCTGCACATCTCCGGAACCGTGCATCCTACGCAAAAACGGACCGCAGAATCGTGATGAGAGCATGCCAAAACCGTTTCTTTTTTTTTAGGATCGTGAGTCGACGAACGTTGTACCACTTCTGACTCAGTGAGCCAGAAGTGGTACTACCTATCTACTCTCGTTTCCAGTAAAAAGCGGTTTCCTGTTCTTTACGCTCACCATACGAAACACAGCAGCATTGAGCTGTTATTTTACGCTGGTATTCAGTGAGAGTGTGGTCCTATCCCGGTCGTACTGACTTATTTGTGCTACAACCATAATATATAGCTGCAGCGTGACCCTACCGGGTAAAATACACATAATATTTAAAGTGTCTTATTATTTTTACACTATTCTGGCCCCGCAAATCCTTTCAAATCTAACGCAGCAATGAATAGATTTACCCTTGGCGGCAGAAATAGATATAAAGTAAGTTACCTACCTAGACGATATTTTAGATCAAGGAAAGCTTATGCCATGAAACTGAAGGACATTTAGGATTATAACTAGTGACTCAAGCACTCAAGTACGCTTACTATTGTGTCACGCAGGCTTCTTTAAACTACAAGCGTGAATCCTATACTATTAAACGAGCAATTCTTGTATATATGTATATATATATATATAATCGGGATCTCGGAAACGGCTCCAACGATTTTCATAAAATTTAGTGTCCAGGGAGTTTCGGGGATAATAAATCGATCTAGCTAAGATTTATTTTTAGAAAATGTCTTTTTGTCCGTGTTTTTAGGCAATTAAAAACTGCTACAATATAGTTAGAATAAGAAGGTAAATTTTGACAGTTTGGTAATGATTATAGATAGCTTATTGGTATAATGGGCGGTCACAAAATCGTAAAACCCCGGTTCGAGCCCAGACCGACCGACCGACTTTTTTATTTTTTTTTCAAGTTTCTTTCTTTTTTGAGAAAATATATTTTTTTCGAGCCCTTTTTTTAGTATTTTTTAAAAACACGAAAATTTAAATAAAAATAATTGCACTCATGATTTTTTATTCAAATAACCAGTTCAGTTTTTTCTGTTATGTCGCTAAGATCAAAAAATATTATTTATAATTCATCAGTATGTAATTTGTATCTAAATATAATTTCCAAAACACACGAATTAAAAAAATCGAGCGAAAAATACCGAGCAAAGCTCGGTCAACCGGGTACTATTTTTTACACGCTTTTATTAGCTTGACCTTTATATTAAAGTCCTGACCAGGATCATCAGGATAAAAAATATATATTTATATTAGTGAGCATGTTAGGCGTATACTACTCGTATTTTCTGCTTTTTAGCTCGATTGCTATTAAAGCGTGTTTTTTTAGTTTATTTAAACTATAATTTATTTTATATATTTTATTAAGAATCACCAACTAGACATACATTATTTGTTGTTACAATATTTCTATTCTACGATTAAGAATTAGTAATTTTTGTCATAATTATAAGTTACCACGGTGTTTTTCGTTGGCGAGCTAATTTTACTTATAATTAATATAATTATAATATATGAATATAGAGATTATAATATATGAATATACGGAAATAGAGGGGTGTTATAAGTTTGTAGTATCTGTGTATCTGTCTGTGGCATCATCGAGAGTGTTCTTAGCTATGTTTCAAGGAAATCTGTTCAGCCATTTGAAGATCATCCAACTGTTTTTGTTATGGAGGTTTTAAAATTTTTGATTTAATTTATATCTTGGACGGTACGGGATGTATGAAACAGTAGTTTATTCGGAGAGTCTGCTTAAGTTATTATTAGGCTATGAACAGTTAAGGAAAATAAAAATGATCATAGTAAAATTTTTGGTCTCAGCAATGACTCAAAAATAAATTTTTTATTTTGCAGAATTTTTTTTCTTTCCGTGAGTGTTTTTCTTAAGAATTAATTCAATATCCATAATTCCGGTTCGAGAATTACGTATTATTAAGAATTTGAAACCATTGTATGCAACCGCTTTTTAATTCTGTGAATTTATATTGAAGTGTAAATAGAACCACCCAGTCGGTCAGCATTATGTATAAAATAAAATGGCGCCAACTTTCGCTTTGCTACTTATGTTACAAATTATGAGTAAACTGTTAAATCTGCTTGATAACGACACATATATCGCGGGAAACGGCTCTATCAAACGTTGTTATAGCTATTTGAATCGAAAAAATGATGAAAAGGCATAGAGATATAAATATCATACAGGCAACATACATAACAGGCATATAAACATGAATCTCAAATTAAGTGCAAATAATCAAACACAAAAAATCGAAAATGATTTAATATATAATAAAATATATTAAGTCTTTTCCAATGAAATTGCCATTTTCTTTATAAATTTATTATTTTTATTATTTACAAAAATCACCCATGCAATCGATGCATCTTTGTCAACGCAGTGGCAATTTATTAATGCCCTTCTGAAGAATCACCTGAACGGGGGCTAACAAATTCTTCAAAGAGATTTTGTACTGCCTCTCGGGTATTAAGCTTTTTCCCGTCTAAAATTTATCCAAATTCTGGAAAAGTAGAAGTCTGTAGGCGCAACGTCTGGTGTGTATGGCAGATGACGGAGAGTTTCCAACCCCAGCTCTTGTAATCAGGAGACCGTCTGTTGTGCAGTATAAAGTCGCGCGTTATCGTACAGGAGCAGCGGGGAATAGCGTTGGACCAAAGCGAGTTGCGAGGCTCTCCATCATTATATTCACTTTTTCACATCTGCAGTATATTACCCATCCTGTTTGGTAAGAAGCTGTGATGAATCACACCGGCGATAGATCACCATTACAGATCGGGATTATTTACGTTCTGAAACAGGATCGAAACAACTGAGTGCTTGCGATGGACAAGCAGCATCCATTTTTCGTCGCAGGTAACAATGCAGTTAAAATTCCTTCGTTTGTGTGCTTATAGAGCAGTGCAAGGCACGTCTTGACGCGTACTTCTCACTGGCGGTCACCCATTTATGAAGCTTTTCTCTGTCCATAATGAAAACGTCATTTTCTGTAAAAAAACAGGCGCAAATCACCGTTTTTGTTTTGGAATAAGGTTTTCATAATACTGGCATCAGAATCAATGGTGAAGTTACTTGAGAATTCATTTTCTTCTAAAAACTCCTAATTATAAGTAGTTCGGTGTTCAGCACAAATTCTGAAATTAATTTTCTGTCACATATATTTTTATTGATTGGAAAATTCTTTGTCTTAAAAAATTTGGCACAATGAGCCTCTCTGGGTTTGTACAAAATGGTACGAAACAATGCCTACTAGAATTTGGTGTATGCTTATAATCATCTGCCAGACTTATCGAAGGTTTTGGTGTTCCAGGCTGCACTGCCTTGCCTTCAGCATTTTGCACATATTCTTGTGTCTGTGCCCAGGAATCAACATGTTCTGGTAACTGAAACAGAAAATATTTAAGTAAAGGTAACTTGTTATGAACAACATGTTTAAAAACTAAAACTATACAAATGAGCCAGTGACCATAAATGGCGATAGTCTTAGTGAATTAATATATGACATATCTTAGTAGGTATATTAATATATCGCCTCTTAGTGGTTAAGACCTTCAGCCGCCTTTTCGATAAAATTAGAATTGCGTACCGGACTAGATTCAATCCCTGGCATGCACTTTCTACTTTTCTTTGCGTTCTATGTGTGTTTTAAGCAATTATATACCATATATTTACTTTAATAAAAACATAGAGGAAAACCTGCACACGTACGGATTCTCAATACAGATAGAGGTGTGTGTAGCTTGCCAAGCTTAAACCATTCACTTTCTGAGAAGAGACCTATGCCCAATAGTGGACAGGCAATGGTTTAATAATGTGCAATGAAAATGTTAACCAATGATAATACATACAAACAAACAGCTAAACTCAAAACTGTTCAAGTAAAATAATTATTAGAATGTTTGTATAAAATCTAGAAAACACCATATTTAATTACCTCAATGGGATAAATGCTTTGCGCTACTACATCCCTTTCAGGGAGATCATGTAAAATTCGAACGTGCCTTTGAAATAAAGACATTTTACACTACACACAGTCAACTCCATAATGTTGATGTGAAGGTTCTGGATTTTGCTGCCCTTCCTCAACATTAGTAGCTTTTTGCACATTTCTACACGCTTGCAACCCAGCATGCATAACAGACGAATCCGCCAGGAGCAATCTGTTGGGGATTATAAAGAATATTTTAAATTATTACTTATATATAAATGCACATTACAGCATTCATTACTTTGTTTTGTAATTTCAAACATAGGTTTAATCGGAGGTGACTTAATTTTAATATATGATGCAAGGCAATACGCTCAGCCTTACATCCATTTTGGGTGGTGTCACAGACGATTAATGTTACTTTAGTATATTAGTTTTTCTGTGGCACCATTAGTAAATAAATATGTTTTATTTCTTAATTATTTCTTAAAATATTAAATTTGTAAAATATCCTTATTAATATTATAAATGCGAAAATGTGTTTGTTTGTTGGTTTGTCATTCATACATGCTGTAAAAGAGCTTTGGGTCCATAGTGATTTTTTGCCTGGGCATAGTCGAGAGCCTGTAGGCGACTTTCTATCCTGGAAAATCACAGTGATCCCGAGCGATTTTTAGCTTAGACGTACAAAGCTAGTAATTTATATTTTCATACTTTTATTTATCAAATATTTCAAGCTAGAAAATTATTTCAAATATCTGTTCAAAACAAGACATTAAGCTTAATAATACTGTTAGATTAATAGAAAGACGCATTTTTATTTAGCACATATAGACTTAGAAAATACATAAAATATTACCTCTCTAGGATGGACCCTAGCTATAATTTCATTTCGTTTTGGGCCATCTGGTATTGAGTGCTTGCGTGTGTTGGCTAGTGACTGAAGACACCATACACATACAATTGTATTAGGTGATGGTATATATGAAACTCCTTGTCTACGTAATGTTTGTTGAGTTTTTGTCCAACAAAGATGACATTCCACTGCACTTTCTGGTATCTGTAACATTACAATACCACATAATGCCATGCTGTAGCTATATAAGTAGTTTATTAATTTGTAGCACGAATGGGGCGGCTCGACTGTGGAAGGACCACACTCTCACAGAATACCAGTGTAAAGTAGAAACTTAATGCTGACTAATGAAACCAGAGACACTTTTCATTGGAAACGACGCATTCCGTCTTAGTCTTACCGGGTGAAAACGCATCTGCATTTCAATTCGTAATCAAGGATAGATGTGCCCAGATGTCTACGGGCCACAGAAACTACTTACGATCAGTTGGATTGTGTGCTCGTTTGATACCCTTATCCTAGATTAAAAGAGCCACGTGCAGTAAATAGTGGGTCGGCTCGACCGGGGAATGGCGACGCTCTCACAGAATACCAGAGTGAAATGGCAGCTTTAAGCTGCTGTGTTTCGTATAGTGAGCGTAGAGAACCAGAGACCATTTTTACTGAAAACGAGGCATTTCGTCATAGTCCTCAGGGTTGACAACGCATCTGTATTTTGATTATTAATCGAAAATAAATGTAGATGTTTATAGTCCACAGCATCCATTTACCATTCGGTGGACTGTGCGCCAAAATAAATATTTGATACTTTTTTTTAACTTATGGAATTATTAATATTTAGATTAGTAAACCTTTAAGTAAACATAAATACTAAAAAAATCCTCTCAGACATAAATTATCTTTCAGGACCCTCTGAAACAGAGTGGCATCGTCCGCTACCCAGTCTCCGTTGACACCAAACACACAACATACTGGTACTATTGGCATTAAGGCGCTGAAGATCATTTTCATGATCTGTACCGACAGATAATTCTCGCAATACGTTTGCAAAACATTGTGAACATACTGGTCCATTCTAATCCATCTAAAAGAAAACAATCATATTTAAATACTGAAATATAAAAAAAACTGTCATATCCGTTGGACTAGATATTGCCAAGTAATCTGTAATGACTAAAGTATGTGCGTTCTTACCAATTGAAGAATGGTTATAATTTCTGGACCCAAATCTCCAGCAATGTAATATTGCTCATTTTCTTCTATTGCAGAAGCACATTTTAACAGGTAGTTTTAACAGATGAACTGAAAGATAATTACATTATATTAATATTTTGCAGCCATTATGAACTTATGGGGAAAATAATTATTTATTTTTTGATTGTTAACAGATTACACCCGTTGGGGAACGTACGTACGTAACGTAACGGCAGCTTCGTACCGGTAGGCGAAGTGTAGGACGACCCCCCACTAGATGGAGTGACGACCTGGTAAGAAACGCAAGAAGTCGATGGATGCAGGTGGCTCAGAACCGTGCTTTGTGGCATACCTTGGCGAGGCCTATGTTCAGCAGTGGACTTGTGAAGAGCTGTAATGATGATGATGAACAGATTACACACAGAAGCATGTTATTCAAATGCGTTTAATAACTTAAGGAAACATCTTTTTACACACTTGCCTAGTGATTCAAAATGTAATTCTACAGATGTCCGATATCAAGGAAATCAAAATCTCACGTAAATCGTGAAGTCCATAAAACAAAAGCCGAGTCAAAAAGTAATAACAGATCCAAAGTCCAAATAAAAAAAACCCAAATCGCCAAAGTAATCCAAAAGAAACACAATAATTCACGAGTTCACAAATACACAAACAAGCTGGGAATAAACAAAAAATATCAGACGACCTACATTATTTCAAGACTTAAGTTACATGTCTGACATGATATTTAACATATAATTTTATGTGTGCAAGGGCGCCATCTTGTAAAATCATCAAAAATTGGGATTGCATTTTTTTTAGCAAGTCACTTAGTTGACTTTATATCTTATTGTATTTTAAATAAAATCCCTGAATTTTTCGCTTTTTACGGTATAGTGTACATAGACTGGGCCTGAAATGGACCGTCTCCTTTAGGTACAGCAATT